>JAULJL010000004.1:40142110-40640804 GCA_030761205.1 Fremontodendron californicum
GACCACTCAAATAATAATTAGGCATATGACATTATATAAACTTATTACTACTATTTTTTATTTTTTTTATTTTTGGTGAGACTGCTATATTTCATTTAAAAGTTTTCATTATTTCAATAAAATTCGACTAAAAAAAAATTGCAATAATATAATTAAATAGTCAGGCTATCTTGGAGATGCAATACTTGTTCTTGACAAGACTGTAGCCAACCAATTAATGGATCAAATTATGATTATCTTTGACTGTAATCGTAAGTGCAACTTTTTCTTCCCAGTAATTTTACTTCTTTGTGTTGGAAATTTGAGCATCACAAAAGAACACGAGCAAATTAAAGTATTGTAATCAAGGAAATTATAACATTAACAAGCACTATAAAATACTAGTATTAACCACACATATTATTTCCATTTAGATTTGAAACATTACATAAGAGAGGTTTTGTCAATGGCTAGTACTGTCATTTTCCCAAACTCGTTTGCATTATTCCTCCTTTCTGCTAATTCTATCGTTTTAGTCTTTCTAATTCTCTGCTCTTCGAATAAGAGTTATGCTTTCCAAGGAACAAAGAGTAGTTTGGATAGCAAGGATCTTCACCATATTCTTCACGTTAGTTCTCTACTTCCGTCAGCCGCTTGCAACTCATCTACCCAAGGTTAATTTATTTATTGATAATTTGATATACTCATTATATGCAGATTTTGCTTGTACTTGTATTTTATTAATTTCTTTAATTTTCCTATTGCTACAAATTAACTTCCCTCTTTTATTTCGAAATCACTTGTTTTAATTTGTTCTTTAAACATATATAGCAAAATATGATGCATGAATATATATATATATATATATATATATATATATATATATATATATATATTTATATATAGATCGGAGTCACTTTCTTCCACATGTTAATTAATTAATGAACCTTATTGATAATTATATACGTAATTGAACAAACAAGGATACACATCCTTGTTGGAAAAGTGGCTAAAAAGTCCACAATGGCTGCTAGTCTTCATGAAATGGCCAAAGCAATTTCATCACGTAATTGCATAGCAAAATTCAAGCTTGGCAGCTTCAACAATTTCTGCTGCAGAAATTGTTGAAGCTTGGCAGCAGCTAGAACATACTGGTGGCTGGTGGCTATGGTGTATTCACACCATGAGCCTTGCCTATAAATAGGCATGAGGTTAAGAGCTTGACAGTAGAGGAGGCAGAGGAGAGAAAGGAGCAAGAGCTCCAAAGAGAGCTCCATGAGCTCCCTCCCGGTTGAGGCATAGTGAGAGCTCCAGAGGGAGCCCCTCCCGGTAGAGGTGATGGGAGAGTTTAGAGGCAGTAGCTGCCTGTTAGATGCTTGTGTATTGAGGTGTTGAGTGTGTGCTAGAAAGAGCACTTGTAATATGTAGCCGGTTTGTATCCGGTTTGTACTCCATCTCCGATTAAATACAAAGCTTTGCTCCTCCTCCCGTGGACGTAGGTATATTGGCCGAACCACGTAAAATATTTGTGTTTCAGTGTGTGTTTTTTATCGGTTTTAGTAATCTCGATCTAGTTCCGCACAACAAATTGGTATCAGAGCCAACTTTTACGTAAAACCGAGTTTGTTCGATTCTGTCCGTTTTTTCAAAAGTGCTCCAAATTGTGTTTTGAAAATACCAGGTTGAAGAGGTCGTCGAGAGGAGTGCAACAGAATCAACCGGAGCACCAGAAAAGGCCGCACGCGCCCACACGCGCCGCCAGAAGAATCGCGAGTGGGCCTCACTCGCCCACGCGCCACACGCGCCACTGAAGGTTGAAGGTGCGTGAAGCCCACGCGCCGCCACATCCCTGCTTCACGCGCCCACGCGTCGCCGCACTCGCCCACGCGCCGCCGCACGCGTCGCCGCACCTCCGACCAACTTTTTTGGGCCATTTTTTGGGCCGTTTCAGAACAGTATTCTGAGACTTTTTCGAGCCGGTTGAGCTAAACCGAGTCCATTTCGAGCCACCTGCAGCAGAATATTCGTAGAATATTCACCGTGTGTCCAAAATTTACACAGTTGGACCCGTTCCTGGCTATTTCGACTATTCCGAACTCAACCGTGGCATCCGTTTTTCCATACAGATAAGGGAAAAACTCTGAGTTGGTAATTTTGTTTTATTACCATGGCAGAATCATTAGAGACAACTGAAACAACCTGCGCACCATTAAGTTCTTACATCAGAAAGAACTCGATGACCACTGCAAAGTTCGAGGTGGAGAAATTTGATGGCACCACGTAACTTTGGCATGTGGCAGTGCGAAGTACTGGACCTGTGAGTCCGCGAAGGACCAGTAGACAGTGAAGATCCCGTCCATTAGGAGGTGAAGACCCCGTCCAGTCCTGTAGACGGTGGAGATCCCGTCGAGAAGGAGGTGAAGATCCTATCCAGTTCAGTTTGGTAGACAGTGAAGATCCCGTCCATTAGGAGGTGAAGATCCTGTCCAATTCAGTTTGGTAGACAGTGAAGATCCCGTCCATTAGGAGGTGAAGATCCTGTCCAGTTCAGTTTGGTAGACAGTGAAGATCCCGTCCATTAGGAGGTGAAGATCCTGTCCAGTTCAGTTTGGTAGACAGTGAAGATCTCGTCCAGTAGGAGGTGAAGATCCTGTCCAGTTCAGTTCAGTAGACAGTGAAGATCCCGTCCGGTAGGAGGTGAAGACCCCGTCCAGTCCAGTAGACGGTGGAGATCTCGTCCAGTAGGAGGTGAAGATCCTGTCCAGTAGACGGTGGATATCCTATCTAGGAGAAGAATCCAGTCCAGTCCAGTAGGCGGTGGATATCCTATCTAGGAGAAGAATCCAGTCCAGTCCAGTAGGCGGTGGATATCCTATCTAGGAGAAGAATCCAGTCCAGTAGGCGGTGGATATCCTATCTAGGAGAAGAATCCAGTCCAGTCCAGTAGGCGGTGGATATCCTATCTAGGAAAAGAATCCAGTCCAGTCCAGTAGGCGGTGGATATCCTATCTAGGAGAAGAATCCAGTTCAGTCCAGTAGGCGGTGGATATCCTATCAAGGAGAAGAATCCAGTTAATCCGCGAAGGATCCTGTCCAGACCAGTCCAGAAGGCGGTGGATATCCTATCGAGGAGAAGAATCCAGTTAATCCGCGAAGGACCGATAGATGGATGAAGATCCCGTCTAGGAAAAGTATCATCGACAATCTGCAAGGGACGAGTGTGCCCAGTGTTGGACACTGGAAGAAAGACTGTCCAGACAGAGAGGTCGATTGTGATAGTTGCTCAAAAGACTGATAGAGAAAAAGACTCTGCTTTCACAGTTTAAGGTGGAGATACATCCTTCCAATCAAGGGATTCCGGATGTTCATACCAGATGTGTTCGAACCGAGAGTGGTTCTCAAGCTATCAAGAGCTTGATGGAAGAATTGTCCTTATGGGCAACGATGTCACACTAGAGGTATTGGAACGATCCGACTAAAAATGCATGACGGTACAATCAGACAACTTACAGATGTAAGGTATGTCCCTGATCTCAAGAAGAACCTCATATCACTGGGGGTCTTAGACTCAAATGGTTACAAGATGACCATTCAGAATGGAGTCCTGAAGGTTGTACGTGGAGCATTCTTAGCAATGAAGGAAATCTGTCAGTATAATGGGATAATCCGACACTTCACTGTTTCTAGCACTCCCCAGCAGAATGGAGTTGCAGAAAGGATGAACCGAACTTTGGTTGATAAAGTTCGCTGCATGTTATCCCAGTCAGGCTTGAGCAAAGTATTTTGGGCGGAGGCTTTATTGTAAGCCTCCCACATTATCAACAGACTACCCTCCACTGTAATTGATGGGAAAACTCCCATAGAGGTGTGGTCCGGAAATTCTGCCACTGATTATGATCGGCTTCGTAGTTACGGATGCAAAACTGGATCCTAGAGCCAAGAAAGTTGTCTTCTTGGGCTTTAGTGAAGGAGTAGAGGCATTCCGACTGTGGAACCCTGAGTCAAAGAAAGTCATCGTAAGCCGAGATGTTGCCTTTGACGAATCTGTAATGCTGAAACTGTCAACTCCAGAGAATGTGAACCATGATTCTCTAAAGCAGGTGGAGTTTGAATCAGAAGATGCTGGTCAAAATTTCGATGAATCTGAACCAGAATCTGATGACACCTTAATTGAAGTGGAGGAGTCATCACCGGAAATCTTTCAGCAACCTGAATCTATTGCCATCAGCAGACCGAAAAGACGTATTCGAAAAGCCTGCTCGGTACACAGACATGGTGGCATACGCCCTTCCAGTAATTGATGATGATGTCCCGACCAATTACAAAGAAGCTGTAAACAGCCCCGTGCATGCCCAGTGGAAGGAGGCGATGGATGAAGAGATGACATCACTTCATCAGAATCAGACTTGGAAGTTGGTTCCACTTCCAACACTCAAGAGAACAATTGGGTGCAAATGGGTCTTTGCCAAAAAGGAAGGTGCTACCGGCAAAGACAGTATCAGATACAAAGCCAGACTGGTAGCCAAAAGGTTACACTCAAAAGGAAGGAATAGATTACAACGAGGTTGTTAAGCATGCATCTATTCGGATACTATTGGCTTTAGTCGCACAGTATGACCTAGAGTTAGTTCAACTTGATCTGCATCCCTCCATGGTTCCTTAGAGGAGGAGATTCACATGACTCAACCAGATGGTTTTGGAGTCCCCGTTCGCACATGACTCAACCAAATGGTTTTGGAGTCCCCGTTCGCGAAGACTAGAAAAGCAAGTTGAACCGGTCACTGTATGGTCTGAAACAATCCCGTGACAGCTGTACAAACGGTTGGACTGTTTCATGACAGAATGAAAAGTACACACGCAGTCAATTTGATCACTGTGTTTATTTCCGGAAACTTCAAGATGGATCATTTGTCTATCTGCTGAAAAAGGCAAGGTGGAGATCGACAGGCTGAAGGCTCAACTGAGCTCAGAGTTCGAGATGAAGGATCTTGGAGAAGCCAATAAATTCTTGGGATGGAAATCAGCGAGATAGAATCAATGGTGTGATCAAATTGACCCAGGCTCAGTATCTGAGCAAAGTACTTCAGAGATTTGGCGTTAATGATAAGACCAAATCTGTAAGTACTCCTTTAGCGGCACATTTCAAACTCAGTGCATTGATGGATCATGCCAATGCAGTAGGTGCCCTGATGTGTGTAATGGTGTGTATGAAACCTGAAGGAGGAATGGAGGAAGCTCTGATGAGTAAATTCTCTCTGTGGATTTTCGCCAAGGTGGAGATCTTTTGTGGACTTTTCGCCAAGGTGGAGATTTGTTGGAAAAGTGGCTAAAAAGTCCACAATGGCTGCTAGTCTTCATGAAATGGCCAAAGCAATTTCATCACGTAATTGCATAGCAAAATTCAAGCTTGGCAGCTTCAACAATTTCTGCTGCAGAAATTGTTGAAGCTTGGCAGCAGCTAGAACATACTGGTGGCTGGTGGCTATGGTGTATTCACACCATGAGCCTTGCCTATAAATAGGCATGAGGTTAAGAGCTTGACCGTAGAGGAGGCAGAGGAGAGAAAGGAGCAAGAGCTCCAAAGAGAGCTCCATGAGCTCCCTCCCGGTTGAGGCATAGTGAGAGCTCCAGAGGGAGCCCCTCCCGGTAGAGGTGATGAGAGAGTTTAGAGGCAGTAGCTGCCTGTTAGATGCTTGTGTATTGAGGTGTTGAGTGTGTGCTAGAAAGAGCACTTGTAATATGTAGCCGGTTTGTATCCGGTTTGTACTCCATCTCCGATTAAATACAAAGTTTTGCTCCTCCTCCCGTGGACGTAGGTATATTGGCCGAACCACGTAAAATATTTGTGTTTCAGTGTGTGTTTTTTATCGGTTTTAGTAATCTCGATCTAGTTCCGCACAACAATCCCTTCTTCTGAAAAGTATGGTTTTAAATTTCAGCTCTCCACCAAAAATCATCTTTACAAGTTGTCCACAAGCATGGCCCATGCTCTCAGCTCCATGATCACGACAAAGCAAAAAAACCTCCCACTCATGCGGAGACACTCTTCCAAGATGAAGCCCGAGTTAGATATATTCAATCCAGACTAGCCAAGAACTCAGGCTCCAGGGCGGCGGATGTGAAGGAGACTGATGTCGCCGCCAATCTCCCTGCCAGGGATGGTAGTGTGGTGGGCTCAGGCAATTATATAGTCACCGTGGGTCTTGGCACCCCAAAGAAAGAACTGTCTCTCATATTTGATACAGGAAGCGACATCACTTGGACACAATGTGAGCCTTGCGTAGGATATTGCTATCAGCAGATGGATACCAAATTTGACCCCTCTGTATCCTCAACGTATGCCAACGTTTCATGCAAATCAGCACAATGCAATTCACTCTTGTCTGCAACAGGTATAACTACATAAGTTGGATGAAAGTTTTTTGAGATACGAGGCTGGCAAAACTTGGCAATTGCCCTTGCAACATTAATCTTATCTGATTTAGCCAAATTGTTGAATAAGTTTAACTTCTAACTTATTATCTGTTTTTTTTTATTTATTTAGGACACTAGATACATATATATTCACATTAATTTTAAAGTTTACTCTTATTAATAGTCTTATAATTGAATAGATTCTAACGTAAAGCAAATGTTAGCAGGTAACTCACCTCGTTGCGCATCATCAACATGTGTCTATGGAATTCAATACGGAGACTCTTCTTTCTCTGCGGGATTCTTTGCCGAAGAAAGGCTAACCTTGACGGCAACAGATGTGTTCAACAACTTTCTTTTCGGTTGTGGTCAAAACAACCAAGGTCTTTTTGTTGGTGCAGCTGGTTTGCTGGGACTTGGCCGAGATCAATTATCTTTGCCTTCACAAACAGCCAGGAAATACAACAAATTTTTCTCTTACTGCTTGCCATCGTCCTCCAGCTCAACCGGTTTCCTCACTTTTGGCAAAGGTAAGGGCAGCTCAAAATCCGTAAAATTCACTCCATTATCCACAAGCCTTCAAGATTCATCTTTTTACGGCCTTGACATTACTGGAATCAGCGTTGGTGGCAAAAAACTATCGATTTCAGCATCAGTTTTCACCACTGCTGGTGCAATCATTGACTCTGCAACTGTCATCACACGCTTGCCACCGGCTGCTTATGCAGCACTGAGGTCTGCATTTCGACAAAGGATGAGCCAATATCCAAAGGCTAAAGACCTTTCAATTCTTGACACATGCTATAATTTTAGCAATTACGAATCCGTTAGCATACCAAAGATAAGCTTCTTCTTCCGCGGAGGCGTTGAGGTGACAATCCCCCTGGTGGGGACTTTGTACACTGCTAGTGTGTCACAGGTATGCCTAGCATTTGCTGCAAACAATGATGCCAGTTATGTGGCGATATTTGGGAATACGCAGCAGAAAACACTGCAAGTGGTATACGATGGTGCTGGAGAAAGGGTTGGATTTGCTACGAGGGGATGCCAGTAAGTTTGTCATCCAATGGAGAAGAGAATCTTCAAATTAACTCCATCATCATACAATAATAATGACGGGGTAAGATTGAATAACTGTTATTGGCGAAAGCTATCTTTCAGTAGTATAAGTTCTACTTTTCTGCAACTTGTAATCAGAACATTAAGAAATAATAATAGCAGGGAAAAAAAAAGGTTTTTTTTTTTGGATAAGTATATTTTCATATATCCAAGAAAGCAGCAATGCTGCTACATGTTACAAAGCTAGCTTAGCCTAGCTAAACAAATCAGAAAACCAATGCCATTAGACAAACATGTCTACATTTAACCTCCAAGAATTACATAAAAACGTATTAACTGAATCTTTTTTAATCTTCCTAAGATCACTTAACCTGATCGAGATCATGTCTCTCACTTGCTCAGTGAGGTGCTCCTCCTTTTGCTCATTTGAGTTGAACAAACGATTATTTCTTTCTTTCCAAAAAAAAAGGTTTGCTGTCTACTATGAACACATAAAATTTTGATTAATTCGACTTAACTTCTTAATATATTGACTTATGTTAATCTTACTATGTAACTTTTCTAAGAAAAAATTCATTGGATATTTTTGTCAATTTAAAGTTAATTATATTCAGTATCCAACTTAAAATGATTGGACAATAAATGAAGAGATCACTTTAAATATAAATCCAAACTAAAAATTCAAGGAAATACTATCACACGATCTCTTTATTAATTAATCTCCTAGACTATAAAAGGACAAAGATTGATTCCATTTCCATCTAAGCAATTGCATTCTAAATGGCATTACATGTACATGACGTGATGGAACAGGATTTATAAATTCCGGAATTGAAGGAGCACGCAAGCAGTTGGCTCTTATTGTCCTCTCATCAGCTGCTGAGATTCCTGAATGAAATGTTGGGTATAATAATTAGCAATTACCAGGTCCAAATTCTAACCTCTGATCTTGGATGTTATAGAGTATGTTTAGCTTCTGCTGTTGATGATTACCGATGATTGTGAGGTCAGTCTCATTCTGGTTTCCAGCGAATGCCAAGCAAACTTGAGACAGGTTTTCTTTTTTCCAAGTAACTGCTGTTTGGTCCAAATTTACATCTAAATTTTCAAAATGTAGCACCATGTTTGGTATTACCGAATTATCATACCCCAGCAGGTTATAGCACGTATCCAGTACTTCATCGGGAAGATCAGCAAGAGGGAATTCCGACATCAATTCTTTGAATTCCGAGCGCAGCGCCGAATAGACCGACGAAGGTAGACGAGTCATGACAGTTCCTGAATCTATTATGGTGCTGGGTGATGATGATACATGAGAAGAAATTTCCAATCTTTTTTGGCCTATTGTTATGGCAATAAGATTTACATAATAAAAGCTCGGGTCACGTGGGTTACTTAGAAGCGGTGTATAAGTACCAGAATTCTGGCACTTTTCAAGAGCTTCCATACCAAAATAAACATATCCTGAGCTTTCTGCAGAGGGAAGACAATGACAAAATACCTTTGAAAACTTAGTTGCAGTTTGGGATGTAAGAGCATAATTACCATATTGGTCATTAAAGCTACCCTGACTTAAGCCTAGTATCCCATCTGCTTCACCAAAACCCTTGCTTTCTTTTTGAGCACAAAGGAAAACAAAGTTAGCAATAAAATGGGGCTGCACGAAAAGCGTATCACGCACAAAAAATCCATCGGAGTAGGATTTGTCATGGTAGTACTGTTTATAATGACACGATGGCCAACATGAAGCATTAGAGGAAGTTGAGGAAGAAGAAGGATAATACAGCGACTTCTTCTGTTGTTCAGGACGGGGAAGCTGCAAACCACGTTGGCAGCGTACCCAGGTTATGTAACTGCCCGTATCCAAAGTCAAACTAAATTTTTTTGTGGGTGTGCCAATACCAACTGTGACAAGAAAGTTGGCAGCACCTACTGAGTCGTTTGGAAGAGAGTCTCTGATCTCCCTTTCCCCAGCAACTGTACGCCTATTGTATGACCTGGAATTGAGAGCCTGAACCCTGCGTTCGTCTTGGAGAAGAATCTGGCTGGAAGCAGCGGCGGGTGATTTCTTTTGGCTAAATGGTGAACAGGGTCCATATTTATGGACTATCCTCAAACCTCGTGCAGGACCTGAAAAATGGAAATGGTATTATGTCAATATAATCTTAATCCTGAAGGCTGAATGGATTCGAAAGGTAGAAATTTGATAATTTAATAAAGGCGAGACAGACTAACCAGAGCAGATGGATGGAGGGGCTTGTGACTTGCTTTTCTCCACCGCAGTAGCACCATGAACAAATGGCTTATTCGCATGAAAAGAGAAAAACAGGATATAGCAGAAGAAAATATGGCCAATGGCCATCAACGCTGAGGAACCGGTCATATTTGTTATGATTGCAGTTCCACTTGCGTATATTATCTTATCCTACTTTGAACAAGTATATATAGAATGAGAGATCAAAATCGTAGTTTCCAGGATACTATCAAAAGGAATTCTTTGCAAGGCCAAAAGATGCAAAAATTGAAAGTTCTTTGGTCAAGGAACACGCCGAAGACTTGGAGGTCCAAAAACCCAAGTCTTCGTGTGAAAACAAAGACGTTTACCAGTCGCCTCACATCTAAGTGTAGTTCTCGTCTTTGTGCCGTAACTATGACGGGCAGGTTATGAATCTAATCACTTTGATTTCCTTTTTCTATGTTAATTTCAGCCACTTGAATACTATTATTGAATTGGAAAATCGTTTCAGTTTTGTCTTAAATCTTCTCCAGAAAGTTCACCGAATCCCAGTTTTAATACTCTGTTAATATACTAAAATCGTTGACTCATTGTCATTGATTTTGCCCCTTGAATCACGTATAGTTGAACTGCCCTCTCGTTTATGGACCCAACGTGTATTATCAAGTTGTGGGGAATCTAAATACAATAAAATCTCTGAATGTTTGATAAATTAATAATTTTGATTAATTAATAAAATCTCGACTTCTTGATTCAAGTCAGTATATTAAAATAATAACGAGGTTAAATGTATAACATAATAATTTTTTTATAATTCTTTAAAGCCCAACAAATATATAAATTAATAATTTTAAAGAAATACATAAAAGTTCATATAATAACAACTTTTACCTTGTCAATTTAAGATCTTTATCAAAATATGTATTTAAAGTTATTATTTTTTTCTTTATACCTAAACCAAACTAAATCTCATCTTTAATTTTTTGCAACGCAAACACCATATTCGGTACATTTTTTTTCATGTTGTAGTAATATTTTATGTAAATATTAATTATTAACTCTATCTAATGTTTTTCATTTATAGAACATTGATGCATCTTAGTAAAAATATATATATACATACATTGATGTATCTTAGTAAAAAATATATATACATACATTGATTTATAAAACATTGATGTATCTTAGTAAAGAAAATGGAGAAAGTCGAATGATCTAAACATGAGTAAACTGGACGCCAAGAACTAGTCTCACCCTTTTGCTTTCTGATGAATTAACAAATACGGGGAAGACCAATCAGTACAAAAAGAAAAAGAAAAAAAGAGGTAGATATATATATGCTGCCATCCCAAATATTCCGATGCAGTTGTCTAGCTTCACATTTTAGTTTGTTGGGTTAAACTAAAGACACACCATGATTCCAAGTTCCCTTTATAAAAGTGGAAAAGTAGTCATAATTATGTGAAAGAAAGGATTTGAGTTCAGAATGAAGAAGAAGAAATTATAACAATATCCCAAGAACAACAAAAAGTTGTATAGCTAGCGTCTGGTAGCTGCGTGATTCATGGCAATAAAATCGACACTTATAGGATCGCCCCTTTAAATCTGAATTAATTAGACAAAAAGAACTGCCTGGGGCTGGCTGTACAGTTACACCCGTATCTTTAAGCTAGTAATTCTCTCTTCTTCATCACGACTGCAAAAAGCATAAAGGTCATCTCATCCAACATAGATTCGTATAAACAAGCAAGGAAATTGAATGAAGTGCGTCAGAAAACTCTTTATTGGCTATTCTTCTTTGAGTAAACAGTCATTTAATAGTAGTATCCTCACAAGGCCTATAACAACTGTATGGACGTTATTAATTCCATTTTATAGATGTGTTGGCGAGAATCACAAGAGAGGTTGGAGAAGCTGGCAAAGCAGATTATGTTCGATTCTTTTAATTTAATCTAGAAAGCATGAGTGCATTACCAATAATCCAAAGCTTCATTGTAGCCGAAAGGGCCAGAGATATATAATAGGTATTAACAATGCCGCGCACCAACTGCTCCCAAGCCCCAACATTATTCAATTACCATGTTTGCTTTAATATAATAACAATAATAATAATGCATGGGATGGGATGGGATGGGATGGGATAGAACATAGAATATTTTGCAATGCATGAGATAATTAAAGAGAATCTTTAATAAAAAAATTCAAGGCTAGGATATTCTAGTACAATGAAAGATCGCAATAATTGTATTGAGGGTTTGGAAGACGACAGGGGTTATGGTACGAGGATGGGATCGAAATGCAAGAGATAGTTGTCCACTATTTTTAAACAGCTGTTTGAGATTCAAAGATCATCTGAATTTAACGATATGTTAGAGGCAGTGGACACTTGTGTTTCATATGAGATGCACAATTTTTTGTTGCAGATTTTCAGACTGAGGAGGTTTATGATATCCTCATAAACATGCACCCAACAAAAGCCCCGGGATCCGATGTTTGCTATTTATCAAAGTAAATCAAAGTGAAGGCAAAAAGATGATGTACGTGCTATAGCGATATGAGGAAGGTTTGGGCTAACAAATCAATAATTTTGCAAAATCATCACTGTTTTTTAGCTGTATTATTTCTGAAGAGTGCCGAGATATTGTCAAGCAGATTTTTGGTATCCAAACAACTTCAATAAATATTGGGGACTGGGTAGGTATAAAAGGAGAGTTTTTCGGGAGATTAAAAACCGAATACAGATGAAGATTCAGCATTGGAACAAGAGGTTCTTCTCCTAAGGTGGTAAGAATATTAAGGTTTTTTACCATGATCCTACCTGTTCTTAGCAACCTCTGGAAGCGAAAGATTGATGTCCAACCTTACTGCCCAAGATGAAGTCAGCTGGAAGAAACGGTAGTGCATGCGATATTAAATACAGCAGAGGCTTTGAGTGGTATGGTGATAAGGGATACTATTCTTCAACCATTGTGGAGAGAGTGTGGGATCTGATTGAAGTTGCAAATTAGATACGGGATTTAATTATATTGTGTGCTTGAAAGAGATGCTCTTGGTCTTGGAGTTATTAATCAGCTGAGTTTGGCAATAAAAGATTTTTCTATCACTGGGAATCTCATTGAAGATGCAAAAATATTGCAGGCAGGATTTCAAAACTTCAAAACTGTTCATGTGAGAAGAGCTGCTAATGAAGCTACACATAAGCTAGCAAAACATGCACTTAGTTTAAGGACATATGTGCTACTCTTACTCTTCTTTTTTTTTTTTTTTTTAAGTATTCTTGTTTTATGTATGTTCAGACTTGGATATGAAAATATGATCTTCCAAAAATCTTTTAAATACATGAAAATTTTAAAAAAATTAAACATACTCATATCGGACATATACTCATATTCGACACTTACACTCGAATTCGAGTAATATAGCATGTGCGTGTTGGATAGAAAAATGCCCTTCTATCACTTATGATACTATAGATATTGTAATGGCAATTTTATAACTAACTCAGTTTGTCAGTTAGATTCATATTCCAATGAAGATGCACATCGAAGTCAAATGATTATAAAGGAATCATTAATGGTCTTATCGTTGGCATTGGCAGGCTGGAACTGCCGCACAGCCACCGTCCTAATCCAACTTTATTGACAAATCTTTTACCACCAAAATCTAAACAGTAGCTCAGCAGTGACAAAAGAAGAGATCCCATCCCCACTCAACTTGGCCAAACCTAACAACGCAAATATCAAATCTCCCCCACGCTGCTAAGCAACGAAAGCAAGTACCCAGAACCAACGCCAACGCAACAATGACCATCCAAACATCACTTTCGGCCCCTTGTCTTCCCGATTATAGAAATATGAAAATCAAAAGGCAAAAACATACTAATAATAAAGAAAAGAAATGTAAAAATCGGAGCACATTTGTAAATATTTGTTACTATTATCCATTTTATTATCTACAACCCATCACTCCCCTCCAAAAAGGGATCAATTTGCATAAAGTAAAAAATAAAATAAAATATTAAAATAAAAGGTTTTAAGATTAACCTCCGTTGCATCATTCGTCATTATCATCATCATCACCGGATTTATGGTGATTAACCTTAGAAAATCCCATTCCACGCGCCGCCGCTGTCTGAATCGGTGGCGTCAGTGCGTCAATCACAGTCGCTGACGACATCTCCATCTGACAAACCCTAACCGCACCGATTAACTTTTCCGGCAACTCATTCTCGGTCTGCGCTTCCACCACAAATCCCATATCGATTGTTACGCTCGTCACGTATCCCAATGCGAGGTGTAAAATCGCGTTAGCAATCGCCGAGCTAGCAATATCCACGTCAATTTCCAAGTAATTAGCTCCTCTATGATAATTACAAGTCAATGCTTTACCTAACAAGCACGCTGCGTAATTGCCCACCGCTTTTTTGACGATCCATGGTCCTTTAACGATCCGGTTGACGATCTTGAACCGTTGGTTCCTGAAGGCATCGTCGCCATTGATGAACTGGTAAAGTAACGAACCGGGAGGGATAGGACCCTCTGTGGCGAAATAAAAAACAGCGCTATAATGATCTTTACCTGGAACCTGGAGATTGACAGCGAAAACGAAGCTTTTCATAGATTTGCCTTGGGATTGAGCTTTTTTTAGCGCGTGAGAAACACGGTTATCGGGACGGGCGAGTATGTTGTCGAGTTTAGAAGTGGACTTGAGCCAGTCCATACCGAGGGGAGAGAGTAAGTAATCGCCGGCGGGGGATTTTTGTCGTTTGGTGAGGTAGTTTTTAGAACGGAGAGAGAAGAGATCACCGGGGGGTGAAGCCCAACCGTTGGTTCCGTTATCAAGGTCGACGTGTTGCAAGGATCCACCGTTGATTGACTCAGTGATCCAATCGGGGATTGATGTAGTAGTAGCCGTTGAAGCGGATCTAGAGTATTTGCTGGCGGATTCCGCGGCGGAGCTCCGGTCTTTTTGCTTAGTCGGGCACATATTTTCTTCTGTTTTATCTTTATCTTTTACTATTATTATTACTATTTCTTCTTCTCTATGTTATCCGCCCTTTTAATAGGAAGACAAAATGAGGCAGAGACAGAAGGTTGGTGTACTGTAGAATAATGTATTGTAGAATGAGGGAGCGATGGGGAGTGGCGTGATAAAAAAGGTAGGAAGAAATGTGCCCCTGGCTTTCCACGAAACTACGACAGAGCCACTTTATTTATTACAGGGCAGGGCACGGGCACCTATGCTATCTATCCTATTTCTATTTCTATTTTTATGGAGTATTTAATAATCCTTGAATTTGGTTTGATTTGTAATTTTTAGAGTAATTAAACAAGATTAATGCAGTAACACAACCCTAATTTTTGGTCCGCTCAGTCTTAGGCCTAGTTTAGCATTGCTGTTGGAAAAAAACTTGGGTTGGAAAAAACTTGAGTTGAAAAAAGTGTGTTTATAAAGTGTGGTGAAAAACTGTGGTTTAAAAACTTTTAAGTGTTTAGTATTGCTGTGAAAAAGTGTTGTAGGAAATTAAAATATCAAAAAAAGATATGTTTAAAATAATAAAAGTGTAGAGATGTGAGGATAATAAAGTCATTTTATCCAAAAGTCAGCTTTTAAAGCTCAAAAGCTATATTTTTTGGCTTTTTGGTTTGGCTTTTCAAACTATGGTTTTAACAGCAGAAGCCAAATTTTTTTATCTGTTTAACATTGCGTTTGCGGTGAAAAACAGTTTTTGACGTAAAAAGCAGCTTTTGACCTCAAAAACTGTGCCAAAAGCAATGCTAAACGAGACCTTAATAAAAAATAAACTGTGTTTGTTATTGTTAATGATAAAGAGAACGAGAATGGCAATAAGGTAATTCAGTAAGAAAAACACTTTGGGAAGATAAATAAATAAATAAAGCGTGGGATGACAAATTTGAGGATGTTAACGGCGGGTGGGAAAATAATAATAATGTCATAAAAGACAATAATGATGATGGCATTGCCAGAGAAATGAAGAGAAGAGAAGAGGAGGCAACGCATATAATCGTGTTTTCTTTGTAACCACACGTGGCATCATCTGTCACACAGCTCATGCCAGTCAAGTTGGGATTTTTATTTGTTTTTTGTTTTATTTGTTTGTGCGGGATTCGGAAATTAAATGACGCTAATTATCAACTCATTAACGGCTATTATCATTATTACAATTATTAGGGTTTTGCTAACAGTGCTAATGACACTTTAAAATTAAATACTATATTATTGATAATAAATATTATATTAATGTAAATGTAATAATTGATAATTGATAATTTTATTTATTATTTTTAATACATTGAGTAAAAATATTATTATATTTAATAATTTTAAAAAGATTCGATTAACTGGTATTTATAAACACTCGTTAAGAATTATTTATTTATCTTTTTTAAAAAAATATTTTTGCATTTAATACATTACTTTTATTGATTCAAGAAAAAATAATGCATTTATTATATATTTTTTTATATATCACTTGTGCCACTAGTTAATATTTTCCATTTTAAAAAGTATATTTAAAACATTCGTTAGCAAAATTTATTATATTTTTCTTTTTATATATCATCTTAATCAGTATCTAATGGCATTAATTAACATTTCTCAATAAGAATAATAATAATAATAATAATAATAATAATAAAGATTTTGCTAATAAATGTCTGCACTTTTTAAGATTATTATAATAATATTTTTATTTAATACATTAAAAATAATAAATAAAATTATCAATTATCACATTTAATATAATATTATTATAATAAATAATATAAAACTTAAAAAAAATACTCTAAAGTCTGCAAAAACCCTTGATATTATAAAGCTTTTAGTTAATATTAATAATGACTATTTTATTATAAGTATAATAATTGCTCCTGCATATATTATCATAAATACATATTAAATAAAAGATTTTGTTAACGAATATACTTAAATCATTATTTAAAATTATTATATATAACAATATTTTCATTCAATGCATAAAAAATAATAAAAAAATTATCAATTATTTTATTTAATATAATATTATTATTATAAATAATATATTAATTAACTTTAAAAATTATTCTAAAAAAACAAGTTAACAAAATTCTTAAATGATCATCAATTTCTTGCCATGTTATTATAGTAATAGATATATCTTTGTTCTCTGCTCAAACAACACACCATAATGATGACTTTTTCATCTTTTTATTTTGCCTTAAAAAGTGCTGCTCTTTCAAGTGCAGGATAACCGGGTTGAAGCCGTCCCTTCAACATCTCAAGTATGGATGTTCATTATTCGATTTTAATCAAATTAATCGATCGAAATTTTTTTCAGTTCGATTAATCGGTTAACCGAATAAAGTTCGATTCGGTTATCGATTAATACTTTTGAAATATTTTGATTATCGGTTAATTCGGTTCGGTTAAGTAAAAATAACCGAATTACACGAATTAACCGAAATATTCTTTGTTTTGAGACTTATGTAATGTTCATTATGTCTTATCATGCTTTTTTAATTGTTTAGTATGTTTAGTTGTTTAATATATTTGATATTTGAATTTATAATAATTTTATTATGCTTTGCTTTTGAATTTTGATTGGTTTGATAGATTATTTGGATATAAAAACATGTATTAAAATAGGTTGCAAAATAAATTAGGTTTTTATTTCGGTTAATTCGAAAACCGATCGAATTAACCTAAATAATTTTGGTTCGGTTAATTTATTGTTTTAATATTTCGGTTCAGTTAACGGTTAATGAAAAAACAAATTCGATTAATTCGGTTAATGATAATTCGGTTCGGTTATTAACCGAATTAACGGTTTGAACACTCCTAATGTCAAGGGATGATTTACAAAGTTCATAACTTCTTCTCTTATCACATAACGCTTATCTAATTAACATTTAGATTTGGCTATACCCAAAAAAAATTCTGTTTATCTCAACATTTCCCACTTATTGCTGAGAAATTTTTATAATGCTTTTTTGGCCAAATGTTTCTTAACTTGTTCAAGGTCCAAGATCATAGTGGCTTCATTTTTGGGAGGGAGGGTGGCGTGGAAAGTTAAGAGCATTGTGGCAGTTAATTCTGAAAATCTTTCTTTTAACAACTTATCTTTTTCATGGTGATTATTACAATGCAAACTTATTTGATGAAAATTCATGCAAATTTTTACTTTACACAATTTTTAGATTTTTTACTTAAAAATGGCTTACTTTTTTTCATTTATTTTTTATTTGGCTTTTGGTTGCTTGACTCCAATTAAACATGGATGAAAATTACAAAATAAGGTAAAGCAACATAAAAAATATTTAATGCTTGCATTAATAAAAAATTATTTAATAAAAATGAAAGAAAAACTTGATAATTACTAAAGAAAAAATTATCATTAGAAATAACAACGATTTGAGATACCCAAATTCGATTAATATTTTATTCAAGCTCGATCAAAAATTAATATTTAATATCTAAATTCAATTACTAAATTTAACATATTAAATCATAAATAATATTTTTTTTATTATTTTATCCAACTCAAATAACAAAATTTAAAATAAAAAAAAAATTAAAATCAGTTTTTATACATATTATTAATGGAACTTAAATTAAAAAATTAAGTTAACTCATAGAAAATAATTAAACTTAAAATCATATTTAAAATTATTACTGATTTTTTTTTTTACCAAAAATCAATGAATTAATTTAGTAAGTATTATATTAATAATAAATAATTTATAACAAAATATTAAATATTATTATTTAAAAGTTGAGTTGAATAGTATGAGGATATTTGATTTTAAAATATCCATTATCATCTGTAACTGTTATTATCATTTTAGTTCAAATCATTTTTTTTTTTGTTTCTTCTTCAAGCCACGAGACTTGTCAATTAGGCGGGTCGGGTTGATTTCGGTACAAGTCAGTAAGGTCATTTCAGGTTCTAATTATTTCGGATTCGGATCAATCGGGTTTGACACTTGAGTTTTTTGGCTTCAGATCATTTGGGTTGGTCGGGCATTTCGGGTTCGAGTCAAGATTTACAAGTCAATCTGATAATCTTGTTGCTAGATTCAAAAACTTTCGAGCTATATGTGGTCATAAAAAGCTTTGGTTGTAGAAATCTTGTTGTTAAATTTAATTGGATAATTAAATTAATTTTTAACTTAAAAATGAATTTGACCCCATTAAATGGAAATAATTTTTTTTTCTTATAGTGTTTTTATCTATACTCATTATATCATGAAAAAATTAATTTAAAAGGGAGATCAAAACAACTTTTTTTATATATATAATAAATATATTTTGTTATTGGTGCAAGTATCTTTTTTTGTAATTCCCATATAAAAACATATTATTCTCATAGTTCCCATTGAAAAAATTCTCATTGTAGTGTCACCCTTTCTTCCACACCAATATTCTTGGACCAAATTTGCTTGTTTTCTGGTTGGACTGATTTTGAAAATGAGCTAGGGAACATGAAAACAGTCACTCCGGGGACTCCACCTTTCCTTTTTGGTAATTTTGGATAGGCTACTTACTAAACAAAGAATTACTTCGTGGGAATTGCCCCTTGTTAACACTAATTGTGTTTTTGTGGGATGAGGTGTTGGAGATTAGAGATCATTATTTTCATCTTGTTCCTTCTCAAAACATATTTGGCAGCTACTACTCCAATTGTGTGACATTCATAGATAGCTTGGGAATTGGTCTTACGAATTTAATTGGATACAACAAAGATTTTAAGGGAATTAGGCACTAATTACAATTGTTCTAAGACTTGCATGGTGTGCATTTCTTTATTTTATTTGGCTAGAGAGGAATAACAGGATTTATAGCATGAAGACAAGTTCTACCGATGCAACCTTTGCTCGAATAAAAGAGATGGTTCGTTGTAGGCTTAAGGGATTACATGATATAACTGATGACAGAGTCAACAGAATGATAATGCAAGCTTGGGATCTAAAGGAAACAATATTATTTTAAGTGTTTTATTTGTTTTTGGTTAATCCTTTGTTATATTTTTACCTATTTACTGCTAAGCTTATTTTATTGTAGGTATGTCTACTTGTTTAGATGAATAAAAAAAATGATTTATCAATATATATATATATATATATATATATATATATATATACACACCACAGACATCAGCTTAGAATTTTACTGAATCTCAACCCAACAAGAAGAGATTTAAGATTTTCACTAGGGAAAGAAAGGGGGGAGAGGAGATAGGTTGTAATTTTTTCCTAAAAAAGCCATAGATGACTCTAACTCTACTAGATACATTTTATTTGGTCGAAGAGCGAAATAAAGAAAGAAGGGAAGTGAAAGGAAGATAAGTGTTTTTCTTTTCTTTTCAACCACATGATTACTTAAATCATAAAGGAAAACAAGAATGTTGTTGAAGATACTTTTCCAAAACAAGAAAGGTATGAAATCCAACAATCATGTCCCTTGGATAATATATATATATATATTGGGTAAAATAGTAAATTAATAATAAATATATTATAAATAAGAAAGCTCGATTAAGCTCGCGAGTTGCTCAAATCAAGTATTAAGATACTCGAACTCGGCTCGCTCGATAGCTCGAGCTGCTCGAGCTCGATAATGACCGAATCGAATTCGAGCTTTTTTCGAATCGAACTCGAGTAGTTTGCGAGCACAGATGTCTCGTTTACACCCTTATACACAGTGACATCTTACACAGTAGCAAAGATAATCCAACTCAAGAAGGTAAGCATAAAGGCAAAGTCAAGAACATCTAGAACAACAATGTACAAACATGGAATATGCAACAAATCTAATGTTCGGTAAAACATGAGTTATATGATAGATTCATAAAACTTCTTATAATCTTTTATAAACCTCTGCCTCTACATGGAATCAAATCCAGCATTAAGAACCTCCTCCTAAAGAAAAAAGATACAGTTAGTTTGTTTTCTTGACAATATAAACAAAGGGAGAGACTAGAATGAACCACAATTAGAAAGTGCAGAAAAATAGCTAACTGGACAGCTACAACCAACTTAAATAAAAGAAGCCAAATAGTAACCGAGAATCTGCATTGAAAAATGAAAACAGATCTATATGATGACTATATCCATGCAAATTGCAAATGGACCCAATTAAGACAAAAAGTTCACTCCTTTTATCTTCTTACCCTCTCCAAGTGAGAGTACCATGTATATGCTAGAACCCATTATGAGCAGTTTCTAACATTTCGCACCAAGATCTTCCCCTGTTCCACAACTGGGTGTACTTGTAAATCAATAATTCAGACAAAATTCTGTCTGCTAGTCTATATCTAACACATTCTATGTCTTGAAATCAGAGGGTTAAAGGACAGTCAAATCATTCAAGTCAGCATAAATCCCCAATCGTTGGCGTTTGTCAGAAAAGGCTGTGATTGATGTAAAACTATTAACATCAAATTTGGCAGACAGCAAGTTTTCCAAACAATGAAACTGATTCTTTTTATAGTACTAGAAATTAAAAAAATTCAAGACTTATGAGCACAGTTTAGAGAAAATATGAGCCAAGTTGTCATAAAATCATCGTATCCAATAAATAATTAGTTGGATCAAGGGAGTATAGATAGTATGTCTAGCACTTCTCATTTCACAACAAGAACATACACCAGAAATGAATAAGGGCAGGGTGGGGGATTTAATAGGACTTCAACTAAAATGAGAAAATATAAGTAATAATATGTCTGAATATATCAAGACTTGTTGAAACAAAAGACGGCTGGAAAAAGAAAGCTTCAACTTTTTATATGAAAGGTTCAATAGCAATCTATTTTGATCCTATCCACACTTCTCCAGATTTGGAAACACAAAATGTTTTCTTTTCCAAATCCAATGAATAATTACAATGTTGCAGCAGATTTCCCACTACCCATAATATACTAAAAATCAAGGAATCAATAAGAGAAATTGAATTAAAAGCACAAAGCAAAAGCAATTTCACAAACCTAATAGTTTTCAAATTTCCAATATAATGTAGATTTAGTGTGCCTTTCTTCTTTGGGGCTGTTTGTCAGTAGCTAGTCTGAAAATCCAGTAAACCTATAAAACAAGTAAAACAATAAATCAAACATGTACTGTGCAAGAAATAGGATACCAATTAGAAAGAAAAAGAAATGGTGAAATGTGAAGAGTGAAGAGTGAGGGCTTGCCAAAGCGAAGACATGAGCAGCTATCAAGAGAACAACCAACAATGGTACCAAATCGAGAAACCAAGGGCGCAAAAATTGCACTTCCTTGGCCATTTTACTTGTTGAGACCGGAAAATTTAGAGGAAGGATCTTTCTGATAAGCCCTAAAGCCAGGGTTTTCGAATTTTTATGAGGTGGCGATGAGCCTAAGAAGCACTGAGCTGATGGGGTGGGTGGGCGACTGGATTCCTTCAATTGATCGGTCCCGATTACAGCTTTTGGAATTTGCCCTACAACAGATAGATTTCCAATTTTCTACTGCTATTTTTTTTGTTTGTTTTTTGTTTTGGAGCTTGATAATTGATATTATACCTAAATAACTAGTTTAAAAATTATTCCTAAACCTTGAGTATCAATTCTAGATTCATGATTAATTAAAAAAAGATTGTTGGAATTGATTGGAGGATGTAGTATTAATACTTTTTCAAATTATATATATGTTTTTCTTTTTCCAATCTAAAAGGATAATAAAATATAATTGTATCATCATCAGTGGGCCGCCAATCATGGCCTCAGCCCCGAAATTTAAATCCATTAAAATGAGAGTTGGGCCGACCTTTCTCTGAGTCTGATCCATTATATGTTGAGACTGGAGAGTGTCGACTAAATCTGATAGACTTGAGATGAGATAGGCGGTTGGTGAATGGTGGCAGCGCCATGTAGACATATAACGTGCCAAAATTTCCTGCAGTCAGAAGCAAAAACTGTTTCGCAAGCCAGCCCGGATCACACGGTTCATTCGAAGACGCATTTTCACAAACGAATTGTCAGCATAAGTTAAAGCTTACATGGGTCTTTCGCACTGCTTTCTATGATTCGCCCAATGAGGAATGTCTTCGCCACTCTCAATCGTCATCGCCGTCTCACATTGCTCTCCACTGGTACCATTCTTCCTTTTTACTAGTCTTTCTTTTTTTTTTCTCCGCTCATTATTCTCTCAATTTTAATATCAACAATAATTTGATTGCAATCTGCTCCGAGCTTAATTTCATTTGATGTTAGTATTATTATGGTATTTTTGTTTCTGGGAAAAAAAAAAATTAACCATGTTTTCCAGTAAGTTTTAGGATTGTGAAGCTCCTTTTGTAGCACTAAGTTGGGCATTTCTGGAACTTCTCACTAGTCTAATATTCGGTTGGATCATTTTTGTTTCTAACTGGAATAAAGAGGACATTTTATCTCCGATTGCTTATTTAGTAATGTTCTTGCAGTTTGTTTTTGCGACCTTTGAGTGTGATGTGAATGTTACGTTTATGTTAGTTGAACATATACTTCTTGCAGCAGTTCACCATGATAGACCTGTTGGATCTATCTTGCGTCATTCTATTTCTCTGGAAGTTCAGATGGATATTGGAATTGCAAGGACATGGGATACTTGGCATCCATCATACTTGTTGCAACGAAATGCGTAAGTGCTTGGATATTTACCACTTATTTTTTTTGCTCGGAGTTGGGCTCAATAAGTACTAATAAATAAATTGGTATATGGTGAATGTGGAACTTCTCTGATATTTGTGTTTATTGTGCTTACCCTGTAAAGCTTTTTGTGCAGGTTTTCTACGGGTTTTGTCAGTGTGCACGGGGAGAGGCCTTCTGCAGAGTATGCAAAGTTGAGGAAAGAATCACTGGAAAGTGAATTCGGGCATATTCTGGGAACACGCAGCTCAAAAAGTGTTTCTGTTGTCTACCGATTTGGCCCATTTTTGGCTTTGTATAGAGCAGCAATCATTTCATTTCATGTATTGAAGTTGACCATTTGGCAATTCTTTTTTCGAGACATAAAAGAGCGTGCTGCCAAGGTATTATAAGAATTTTATTCTTAAACATGTTCTGTTGAATAACTTGAATTGGTTCTATTATTTTTGGATGCATCCATATGCACCCAATATGAGAGCATACTAAAATATTGGACCATTGGCATAATCTGGCTAACTCTATACTAAAAGTTTACATGTTTTAAGTGTTGCAATCATGCAATGTCATGTTATTTGGCTCATGGTTTTTGTTAAAACTACCATATCTTTCTATGAAAAAGCCTTCTTTATTTTTTGGTCACTACAAACTTATTGCAATTTTTACACTATTTCAGTTTCGTGAGACACTAATTCGCTTGGGTCCTTTCTATGTTAAGGCAAGTTACTTTATCTTTGCTTTATCATTTTCCTTATTTCTTTTTAACTGTTTTATTAAGTTGCTTATTGGGCTTTGTTTATTCTAGTTTCTCTTTACCAGAGATTTACAAAATTTAGCAAACTTTACTGCTCAGTTCTGCTTTTTGTTTAGTTGGAACCAAATGCATGAAATTTTCTATTATGGGTCTAAACTCTGATAGTGATGTCAACTTTTGGTAGGGAGTTTGAAGAGTCGATGGTTGCTCATAGACATTAGTGTTTCGACATGCATGCTTATATTTGTTTTATTGTTTGCTTTTGTATCCAAACAAACTTTTTTGCATTTTACTTCTGGAAGCAAAAATCAAGTAGCAAAACAGAAAAAGTCTTACCCATTTTATTTATCCTAATCCTCCTGGGTAACTTATAATTTTGGCCTACTTTTATTTGGGTATACAGCTTGGGCAGGTTCTGAGCACTAGACCAGATATATTACCACCTGTTTATTGCCAAGAGCTTGCTAAGTTACAGGTACACAACCATTTCTGCACCCATAGGCATACAATTATGGGTCATATTGTCGAGATTTGTGACTTATTGACATTGATCTTTGTTCTTTTGTCTTCTTTCTGATTTGAAGCTTTTCTGTTAATGCCAGGATCAAATTCCCCCATTTCCCACCTATATCGCAATAAAATCTATTGAAACCGAACTGGGTATTCCAATTTCAGAAATATTTGCTGATATAAGCCCAGAGCCTATTGCAGCAGCATCTTTAGGACAGGTGTATAAAGGTCAGACAACCATTTCTGTGAAAGGGAAAACAATACACAGCCTGTTCTTTTTTCACTCGTATCATTTTCTCATGTCAAAAACATTCCAACTTTCAATATAGCATCTTTTAAAGGGCTATATTTTTGAGAATACTAAAGCTGAATATTTGCTTCATTGCTTTAAGTCTTGCAGCTCACCTTCATTCTGGAGAACTTGTAGCTGTTAAAGTACAGAGGCCTGGTATGTCACTCTTGTTGACCCTTGATGCATTGTTATTCCGTATGATCGGGGGCCAACTAAAGCGATTTGCAAAAGCCCGCAAAGATCTATTAGTTGCTGTAAATGAAATGGTGAGTCTTCCATGTTTCGAGTGTGTAGATATGCCCATCATGTTATATGCATTTATATCATCAGTTATTATATATTCATTTGTAAATAATAAGCTAGGCTTTGATATTTGCAAAAGGATGTGCTTACTGCTTAGTATCTGGATTCTATGATTCTTTCTATTTTGTGTACAATGCAGCTTATATTATTCATTTTCATATTGTTTTTGTACAGTACCTGCATCTGCAACATCATCTTTTCATTAATGAGATTGTACATGCTTATGGATATCTTCAGGTCTCTCTTAAATGAACAGGTAAGGCACATGTTTGATGAAATTGATTACATGTTGGAGGCAAGAAATGCTGAACGCTTTGCCTCTCTTTATGGTGGCTATCCTAGTAAGTATTTTATAACTGCTTGTGGACCCTAAAGTTCATATTAAGTAATTTAAAGGTGACCAATTGATGTGGGATTTATTCAATTGGTTAGGCTTCTTCAAGAGTAGAAATATTAAAGGGGTTAACTTGTGACCTGTATATGACCTGGCATCATCTTTGATGTGTCATTTGCTTGTACGGTTGTTTTAGTTTTCTTGCCTAGTATAGTATTCTGAGGAGTTTAACTTTGATACTGGAGAGCTTCACTTTAAAGGAAAGAAAAATATTAAGGATAGATGTTGGGAGTGTGGTTTATAGTGAAAAAAAAATCTATATGATATCCTTCTATACATCAAACTGTTGCCACTGCATGCTGTTGTATTTGATGCTGTTAGTTTAACCTTTTGCTGCACTTTATCCTAATGATTTATGAATGGTTATTCATATTCATACAAATTCCTTATGAGTACAGGTGATGGCCAAACTTGTAATCAAAATGCTAAAGATGGGAATAGCAACAAAAACAAAAATGCAAAGGGAATAAAAGTGCCAAAAATATATTGGGACCTGACACGAAAAGCTGTGCTTACAATGGAATGGGTAGATGGAATTAAGCTTACAGATGAAACTGCCCTGAAGAAGGCATGTCTAAACCGAAGGGAACTGATTGACCATGTAATCTAATTCAGTGTTTTATTGAGCTTTTGGCCATTCACTAGCCATTAGTTTTGCACCTGATATATGGTCTAACTGTGTTTAATCTGACTTTACCCACCTTTTGATGGGTTGTTAGGGAGTATACTGCTCTTTGAGACAATTGCTTGAGGTTGGGTTTTTCCATGCTGACCCACATCCAGGAAACCTTTTTGCTACTAGCAGTGGCTCCCTTGCATATTTAGACTTTGGGATGATGGGGGATATCCCTCGCCATTACCGTGTAGGACTTATTCAAGTGGTAAGAGCCGTTCTATTTATTACTATCTGGCCGCTGCTTAAAATTTCATCATGGTAGTCATGGCAGGTCTTCTACACATTCTGTTAGTATTTCAAAATATGGTTGTTCTGGATACATTAAAATTACATGCACCATTGTACGGCAACTAGTGCATAAGCTTGCATGAAGCTAAATAATATTTCAAAACTGGAATTTCATCTTTTTCCTCTCTTGAGCAGAAAACATTTTTGTTATTGAAGATGACTCAACTAGTGCTTGCATATAGGGGTATTTTATTCATGTAGGAGTGGGAAAAAAATAATGGAATGAATAATAATAGTTATTCTCTCCGTTACATGGACTCGGCACTTTAGGGTGCCGTACCCGTGTCGACACGACACGGCACGGGTACGGACACGGAATTCGAGTCGGACTCGGTGCTGAGCTTTGAGGTACGGTGGTTCTGGTTCTGGTTTTAGGGTGCTGGAGAGAGAGTTTGGAGAGAAGAGAAGAATGAGGTAGAGGTAAAGAATCAAAACAAAAAAGGAAAACCAATGATCTGACCATGCCAGCATACGCAATCTCGTGAACTTTAGCTCCAAAGAGTAAAAAGTTGTCTTCTCCAACCTCTTCTGGACTTCTTGTATTTCAAACATTGGCACCCTGTGAAACTTGAAAGTCTGAAAGAGTGAAAGGGGGTGGCACTAGGGCACTGAAGATTGAAGAAGTGAAAGAGTGAAAGGGCCTTATGGTTTATGGATGGGTTGGGACCTGAGATGGCCCATGGCCCAATGGGAGTGGGAGCAAATATGTTATGGGTTTGGGTTATGTGTATTGGGTTTGGTTTAAATAAAAAAATATTTTTATGATATTTTTTTAAATAACGTATCCCCGTATCCGTATCCTATTTTCGGATATTTTTTAGCCGACTCTGAGTGTCCAAAACTTTAAGCAAAAGACGAGTCGGACCCTTAGATACATACCCGTGTCGGACACCCGAACCCGAGTCCATGTAACATAGGTTATTCTTGGAAAAATTACAGTTAACTATTAACCTAGGCTCTAAATAGTCTTTGCCTGGTTTCTATTGCATGCGCATGTCATAATCATCCTTTTGCATCTTTGATACTTTTAGCATGTTTATTTTATGCATCTTCATCTTGTCTTTTGTGAATGATGATGCTTTGCTTTGATGGTTATTTCCCTGAGGTTGTGTTTGTGTTGATAAGTTCTTGCTTCTCTCAGCTTGTGCACTTTGTTAATCGTGACTCTCTGGGATTGGCAAATGACTTTCTTTCTTTGGGATTTATTCCTGAAGGAGTTGATATACAATCTGTGGCAGATGCATTGCAGGCATCTTTCGGGGTTGGGACTCGACAATCTCAAGACTTCCAGGTTTTTGCTTGTAGTCTCCTTACCTTATTATTCAGATTTTTCTCCTGGCAAGTAGGTATAATAAGCACTTCAAAATGCCACTCTGTTGTTAGATTGACTGATTGAGTAGTTCTACAAGTTTGTCTGTTAAAATGGTTCTTGTTATTTGTTTAACTTAATGAGAGAAATTTGACAGTTATGGGGAAAGATTTGTATCAAAGATTGTAAGCTGCTGCTTAAACATAATTACCTTGCTGTGTTGCATAATTATAGCAAGTATCCATTTGCACTGTCTTATGATGAAGCACAAATGTTTCTACACTCCAACAATTGGGTTGCAGCATGAGATTTATTTGAGTTATGAATCTCTTTAAGATCTACATGCGTTAGCATCTGTTTATATCTCAAAAGTTGGCATGATAGCTCCTTCGAGACTTTTTTTTTTTTTCTGATGGTCACTTGTCTCATCCATATTGTAATTTCTGTCTTTACTATTTTCAAAATTAAAAGCATGACACCTGTAATTTCTTTCTATTGCTTTGGATTACAGAGTATAATGAACCAGTTATACGATGTCATGTATGATTTTAACTTCTCTCTTCCCCCGGACTATGCTCTAGTGGTAAGAGCTCTTGGTTCACTAGAAGGAACAGCAAAAGTTCTTGATCCTGATTTCAAAGTTGTTGAAAGTGCATATCCTTTTGTGATTGGGAGGCTTTTGGCTGATCCAAATCCTGATATGAGAAAAATTTTAAGGGAACTTCTCATCTGTAATAATGGATCCATTAGGTGGAACCGCCTAGAGCGCTTGGTAGGCCTTCTCTCTTTGTCATTACATATGCAGACTAGTCCATATTTACAATGAAATTGTATCTGCTAGTAATATATAAAGACAATTGACTGTTTTGCCTCACCCTTCATGAATGCGGTTCATCTTGTATCAGATAGCAGCAATATCAGAACAGGCTTCTGAATCATCTGAGGGGCATCCTGAGTCTGAAGAAAATGATTCGCATCCCTTGGGATGGAAGTCATTTGATATGCGTGCTGTTGTTGCTGCCACGGAAGATCTTCTGCTTTTCATTCTATCTGAAAAGGGTCTAATGGTGCGGGTTTTCCTCCTGCGGGATATAATTAGAGCAGCGGATATTTTTCTACAGGATGAAGTTTTGGGTTGTAGGCTAGATGCTAAAAAAAGTAAAGCAAGGAAAACTTTAGAATCTGAGGTTTGTAATGTCTTCTTGATTAATCCCATAATTAACTTAAAAAAACAATTTACTTTATCATAAACTTGCTTAAGGAAGCAGGTATTTATAGTTGCATTGGTCTGATATTAAAATTTGCTGAATTGATTTTGGTTAAGGAAGGAAGCAAATAATGTTGAATAATGATTGGGAAGGGGAAGGTTTGTTTTCTTATGTGTTTGGTGTAATTTTGCAGGATCATGCAATGATGAGAAGAGTTATTAATGGGTTTGGCTCACTCCATGAAGCAGTGAAATTGGCTCCAGAGGTGTGGACAGCAATGTTCATCCGCATTGCATTGAAGCCACAAACCCATAGCTTTGGTGTAGACATCATATCGGCCTTGGTCATGCACCTCAGCAACAAATTTCCAGAGACTTTCTGGGTTTGTATGTCTACACTAATTCACAAGTTGGCAAAAAAACCAAGGACCTGAGTGACAATCCTATTAGATATTAGTAATATTGGCTCATACAAAGACAACCAATTTTACGAGTTTTATGGCAGAAAATTTCAATATTTTTGAGCTGCGAAGCGAGAGTGATGAAATTGAGTGTCTAGTGTAGTGTAGGTTGGTGTATTAAGTATGGTGGAGCCCTTCCATTCCAATTATTTTAAGGCGTCCGTTATATCATTGCCATTTGGCAATTGATGCCATCTTCCTTGTAGGAGAATGTAATGTAATTATATAAAGAAAAGGGTATAAATAATTGCAAGCGATGGGATGGGATGGGATCAAAGATCAATCAAAGGCTCAAATCTATATATATTATTATGGCATATGAAATGTCTTACTCGGGATGCTACAATTCCCATGATCTGAGGCAAAGGGAATTGAATTCAAGATAATCAGATCATCAGTTAGCAAGATTTGACAGACAGAGCCCATGACTATTATTATTATTATTATTATTATTAAAAATATGAAGACAAGTAACAGCAGCAACCTTAGCCTACCTTTGTTTGTATTTATATATAAATGTAATATTATTGATAAGGTCATAATAGTTTTGTGAAAGTTAGATTGGTCTTAAATTAATGTACAACATGTATTTTTTTGATTGATTTCAAAACAAAATATATAGATATCAAATCCTAAAAGAGGTAAAAGTATGTAATGTAACGTAAGAGCAAAATTACCTTAGACGACCTTACATAAAAAGGAAGGGTCGTACACCTCCTCTCCTCTCCTATGCATGTGCGCCACTTGTATGCTTCAACCACCTAAATAACACCACCTGGGTTGACTTAGTCGTCTCGCTATACAACCAATCAGCCTCTACTTTTTTTTCTTTTGGATTTCAACAAAACCAAAACCCAACTGGAAACCAAACATGAAACAGAACGAAAGAAAGAATGAATGAGCATCCTCTGCCTCTGGTTTTAGTAGAAATTAGTTTCTCCTAATCGCTCTTTGTAAGTCTCCTCTTTTTCTTCCCCCTTTTTAAATTACAACCCCTTTCCTTTGCTCTTTCTCTCTTCCTCCCTCACACTTATTATGGCATTTCCTTTCCTTTCTTTTCCCTTCCCTTCTCCTTCATCGAGGTATCATTTTTCTCTCCCTCCTCCTTCATTTATATCTCATTTTTACCAACTATTTCTCAAGCTTCATTTATTGCATTTGAATTTGATATGTTCGCTTTCAATTTTTTTTTATGTTTATTTAGGCCTTAATTAACATGTTATTCATGAGATTGACATCTTAAGATCTTTGCATTTGAAATTGGTTTAAATTGGATGTGGAAATTTTGATTTCTTTGCAGGTTACGATTGATAGTTCGCTCAATTTTCAGATGATCCTCGAAACCTGAAGACTTATTTGGGTTCATTAGCATAGCATGCAAAATTAGGCTTTTTCGTTATCTTTCATCAGCTAAAATATCAATTATCAAATACACCCTCTTTTTTTTTTTTGGCTATTTCCTGATTTGGATACAAGGGATAAGACGTGAAATTTTTTCAACACTCAAGCAATAATATGGGATATCTGAATTCCGTTTTGCAATCTTCAAGCCAGGTTTATTCTGAAGATGGACCGGTCAGCGGAGGAGGCCTTAGGTTGCTGCTTTTTCTTCTCTTTTATCGTTCTTTGCTTAGATCTAAAATTTCGTTGGATTCATACTTTCTTTGCTTTGCAAGTTACTCCTTTTTCCAAATTCCATATGGTTCAACATCATGTTTATCTTGTGTTTTGTTTTGCATATCTTCTCTAATTTTTACTCATCTATTCTGAATTTTATTGTTATTTATTTTGTATCAATTTTGAAAATATATGTTCATAGTACTAGCTTTTCATTGAAAATTGAAATATCTCCCTTAATATTTTAAAATTCGTGATAATGTTACTATTTAATTGCCTTGTAGACAAAGATCCCTGCTTATTTGGATAGTTCGCTTTAAGTTAAATCTGGGAATACATCTGAATTAGATAGTGCGTATGGCTGGCGGTCATTATCACCGAGCTAAAGTAGACAAAAGGAAAATAGAGAGAATGGAAACAAATGAATTATGCAATTAATGCATGCTTAACCTCCATAAAGTTGGAAAGTTGCACATATATTCTCAAAGTTGGAGGAGTTTTTCATGTGTTAAATTCTTGTGGATCTTTACCTTTTAATGATTTGTCACTGCATAATGTGGGAGAAACCTGCAAGGAAATCTTTAATTTGTCGTTTTCGATGCATGCAATGCGATAATTTTTCATTGGTCATCATGGGAATGAAGTAAACTCGTGTTTGTTCCATTCTTTATGGGTCAAGATTAAAGACATTTTGTCGTGTTGCCAGAATTACTCTGGCTAGAATGAATTGTTATTTTGCTTTCTTTTTTGCGTAGGATCTGTCTTTCTTAATCCCGACAAGGCAGTTTTTGGACCTTTCTGACTTTGCCGTATATATGTTGCAACTCGTGCATTGAAAATTTACTGTATGGTTTTGTCACGTGATTTAATTCTTACAACTTTTAAAGATAGGAAATTTAGATTTTGTTAAATCTTTGTCTGGAATGAATTAAGAATAGAAATACTTGAAGAAATATCTTTTGCAATGATGATCAAGCATAGAAACTATTAGATTAAAAGTCACTTTAATATGTTCTGCTTAAATTTGATGATAATAAGAAATCTATGGTTATTGAGTTTACATATTTTCTTATATAATGCAATGATTTGGACGATGTCTAAATTCAAGTGTCCCATGTTTTCTGGCAACAGCCAGAATGGAAAGTTCAGCTACGGCTATGCAAGCTCTCCCGGGAAGAGGTCTTCAATGGAAGATTTTTACGAAACAAGGATTGATGGTGTTGATGGAGAGATAGTTGGTCTTTTTGGAGTCTTTGATGGTATATTTCTCTCTTACTCTCTATATCTCTCTCTCTCGCTCTTGCACACATGCATTAACACATAACTTACTAACTAATGGTTTATTTATACTTCACATGAACCACATATAGGTAAATATTATGTAACATCTGTGGTGATTATTATTTGTGTTTTAAAGAGTGTGTATCATTCATCAATGTTTTCCTCTACTGTAGCCTTTCTTCATTTGATAATCATTTTTTCTGTTCATAATCTCTTTTCTGTTTTAAAATTAAGCCTTTTTCCCCTTAATCTTGCTGTAATCCCTCTGCTTAAGTAAATAAGGTTGCCGGACAATATGAATAGAACATATACCAACTTATAATGGTAAACTGCAGTCTCAATGCAGAGAATGTATCTGAAAGTATTTCATGCAGATTCTGGTATTTGTTATCTGCTCCGATGTGGTAGCAGTATTTGAAGCCATTTCTCAAGGGCTGTTATTGGCTCAGGATGGGGCATTACTGTGGTAAACTATAAATTCTATGCTGAGGGAGTTTATACCAGTATACTCTGTCATAGAATAGTTGCTTTTACCATGCATCATTAAAAATCATACAATCTATTGCTGGCTAGTTATGCCTACTTACAAATTATTTAACTTGATCTTTACATGCATGGTTGTTTCAGGTCATGGAGGTGCACGGGCTGCTGAATATGTGAAGCAAAACCTTTTCAGTAATTTGATCAGTCATCCAAAGTTCATATCTGACACCAAATCTGCTATAGGTTATTCACGTTATAATAACTGTATCATATAGTTGTGTCTTTTCTAATGGGCTGGTCATTCGTCAGCATAACTTGTCTTTTAAATTGTTTCCTACCTCCAGCCGATGCATACAACCACACAGACTCTGAACTTTTAAAATCAGAAAATAACCAGAATAGGGATGCCGGATCAACTGCTTCTACGGCTATACTTGTTGGTGACCGTTTGCTAGTTGCAAATGTTGGGGATTCCCGAGCAGTTATCTGCAGAGGAGGCAATGGTAAGATTCTTCGTTTTTATTTTTGTTTTCTTTCCTTTATATTCATCTCATCTTTGACACCACATATGAAGTTGCCTTTGGTTTTACCTGTAACATGAAAGCTCACTGAGGCTTCCATATGTTTCTGTATTACTTCAATCGTGTTAAAATAATGCATTCTTATGTAATTGACCCTTCACCCATTTGGTGAATTGGTTTAGGTGTGGATTTGTCAGATTTTTTGAAAATCTTGTTAAAGGATCATTTGATTGCTGATTTTATTATTATACATGGCTTATCTATGATATGTCCTCTTACAGCTATTGCTGTGTCTCGCGATCACAAGCCAGATCAAAGTGATGAGCGACAACGGATTGAAAATGCAGGAGGATTTGTCATGTGGGCTGGTGCGGGTTTACATCTAGCCGTTTTTCTTTCTGTGTCTTACCATCCTCTCTTTTTTCTGTTTAAGCTTTGCTATGAAAGTGTTAAGTTTCTTCCTTTAAATGTGACTGAAATTATCTCTGCAGGAACTTGGAGAGTGGGAGGTGTTCTTGCTGTTTCTCGTGCATTTGGTGACAGGCTCTTGAAGCAGTATGTTGTTGCTGATCCAGAAATTCAGGTCTGGTTGGAAGACTTTGTTGAAATATACTGAGTTCCTGAGATGTCATTGTACATCATAATTAAGATACAAACCTGTAATGCATAAACACTTTGAAAGTAGCCCTTGCTTGTTATATTTCTGCCTGATGTCTTGAAAACTCTATAGGATCCCTAATTGAGAGATGATTATATGAGTAATAAATTTCCATTGCTACTAGGATTTCTATTAATTTTTGAGCATTTTGTAACTCTGATATCACTATTTGAGCTTGCAGGAGGAAAAGATTGACAGCTCTCTTGAGTTCCTTATACTTGCAAGTGATGGACTGTGGGATGTTGTTTCAAATGAGGTATGAAACGATTTGTTTACTTAATGCCTCTCTCTTACTGGCATCCCAGAATTCCAACGGTGTTTCTGTCAAGCTTAATAGTAGTTTGACGAAAATTGTTGTGATCATGGATGGCAGTTGTATATTCTCCTAACCTATTTAATTGAAGAAATGAGCATAGTTAGCTACCTTCATAACTGCTGCTTTTACCTATTTCAGGAGGCTGTCGCAATGATAAAGCCAATACAGGATCCTGAGCAGTCAGCAAAGCGGCTGATGCAAGAGGCATACCAGAGAGGTAGTGCAGATAATATCACTTGTGTTGTCGTCCGTTTCTCGGCCAATCAAGGGGGTTCCTCTCGTAGTGTTTCTGCGTAAGCATTAGGTTTTGGTTCTCTAGCTGATGGAAAAGTGAGGTGAAATAAACTTTTAATAGTAATAGCTAAGTCAAAGAAAACTATAACAGCATGGGTAATCTGTAAGGATAGAAACAGGAACAAATGTGTCAGGCTGATGATGTGCTTATTACATCTTTTTCAGCCTCTAGAATAGAAGTTTAGCTTCAATACTTCTGGTCTTGCACATAGTGTCAGAACCGAGGTGCACGTGTTAATTTGTAAAGAGTTCCAAGACTAAATCCACTTGTGTATGTATGTTGTAATTGTAGTAAAACTTGCTTCTCTTCTTGTAGTTAGTTCATGTTCCTTTCCAGCGTTACTTGTTCCATAGGCTTTCTCAGCTATCCATTTAATATTGTTTGTTGGTGTAAGTATGAAGTTTGATTGATTGGCCACTTGCTCTTTAACCCAAAGGAGGCTTTGGTAGATGAAGTGAGATTCCTCCTTCATAATAAGCTAATTCGCGACAGCTTTGATTTATGAGCAGCTGAAATATCTAGTGAAAGCTTGCTTAACATGCTAATTTCAAATGGAGCTGCTTTTTTAATCTCTTGAGATGAAATACAATTTCAATTATACCCATTGTTCAATTTTAAACAACAGATTCATCTGTGCAACCAATACAAGTATGGGATTTGCTGATTTTTCAAAACTCTCCAGCCCTAAATTAGCTACGTTTTGGTTTTCTAGAGCGATGAGGAGAACACTTATCGAAAATGGGTGATTTGTCTGATCTCATGCATATAAAAAAATCGGATATAATTGACTACGCTTCAACCAAAGATGTCTTTGGACCAAATTAAAATAAAAAGATCTCTACGGATCTACCCACAATCATTTCCACAATTTGAACTGATGAGAAAGAAACCAAGGTTGATAAACCTTTGAAAGCATTCATCAATTTCATCAGGAAAGAAAATCAAAGCATAAAGGTGTGAAACAAAACCAAAGCACCAAGTCAGAGGGATATTCAATAGTTGCCCATGTTTATGATTTTTTCTAAGCCTTGCTTAACCAACTGATGAATTTTAATTTTTTTTTTTTTAAAAAGGGTTAGAGATTAAGCAAATACCACTGAAAGCCAATGGATCCGTCCAATGGAGTGACAGATTTTGATACCAAACCTCCTCAATTAAAAAAATTCTTTCACTTTTAAACACCAAATCATCATCACCATCCATAAACAATAATAAATATATTGCTCGTTTAATGTTTAAACCCTAAATAGAAAGCAAGAGAAAACAAAAGCACTGACTACTACATAAAAAAATTTGTACAAAATCAATGGTCCAGATTCCATTGTTGGTTGGATTACAACACCTTCTTCTTCCCCTTCACCTACTTATATATGGAACATAAACATATAATTTAAGAAGCTGCAAAACACCTTAAAAACCAAAATCCTTCCCCCAAAAAACCTCAGTACAAAAGAGACATGGAGAGAGAGATATAAACATTTACTAGTGAAGTAAAGGAAAGCACTTGAAAATTAAAATACCAAAATTTAACATAAAAAATAGTAGTACAGCAGAAGGAGATCAGGTTGGAGACAGGAGAGCAGAGGTTTACTTTAAAACGACGGGACGACTCCAAATCCATACATGTTACTACGATCGACTTCGACTTCGATGTCCGTACGCTTCGCGAACCTTCCTTTAATCCTAGGCCGCATCTCTGCATAAGCTTTTCTGGAGGCGTAACGGATGGTCTTCTCAAATTTTCTGCTCTTTCTCTTCTCTCTGTACCTCAGCACCCTCGCTTCTCTGTCCGCCGATGAAAGCTGCACCGTCTGATGCGTCGTTGACTCAGCCCCTCTCCCGTACGGATTTGATATGTCCGTCATCGCACTTCCATCTGGCACCACTCCAACATCCAATGATGATGATGATACCTGCAAATCAATACCAAAACCAAAAATTCAAACTTTAATTCAAAATGATGATAATAATACTTTTGTAATGTTAAAATTTTCAAAGCTGTTTTGCTTACACTGTGGCTGAGACAGTGGGAGTTGTTGTCATAAGCGATGGGTTTGGATCCGGTGAGGTCCAAGTCGAAGTAGTGATCGTTAACCAACGGTGCTTGGACGCTCTTGCTTTGGACAGGGACCACTCCGTCAGTTCCAGAGCTGTTCGGCTCCTTGGCTTGCATTTTCGGATCCCCAGGCCCGCAGTCCAGATCCAGATACGGATCCATCTCCGAGAACACGTACTGCCCCGTGTTCACGTCCGGGCTCTCCACAACCTTATGGTTAGGGTTGGGAAGCAGCCACGAGGCCGCCTCGGCTTCCTCCCTGCTAACTTCAGCGTCTCCATCCACACCCGAGAAGTAATGCTCGTCCAGAAAGTTAACGGCTACGTTGGGCTTAACGGCTGGGACTGAGCTGACGGAGTCGTAGAAGGGGGTTATAGAGACGCGCTCGTGTCGGCGCGCCAGAGGGTTGGCGGAGTGGATGTCCCGGTCGCAGGTGACGCAGAGAGCCGCGGCATCGGCCTTGCAGGTGACGTGAGCCGGCGCTTGCTCGCAGACTTCACACACCCAAACCCGAGCGTGACGCGAGGCGAGCTTGTTGGCCGCGTGGATTTTGGAGTCACAGTTGGAACAGAGAAACGCGGAGTCAGCCCGGCAGAAAAGAGTCGCCGTCGCTGATTTGCACGAGTCACACAACTTGGACGCCATTTCAACAACTCACTTTGCTAAAAGGTTTTTTTTCTTTCCCTCTCTCTCTCTTTCTGTGTATGCGAGTTGAGTTTGAGGCTTTCGGTGGGTGAAGAGAGAGTTGGGGTAAGTTTGGCTTGTCGATGACAATGCGTGTCAAGGAGACTATGTAGTGGGCCAGGGGAGATCTAGGGGTGACCAATGGAAGACAAACACGTGGAAGAGAATAGCCGAAATAAAGAGGATTTTATTACGGGGCTGAGAACCGGAGAGTTGTCAATTTCAATTGGAAGATGGAGCCCAGCCAGCCCTGTAGAGTAGAGTAGAGTAGGAGAAAGGAGGTTTTTTGTTTTTGGGTTCGTATCGTAATAATGCATGAAAAGAACAGTAAATGCTGCAATTCAATGTTTGGGGGGGTTCACAGGTCACACCCACTCAGAGTCTTCAATCAATCATTCAATCTTCAGTCTTCAATTTTGGATGGAGGCCACGAAACTTCTTGTGAGTTTTTTATTTTTTTTTTTGATAATTGGGTAAGGGAAAAGATTGTTTGGATTTGAACCCAAGACTTCATGTCCCCAAGACTCTTAACCACTTCTTGACAACTTCTCGTGAGTTTTCCATTCTCACGGCCTTTGCCTTTTTTTTTTTTTTTTTTTTTTAATCATTTGGTAGTTCAAAAGGCAGTCGGTTCTTCCCCATGTTAACTAGCTAATAGCTATTAATCCTCAACTTCTCTTTTTCAGTGATTATTATTCTCACGATAAATGCACAAGAAAATGACGGTAATAAATCACATGCCAACTATTACAAGTCAATGGTGGTGACACTGATTAGCCCAATATCAGGTACATTTAGTAAACCTTGATCCCAAATTTTCTCCCACAAAATTTAGCCACCTCCTGATTTGAGAATATTACTCAACCTGCATAACAATTTTATTATTTCAAATGGAACCCCTATTGTCTCAATAAAATTTCAACAATAAGCAAATAATAACAGTAACATAAAAGGGCTGCTGTGCCAGTGCATGACATCCAGAGTAAAATTATACTGCTGCTATTTCTTATCAATATATATCTATAATCTATGATCTTATTTCCACAAAAGTTTTTAGTTTTTAATGAAATGATACACATTCACGTTGATATCTAATTTGATGAAACATCTATGACATCTTCGGTCTAGATTATCGTTCATGTTGCTTTTAAATTCCCCTAAGTTTTCCTAGTTCTTGCCGTTATTTCTAGAAGGTTCATGCAAGGCAGAAGCACAAAAACAGAACCCTAAATCGGCAACGCCCGCCCACAATATACTATCATAAAAGCACGAAATTGTATAGTCAACGCCTATGTTACTCGGATTCGGGTGTGAGTGTTGGACACGGGTATATTTAATTTATTCTAAGTTTTTCCATGTATTTGGAGGATCATATCCCCATACCCATGTCCAAATATGCGTCGGACGTAAATACTTCAAGAAAAATAAAAAGTCGGAGCACCATAGGTCAACGCTTCCACTCAACAATTGTTCTTATGAAAACCTACATCCCAACATAAACTAAGTCTGATACTAAACAACTCTTGTGACTAGAGACAAGACCAGAGATAAACTTCTTACAAGGCAAAACAAACTGTTGAAACCAAAATATTCATACAGTTGCATGCCAAATGTCCGGTATAGCAAACTTTACTTACCAGTCCAAGCCCTCAAAAAGGCCTTCACCCTTAACTGCACAAGATTTAAATATTGCCCACTGACGATTTTTTATTTTGTGCAATTCTAAAGCCTCAGTCACAGCAGCATCATCAAGCGCACCAGGTAGATCCTATTCATTTAGAACAAATGTGTTTAAAATTGTAAAAATGGAAAGATCTAAGATTTTGAGAATCTTGTCCTATCCAGAGTGATAAATTTTACGTCAACTTTTCCAGCTTTGAATGGTAGAGCATAGAGCAGATATAGTGTTCACCTGCTTGTTTGCAAAAATTAGGGCTATTGCACCTTTTAGTTCATCCTCCTGCCCAAGAGATTTATGATATAATCAGCATTCTAAATTATGACCTAAAGGGAATTAATCAGGACTTGGACGGAAACATGACTAGCCAGTCTAGCTATAAGAATACCTCCAAAATGGCATGAAATTCTTCTTTGGCTATTACAATTCTATCAGTGTCACTTGAATCGACAACATAAATTATTGCTTGTGTATTTGGGAAATAACATCTCCAGTATGGCCTGTAAAAAATGCAAAAATATAACCCCAAAAAGAAAAGTGGAAGAGGAGTGTTGGAGGGGGGAGAACTGAGAAGTCAATTAGCATACTAATTGCTAAAAAAACAGCAAATTGCCCCATAAAAGCACTAAAATGATCCATAAAGAATGCAGAAACGAAAGATTTCACAGAACAAAAACCAAAACTCCTTCCTGTGGAAACAAAAGAAAAGATGATGAATCTTCTTTCATATCACCTAATCTTTTCAGTTAAAGAGCAGCACAAGAAACCACAAGATACCAGCATATCAAAAAGAAGTATAGAGAGGGAGCAAAGTAGCTCAGAGGTTACATCTCCATTAGTTATAGGACGGTCAAAGTACCTAGGAAGTATCTGTACTATACCATCTAGTGCAAACTGAGTAATTTAGTCGCTGTACTTTTAAAATTGAAGCAAAAAGGTAAAGTCACTGACTAGTGTAACAGAAACTGTTAAAAAAGCTAATGTGACATTTAACCTTGTGTTTATTTGATGACGTGGATGTCAAATGCTGACGTGGCACCAATAAAATATATTATTTTAAGCTGACGTGGACAAAATAACAAATTAAGTTGGCAAAAAATAATTTGATGTGGCATTTTTACCAACTTAGTTTGTTATTTTGTCCATATCAGCTTAAATAATATATTTTATTGGATCCACATCATCAAATAAGCACAATTTAAATGTCACGTCAGCTTTTTTAACAGTTTTTGTTACACTAGTTAGTGATTACCTTTTTGCTTCAATTTTAAAAGTACAGGGACTAAATTACTCAATTTTATAGTAGAGGGACTAATTTGCATTAGATGATATAGCACAGAGACTTCCCAAGTACTTTGACCGTTATATGACACACCAAGACAGTTAAAGCTACTTTAACAAATCAATTGAAAATCTTATCTACACCAAATGTATTGGGATGTTTCCTTGAGAAAACGAAGCTTAAAAACAATTACCTGATGCTTGTCTGGCCACCTGTTAAAAAAGAAAAGTAAATTTAATTAAACCAACAAACTGGTTTAACTGAACGGGAAAAAAAATTGGAAAGACCTAGAGCAAACTACCTAAATGATTGGCACATATGAAAGGTGATAAATGAATGGTTAACTTATTAGAAGCTCACAACTGATAAGCAAAACAGAGCTACATGTTTAAGCTCAACACTTGAGATACTTTCTTTGTAAATTCATCAAGTTACAAACATGAAGCCTCAAAAATTTCAGCTGATATAATCTTATATTATTTGAACTGTAACTAAAGTTCCCAAAGGCTTTGTGCCAATGCAAGATAGGCTGAGCAGGCCAAACAGATAACTATAGGATCAAACAGAACTTCAATGGTTCAATTGTAAGTAAAAAGAATTAAGGCAAATTTCAAAGGTTCAATCAATTAAATTGAACTCCAAGTGTATAAATTAATAGGGAAATTTCTGAAAGGCTTTAAAGGCGGCTTTGCTCAAGCTTGTGTGCCAATTTGTTTAACTACTAAAATACTACTAACATTTATCAGTTCCCATCTCAGCACCATGTTTCTGATTTATTAACGTTAACTTACCCAAATCCCATACTTGAAACTTGATGTTGTTGTATTGTACAGTTTCTACATTAAACCCAATCGCTGCAAACAGGTAAAACAAAAACAAATGCGCATCAAAGCTATCAGTTCGTTATTTTATAATAATAATAATAATAATAACAAACTGAAAACCCAAAACAAGAATAATAAAAAATAATTGGAAGAGTAGATGAAAAACCCACTTGGAATTGTAGAGACTACCTCACCCATCTGAAGCCGATCTGTTGGAAGATAACCAAAATAATAAATAAATTACCCAATAAAACAACACCAAAATCAGAAAATAATAATAATAATAATAATAAAACAAAGCGATAGATATGCATGTTTAGGAAAGAGCGAAAGGTTACAGAGAATAGTAGTTTTGCCAGCATTGTCGAGGCCGAGTACGAGGATTCGAGCTTCTCTGTTACCAAACAGAGAGGAGAACATTCGAGTAAAAACAATACCCATTTTTTTCTCTGTTCATTCCTATAGCAATTACTACCACTAATTACAAATAGTAATTACTATTTTAATCATCATTCATCCATTGCATATTAAATTTAATCAATAATGTATAATTTATTTATGTAAACTATTTTTAATAGTAGAAGTCTTTCATCTCATTTATGAAGCTTACAAGCCATAACAAACTATTTAGGTCCCGTTTACCATTGCTTTTGGTTTTGAAAACGGAGCTTTTCACTGCAATTATAAACAGATTATGATGAAAAAGCTCTTTTCCACCATCGAAAATCAACCAAACACAAAAATCTTTGAAATGGTGCTTTTGTTAGCTTTTGGGTTTATAACCTATAATTTTAAAATAAATTTATTAAAATACTCACTCATTTATTTGTTATTCACAATAATATTATTATTTATAACTCTATTTTTTAATGCAAAAACTGAATATATATATTTTTATAATATTTATTTTAGGTATAACAAATTTTTTTAATTATATTTTAAATATATGATATTAAATACTTAATAAGAATATATTATGTTTGTATGTGATTTTATTAATATCTAAAAAGTATATTTTTTGTATATTTTTAAATTTAATTTCACAATAATTTATATTAATTATTTATAAAGTATTTTAAATTTATTTTTTTGATATATCTTAATATTAATTTATTAGAATAGTACTTAAAATAACTTATTATTTACTTTTTAATATCATGTCTGTTTTAGACATTTTAATTTTCTATAGTAATTTTTTACAAGAATGCTAAACAAACAAAAATCTCAAACAACTTTTCACAACACTTTTCAAATACACTTTTTCCAATCGCAGCAACAATGCTAACCCTTAATGTCTTTCTATGATTTAAGTACCAACATAGTCTTTGTACTGCAGTGAAAAGAGTAAATCAGTCATTGTATTGTAAAAGTGAGTAATTTAGTCCTTGTACAATTAAAATAAGTGCAAATAAGTAAAATTGATAACGGTTTTAATAAAAAACCGTTAAAATGCTGACGTGAACTCGTAAAATCTAACATATTTAGATATATTTCAAGTCATTAATTCTGTTAGATTTTACGAGTCTACATCAACATTTCAACGGTTTTTCATTAACATCGTTATCAATTTTGCTTATTTACACCTATTTTAATTATATAAGAACTAAATTCTTCACTTTTATAATACAAAAATTAAATTATTCTTTTCACTATAATACAAAAATTATGTGAGTGCTTAAACCTCTTTCTACTCATTTATGAAGCTTACAAGCGTCCGTCTCTCTTCCAAGTACCAGCTTCCAGGACCAGGAGAGTTGAATATCGGACAAGACATTGTACTAAGGCTGTCCTTGTGCTTCCATGCCCATGCTCCTCAACAGCATATCAAAATATCTCCACTTTAAAATTTTGGAAATAGTAAATATTATAGTCGTTAATTTAAGAAAATATGCTGGCGTCGCGTCGCCGCGCAGTTCGGAAACCCAGCTGCTTAAGCTTTGTTTTTCATTAACTTCTTAATGGAAGCAATCAATTAATGGTCAGCACGTGTCCCTGCTTGCTGCCCAAGAAATAGAGAAAACTGCTAGACTTCCATACTTTCTCAATCAATGTCCCCTGGCCCTCGCCTCCTCTTCCGGGGTTTCCTACGACTACGAGTCATCGGATGACAGGCAGCTTTCTGGCAGCAAGCACAAAAACTAGATAAAAATTGGATGTTTCGGTTTTAATCGAATTAATCGATCGAAATTTAATTCGGTTCGGTTAATCGATTAACCGAACAAGGTTCGATTCGGTTAACAGTTAATAATTTTAAAAAATTTCAGTTATCGGTTAATTCGGTTCTGTTAAGCGAAAATAATCGAATTACACAAATTAACCGAAATTATGTAATGTTCATGTTTTATCATACTTTTTTAGTTGTGTTTGTTTGATATTTGGATTTTATAATATGTTTTACTTTTGGATTTTGATTGGTTAGACTTGGATAGATTATTTGGATATAAAATCATGTATTAAAAATAAGTTAGCAAAATAAATTAGATATTTCTTTCGGTGAATTCGAAAATCGACTTAATTAACTGAAATAATTTCAGTTCGATTAATTCACCGTTTTAACTATTTGATTCGGTTAATTGTTAATGAAAAAATACATTCGGTTAATTCGATTCGATTATTAACCGAATGAAGACCATTAGCTAGAAACAACTATTTTGAGGAATATGTCCTTTGAGTCATTTTTTTCTTTCTTTCCTTTATTCCTCTATTAGTATTTTAAAAGTGATGAAATTGATAATTCATAAAACAAAAGATTATTCCATCAAATTTTTATATTATATCTTTGTACTAGCAAACGGCTCAAAACAGTTGAATTTTGTGCGAGGACAGGGCAATAATTTGATAGTTTAGTTAAAGGTCCATTTGCATGTACTTTTTTGTGCTCTTGTATTTCACTCCATTTGTGCCTGTAAAATACTCCACTTCGGACTCGTGTTTGCTTACTGAAAGTAGTTTTAGCTGGCAGGCAAGCAAGTGCGTCCAGATTGTTCAGTAATTTGTGAGTATTAGTTTATCTTTGTTGTTATGGTGTCACAGGCAAAAATGGCTGGTTAGGCCAACTGTAAATTGCTTGAAATTTTGATGACACAAGAAAGTGTAACCTGCTTTGTTTATGGAATATTGGAATTTGGATGTAATCGATTGTGATTTGGGAAGAAAACTCTCTCACGTCTAATTTATATTCTCATCAAAATTTACATTTCCCGACTATAAAAAAAGAACAACTTCTCAGGACTGAGAAAGCAAAATCCAAAAAAACATCAAACAAAAAACGAGGAAGAGGAAGAAAGAGAAAGAGAAAAAGAAAAAGAAGAAAGCAAACAACCGAAACAGAGAAAATTCTCTCACTCTCTGCAAAGAGAGACCAAAATGAAAAGAAAAAGGAAAGCAACTAAGAGCTAAGCTGACTGGTTTAATTTCGGTCTCGGGTTTGTTGGCTGTCATGGTTCTCATGGTTTTCTGAGTTCTCTGTTATTGTTGGCAATTGTTCATCATCATCATCACCCATCTCTTCTTTCACTTTCTCACCACTTTCAGCTTTCTCCGATCCTTCCTTGTCCTCAAACTTACCATTTTTATCACCAAAAGAGGAAGCTTTAGCGTATATAGGGGTAGCCAAGAACGTGGGCTTCTCCTCACCAGCCATTATCACCAAAATCTTCTCCTCATAAACCTTCACCTGCTTAGTTGAATCACCCTCTTTTTCACCACTTTCAACATCTCTTTCGTCATCAGCTCCTTCACTGTGGTTGTCCAAACGACCAGAAAGTCTCCAGTAGGAGCAAGCTAAGATCAAGAGAGCAAAAGCAATGAGACCCAGCATCGCTGCTAGCCCTCCAAAGAGGTAAGGAACAGGAGAGTGCCATGGAGAGCGTGGTTGCGCCATTGCTGCTGGTGACAATGAGGGTTTAGTTGCTGTTTCTACTGTGTTAACGCTGCTAATAGGTCTCATTTTTTGTGTTTCTTTATAGATCAGTATAGACTTTAATATTTCTTGTTAATAGAGAAGGTGATGGGTTGGATTAGAGGTAGAAGAAAAGAAGGTGAAGAGTGTGAACCTGAAAAAACAGAGAAGGTGAGGACTGTTATTTATAAGTAGGGAAAGTGAGGGAACTCAAAAAAAAAAAAAAAAAAAGGCAGAGAAATTTCTGCCTTTTGATTAGGGTCACGGACTTGGCCCTGTTTAAGTTGTTTTTTACTCTAACAACGATGGACGGGTGCACTTGGCTGTGTTGGCTCAGACTCAGATCCTCAGCATCCGGGTAGTGACCCCAATAGACCATGGTGCGTTCTGGTCGGGCCTGAAGGCCAGAAATATTGGACCCATTGCTCGTGTGGGTCCGCAAGAACCACCAATGGCAGCTCTGTGTCATGTCATGTGGGAGTATAAGCATCTTATGCATTAGCATTTTCCTTCGTTTTTTGCCAATAAGATTTAAATATAGTACACACTAAGCTTAAAAAGTGCGTTATATCTAACCTGATGCGAAAGCTGGTGGATGCTGATTCTGTAATTTCATTTTAAATCTTTAAAAAATGCATTTTTTTTGGTCTTTTTAATCAATAAAACATTAATATTGTAAATAAAAATATATATATATATATATATATTCCCCTTTCATAAAACCCAAATCTCAATTCTCTCAATTAAAACCTTTTCGTTTAGTGCCCAAATTTTCACCATTTCTCTTCTAAAAATTAGAGAATTCTAGGTTTAGAATTGCACTTGTCTCCCCTAATTTGCTCTAATTTAATGTTTCTTAAAGGAGAGATATATACAACTAGTGCCATAAGGTTTTTTTTCTTTCTTTCTGAAAAAATCATTTTGCTTAATTATAGTCTTTTTTTATTTATTTAACATGACATAGAAGGTAATTAATAAGCTCAAAACATAGAGAATTAATTAATTTGCATAATGCAGCGATGGAGCTGAGCTATCCAGCTAGATTCATGTTAATCCAAAAGGCATTGATGCTTCAAGTGCTAAATCCACATGAATAGACGTAAATGGGATCAAAGTGACATAATCCCATGCTCGTTTTAAGTTGGAATCAAGAATTAACTCATTTGGATCTAATCCATTTTTGTTGCTGCTGCTGCATGCTACTTGCTGACACAAAATGAAAATTTGATTTTTACGTTGATTGTGAAATAATATTCTTTTGCCTCAAATTTAATTATAGTATCGATCCCAGCAGCATCTTGACTTAATTGCTGATGACACTGATAATACTCGAGAGATTGTGATTTGTAATGGACACTTCCTTAATCATGCCAATTTGTCTAATTATACCAACGACAAAAAAAAGAATAAAATATAGATCAGGTTTAATTCTAATGTCATGTCATGTCTGATATCTCCAAGGAATGTCTATTAATTTGGCCATTAACTATCGTGTTAAGCCAAGGGTAGAATCGTATTTCAACATATTGGAAATAATGCTTCTAGAATAACAATACAAAAATCTTAATTTAATTTAATTAAAGATTTTGTCAACGAATATTCTAAACACCATGTTAAGATTAATTAAGTTACTATTTAGATCGGATAACTTATTTATATGTGCTTTGCAAACATAAAATAACAAAAATTATTAAATATGTTAAAATTTTAAACACGAATATAATATATATTAAATTATCATGTTAACGTATAATTAATTTGATAATTTTTAATACATTAAAAATTATAATTTATTTAATATAATAATCTTTAAAAAAAACACTTTAATTAATTAACACTAAAAAGTTTTAGTAAATAAAAAAGAAGTACCCATTATCGGTAATTGGATATCAGTTGAATATGGATGTCGTCATTTGGATACAATATGTTATTATAGTGAGAGTGGGGCTTTAGACAATTGATTAATTTTGCTTTACTAGAAAAATTAGAAGAAAAGGAGTTTTATTTTTATTCAAAGCCTAGCTCCACTAGGATGGATGGAAAAAAATGTTGAATTACCCATTGTGTATGTAAGAGGGAGGCACTAATTAGGTGTTTCATGTTTGCTTGGGGTCCATATCTTATGGTTGTTAGGTACCAGAGTGACGGAATAGTGTCTCACAACTAAAATAAGAGATGAGAAAATAGGAACTGAACACACAAAATTTAACGTGGAAAACCCTCAATGAATAAAGGGAAAAACCACGGGGCAAGACTAGAAGAATTTCACTATGAGAAAATATTACAACACCTCTCTCTAAATACTAGGAGAGAACAACCTCACAAAGAATATAAGAAAGTATACAAGAGAGGAAGAGATAATTCTTGGGATGGTTTTAATACTTCTCCTTAAGGCTCTTTATATAGCCTTCAAGGAGGAACTCCTTCGTTGCTCCCACCGATGTGGGACTTTCTTATATAAGTTCTAACAATTCTCCCACTTGAAGATTTGATTAAACCAATCATATCTTCACACCACTCTTTCTGTCTTGCCATTCCATGTTGCTTACGTTTCTGATAGACCATAGGAGGATCGACACCAAATAAACTTGTCAGTGTTGATTGGCTTTGTCATAACATCTGCTAGGTTGTCTTTGGTGTGAATCTTTTGCATATCCACACTTCCTTCTTCTACTACTTCTCGAACAAAGTGATACTGTATACCTATATGCTTTGTCCTGGAATGAAAGGCTGGATTCCTTGCAATGTGCAAGGCACTCTGACTGTCACAATACACAATAATCTTCTGCTGCTTGTGCCCGAGTTCTTCCATTAACCTTTGTATCCATATTGCTTCCTTGCATGCTTGGGTAGCTGCCATGTACTCAGCTTCTGTAGTAGACAAAGCTACAACAGTCTGTAACTTAGATAACCAGCTTACCGCTCCTCCTGCAAGTGTGAACACATAGCCAGTAGTGGATTTCCTTTTATTAAGATCACCTGCAAAATCTGAATCAACATAACCCCTGACAACAAGTTCTGATCCTCCAAAACATAATGCAACATCTGAGGTTCCTTTAATGTATCTAAGGATCCTCTTAACAACATTCCAATGCTCTCTACCAGGATCTGCCATAAATCGACTGACCGCTCCCACTGCTTGTGCAATGTCTGGTCTTGTACATATCATAGCATACATAAGGCTTCCCACCGCTGATGCATACGGTACTCGAGACATTTCCATCCTCTCTGCTTCATTGCTAGGACTCATACCTGAGGATAATTTACAATTGACAGGAAGTGGGGTAGATATTGGCTTACAGTCTTGCATGTTGAAGCGTCGCAAGACCTTCCTCAGATAATTCTTTTGAGAAAGCCAAATTTTCCTGTCTTTTCTGTCTCGGTGAATTTGCATCCCTAAAATCTTGTTTGCGGGTCCCAAGTCCTTCATATCGAACTCCCTAGCCAACTGTGCCTTCAAATCTTGGATTCGATCTTTGTTGGGGCCTACCACCAACATGTCATCCACATACAACAGCAAAATAATGAAATCATTATCATCAAACCTCTTGTAGTACGTACAATGGTCTGAACTCAGTCTGTTGTATTCAAGGCTAATTATGAAAGAATCAAATCTCTTGTACCAACATCTGGGCGCCTGCTTTAGACCGTACAGAGATTTGGTCAACCTGCAAACCAAGTTCTCTTTGCCTGTTTCAACAAAACCTTCTGGTTGGAGCATATAAATTTCTTCTTCAAGCTCTCCATGTAGAAAAGCCGTCTTTACATCTAGTTGTTCAAGATGTAAATCAAATGCAGCACACATAGCCAACACTACTCTGATAGTAGTAAGTCTGACAACTGGAGAAAATATCTCGTTGAAGTCAATACCTTTTTTCTGAGCATATCCTTTTACAACCAATCTAGCACGATATCGTTCTACTTGATCATTGCTATCCCGCTTGATCTTGTAGACCCATTTGTTACCAATGGCTTTTCTGCCACGTGGTAATTCCACCAGTTCCCATGTCTCGTTCTTGTGAAGAGCTTCAATTTCTTCCTGCATTGCTGTCATCCACAGAGAAGCATCTGGGCTACTAGTAGCTTCATGAAAAGTTGATGGCTCTCCATCCTCTGTTAAAAGACAGTATGCAACACTGCTCTCCGTAACATACTCCGTGTGCCAATTTGGAGGCCTTCTCTCACGAGTTGACCGTCGAACTTCTACAGCCTCGGACTCAACTGGTTCTGGTACCTCATGCTCTGGTTCTGCTTCAGAAGAATCATCTTCTTGAGAATTTCTATCCATCTGCACTGTAGCAGTCTCTTTTGAAGTGTTGTCATTTGTTTGCTCACTTTGCAGTTCATTTTCTGCAAAAACTACATCTCTGCTGACAACAACCTTGCGGGCAGTGGGATCCCACAGGCGATACCCCTTAACACCGTCAGCATAACCCAAGAATATACATTTTCTGGATTTTGGATCCAGCTTTGTTCTTTCTTGGTAGTTGTACATCACGTACACAGGACATCCAAACACATGTAGAGAAGAATAATCAGCTGGCTTTCCTTTCCACATCTCCATAGGCGTCTTCAAACCAATCGCCGTTGATGGTGATCGATTTATCACATAACAGGTGGTTTTGACTGCTTCTGCCCAGAAATATTTGGCCAATCCCGCTGTTCTCAGCATGGCTCTTGTTCTATCTAGGAGAGTTCTGTTCATCCGCTCTGCTACACCATTCTGTTGAGGCGTATGTGCAACCGTGAATTGTCTCATAATACCCTCTTTCTTACAGAATGCTAGAAAGTTACCGTCTACATATTCTCCTCCATTGTCTGTCCTCAAGCACTTGATTCTTTTCCCAGTTTCAAGCTCTACTTGTGCTTTGAACTCCTTGAATACTGGAAACACATCTGACTTCTTCTTGATTGGGTACACCCATAATCTCCTGGAATAGTCATCAATGAATGATACAAAATACTTTGCTCCACCCAGGGATATTTCTGGTGACTCCCACACATCAGAATGGATTAAGTCCAGTATGTGTTTGCTTCTTGTAGTTACTTTAGCAAACTTCAATCTATGTTGCTTGCTTATCACACAGTGCTCACAGAAAGGTAAATTGACCATCTTGAGCCCGGGCAGGAGATTGCGTTCTGCAAGGACTTTCAAGCCTCGCTCTGACATATGGCCTAATCTGCGATGCCACATCATCGTCGTTTCTTCTTGGCTGGCTGCTGCAACTGATGCATCTGCCTCTTGCAACGTCTCTCCCAAAAGCATGTATAGATTGCTTGTGATCTTCTCTGCTTTCATCACCACAAGGTTTCCTTTCACTACTTTCAATATTCCACATTCAGTGTGGATCTTGCACCCGAGGTCATCCAATTGTCCAATTGACAATAAGTTCTTCTTTAAGCCCTTCACATGTCGTACCCCTTGAATTTTGCGAACAGTACCATCATGCATTTTTAATCTGACGGTACCGACTCCAGCAATATCTAAGGCGTGATCATTTCCCATGAACACAGATCCTTCCGAAATAGGTTCATAAGTGCAAAACCAATCTCGGTGTGGAGTCATGTGCCATGTCGCACCTGAATCCATTATCCAGACATCATTGAGTTTCTTTCCGCCTTTAGAACTAGTCGCTGCTTCACTATACAAGATTTCTCCATCATCTGAGGTACTTGCAACACAACCTTGGGAGGTTGATGTTTCAGAATTCTTTTCTCCACCCTTCTTATTATGCCAACACTCCTTCTTCGAGTGCCCTCTCATGCCACAATTGTAGCATTTAAGATTCTTCCTTCTTCGAGATTTTGATCTACCATGATTCTGACTCCCACTGGAGCCACGTTCTGTTGATCTGCCTCTCATCACCGTTAAAGCCTCTGCTTGCTTTGAATTTTCTGACCTTTCCTCCTTATTCTTGCGCCTGGATTCTTCTTCAAGAATAGCACCGGCAACATCATCAAAGTGAAGAGAGTCACTAACATTGTTATTTGTGATGTTGATGATGAGTTGATCATACGAATCTGGTAAACTCTGAAGTAGAAGTTCCGCACGTTCATTTTCAGCTATTTTGAAATCTGATGCTGTGAGTTGAGCAAATAGCGTATTCAGAGTGTTGATGTGATCCGTTACCGACGTGGATTCACTCATTCGAAGAGTGTAGAGTTTCCTCTTCAAGAATATTCTGGTGTGAAGTGACTTCACCTCGTACAATTTGTTTAGAACATCCCAAATCTCCTTTGCAGTCTTCTTCTCTGCAACACTTGACAAAACTGAATCCGCCATTGCTAGGTGCAGATTGGCAACAGCATTGTCATCCTTCTCTTTCCACTTTTCATCAGTCATTTCTGTGGGTCTACTTTCAATTGCTTCTAGACAATTATCCTTCCTCAAAATTGCTCTTATCTTCAATTTCCACAAGGAGAAATTTCTCCCACTGAACTTCTCTATCTCGAATTTTGCTGCCATGGTTGTACACGAACTGAAGCGAGTTACACTATTTCACCGTGAATAGTACCGTATACGTGAACAGTATTGTACGTATGTCGTACACTAGAACAAATCCAGTATACGTTAACAATTACTGCAAAAGTATACAACCACACGTATGAATAATAACCGTATCTGTGAATAGTACAGTACAATTGAATAGCCCGTATACTGGAACAGTGACCGTAGCCCGTGAATAGTGCACCAGGTAGGTTCCCAGGAAAGAGAGGTGGGTCACTGATAGACACACTTAAATACCAAGTCTTTCCTAGCCAGAACTTCCCTAGACACTTTCACACTACCACACTTTATTTCCAGCAACAAGAATAATTCTTTTCTGATGTGGAAGATCAGACAATACTGCAACCACAGAGCATACTAAGAACCAACACTTTCACTGCAGCGGAATAAGGACCACGAACCAATGGCTCTGATACCACTGTTAGGTACCAGAGTGACGGAATAGTGTCTCACAACTAAAATAAGAGATGAGAAAATAGGAACTGAACACACAAAATTTAACGTGGAAAACCCTCAATGAATAAAGGGAAAAACCACGGGGCAAGACTAGAAGAATTTCACTATGAGAAAATATTACAACACCTCTCTCTAAATACTAGGAGAGAACAACCTCACAAAGAATATAAGAAAGTATACAAGAGAGGAAGAGATAATTCTTGGGATGGTTTTAATACTTCTCCTTAAGGCTCTTTATATAGCTTTCAAGGAGGAACTCCTTCGTTGCTCCCACCGATGTGGGACTTTCTTATATAAGTTCTAACAATGGTGCAGTTAAAACGCACAGTTCAAGTTGCTGATGGAGAGATCGACCACAATCATATAATAAAAGAAAATTATAATAATGAAAGCATTATCTCTGTGGGTAATTAAAGTGGCTGGCAACAATGTATTGTGGCTTTCCATTAATTTCGTCAATTGCTTTATGATTTGATCTCATGGTTTCTCGCTTGAAAAATCACTCCTCCAAAAGTGTCTTCATCTCTATCTACTATTTTTATGTTCCATAACCCTACCCGCATGTTATATTTTACTACTACTTAATTAATTCCTATATTTAATTTCAATAAAAAATAATGTATAGATTTGAGTTTTAGATATATATATATATTTGTATTTAAAACTGTCTTGAATTTAATCACGGAATAAAAAATCTAACATTCTACCAATATTAAATCGCAAAACTGTTGGTTAGATAGATAGATAATTTGGCTTTGCTAAAACATATAATATAAATATGATCAAATTCAAGTATATATATGAATACTTGTTCATTATGAGATAATATAAGCATCCCAATGCTAGATTTCTCATTGGAAAAAAAAAAAAAACCTGGTGAAAATTATATCAGCGTGACTGGGATAAACTTAGAGCAAGTAGCAATAATTGTCTATGAGATCATGCTGCATGCTGTAAGGCTGCAGCCTGTATATAATGGATAAGTTGCCTTTTTATCATCTTAAGAGAGCCCAGCAGGTCTATAAATAATGATGATGATTCGATCTGGGGCATATAAATGATAGGAATCCCAATTCATACCGTATCTCTAGAGGAAGTTCTGGCCTTTCTGGGGACTACGTAGATGCGGATTGTGTATTTGTATAGAGTCCAAAAGGCAAAAGCTGCAGCAGTGTTATGGATATGTAGAAAATCACATGCCAGGTATCGGTTGGCTCTTGGTTGGAGTATCTTTAATTTGCTTTGGTGGTAGCCATGATATAGGAGCCGGTTTATATCAATGATCATTTAAATGACAATTAATTAGATTAGCTGGAAAGAATCAAATGATCAGGTTTTTCAAATTGAACACTAAATGATTACATTTTTTCTGTCATAGAACCCGATAAATTAAATTTCACCACACAATATGTCAATTCTAAAGCATTTGTTTGCATGGTTAAAAAAGAGTCAATGGCATGTGAACTGTTGAGTGTTGAGTGCAAAAACCATTTCCCTTCAAAAGTCAAAAACATTTGCTATGCGTTGGTAAATTAGATCAGATGATCAATGAGGTTGGCCTTGGGCAAGGCATTCTTTGACGGTTTGAACTTTGAACCCAATTTGATGAGTCTAACTCTAACTCTAACCTAAGTACGCATCACCACCGCCAGGACTGACTCACTCTGGTTGGACATTAAATGAAATCAAATTAGTTGAGTCACAGGAAAGAGGTTAACCCGTGAAATCTAGTTGGACCAACAATTGCACGAGCCCTCTAAATTTGCTTTTTCACTTCCCCTTCTATTCGTCTATGGTAAAGTCATCATTCTGACAATGGTTTTGCATTGACGAACATTTAGAGGCGTCAGAGTCGGCACTAATTAATTATTCACAGATAAGATATTGATCAGTTAGCATTCCAGTATTGGCCTACATTTTTTAAATTAACCTTTCAGCTTTCTTCATTGGGTTTCAGCTTCAGCTTCAACTATGACGGTAGTGGTAATAATTGAGCTTAGGGTGCGTGAAGAGCTGGGGTCATTGTCCTGACGCCTGAGTCCTGAAGAAAGTAACCCAACATAAAATATGGTAATGGCGTCCCATTCCTATATGTCTTCCGTACATTAGCTCAACTGTTCAAATGACGAATGGAGTCTTCCCAACTTTTCCTTTCCGTTCCGTACCTTAGCAAGGCTATGTTTAGAACCGTCCGAAGTTGAAACTTCCGGTCCGGAAACTATTCATGAACACAATAATAAAAAGTATAATAAATCAAATATAGCGTCAAATATTTGGCAGTACTAAACCTTTTTTTTTTCATTTGGCATGACTAAACTTTCAATGGAAATGATGTAAGAGCGCACACTTTAACCTTTTAATTTGACACTATATCAAGTTTTAAAAGGTTAATGATTCATTGTTTTTACATGGATTCTTTCAAATCCCTAGCAGTAATTTTAATGGATAAGATAGTTTATTATCAATATAAATAAAACAATCAAATATTTATCTTAACTCAAACAATGTCATTTAATTTGATCAATAGGATATATATATATTTTGTATACTCTTTTCTAAATCAAGTATTAAGTGACAACATATGAATATATATATAGAAAACCACTTTAATAAATTAATGTGTGACATTCTATATGTTGGAGTTGGTGGGGTCGAATCAGTATTAGTTTCAAGTTTCCACAAATTAAGCAATGTAAATCAAGTCATGATAACATGCTAGATTATTATTGGTATAATAACAGTAGAAGGGAAGCAGCTATAGGGGCTGATCAGGTGGAAGATGAGTCGGATGGGACCCAAGAACTTTGGCAAATAGTTGAGGACAAAGAGGAATTTGGTGCACTAGCAGCAAAGACCCCACGAAGCTCGACTTGCATTCCACCCGCACCAACATCAAGCACTTTATGATTTTGCTTGCCACCCTCTCCGCCCGGCAGGCCCCATTGCTCTCGGACTTTGGCGCTTTGCACTTGCCCTCACGCCTTTTTCGTTGTTGGATGAATTCATAGCTAATCATCCAAGACCGTACAGTGAGCGAGCGAGGGCGAGGGGTCACCGCGCACTTAAATCTATGGGTCCCTTAATTAATCATGGAAAAACTGTAGCTCCTTTCTTTATTATTACTTAATTATTTTCCTCACCCTTCACCCAAAGGTACAACTGCAAGGACTTTTGGCTCTATCTACTATCAATCTCCCGCTTAAGTTGCTTTACATTTACTCTTTGGTGAGTCTTGATTGAGTCTATGTACAGTATTGATCATAGTGTATTCACAATGCAATGTTAAGATATCTTCTGTTTGCCAACAAATAGCAATCAATCATTTGTGTTATTACAAGTCTTATGTGGTGACCTGCACCCAATATGTTGAAATATTGTATGTTTTGATCCCAAAAATTTAATAATTTTATTTTACAAAAAACGTCTCATAAATAATAAATATGAATTTAACTCTCTCTATATATATACTTTACTTTGGAATCCCATCAACGGCAAAGTAACTTGTTTGCATGCATAATGAGAGCGTGGATCTCCTTTTGCTTTAGCTTGTTTTTTTTCCCTTAATCTTTGAATGAAACAATAATGCAGCTACTGATATTCATAAACTTTTTGCTTTCCCTTGTTGTTTTTTTCTTTTCTTTTCTTCTATAGGAAAAATCTTCCCTAGACCCCCTCTTAATTAAGTCTTACCCAAATTTTGGGTTTTTTTTTTGTCTATGTTTCCTTTTCTCATTTTCATTTTCTTCTTCAATTAGGTTATAACTTATAAGTATAATAAATTAATATCAGAAACCATGAAACCTGTGCGTTTAATTGTAATTTAATTAATCATATCTGCCTGCCATATGTCAATTGCATTGAAGGAATTGAAGAAAAAATTCATCTTTCAAGCAGGCAGGAACCAGTAATTAACACAACCATCTCTCTCACACATTATTTGAATTTTTCTATGCAAAGTTTTTAATTTATTGATTGGCAATTGGGATCCAACGTGTTTCATTTTAACTTTTCTTGGTCAATAATACTTTACAACTCCCTATTAATTCGTTCTTTACTGTCAAATCAACTTAAATGTACTTTCTTTTCACCCTATGTACAGATAATCAATATCCTGCATATGGTGGAATTCGTTCGTGCCTCTTTTCTAGTTAATCTTATGTGGTTTTTGCTAATTAAGCATAGACTTTATCACCATATAATCAATTAATCATGCTCTTATCTTACTAGTGCTTTTAATTTGCTAATCGAGTTCTCACCTTAATTTTAATCTTGTTTATGGGATAAATCTTCAATTCCCAACAAAAAATTTATAATTAGTCCTGCTATTTAATCATATCTTTACATAAATAATGTTCTCCCAATTCACACTTGTCTGTATCCATTTTGATGCTTTTATATTTTGTTTTTTTTAAGCATTTAATCAATTTTTATTCGTTTCTTTTCACCCTAAGCCACTTAGAGCCTGAAAAATGCGCCCCTAACTTTTTCTTATATATTCTTGATTGAATTTGATGGTGTCACCTTTCTTTTGGACAACTTTGTAATATAATCAGATTCCACTTTTGTACTTAACCTTCTCTTTTTATTAACCATAATCTTTGTTATCTTTAAATAATAATATTCCCCATCATAATTAGAGGCTGTACCACCATTTGTAAAAGTCAATGTCAATGTACAAGAAAATACTACTCTCTAATATATATATATATATATATATATCATGTTATAAATCACATGATAAGCATGGAATTACTACTAGCAGATTTTTTGTGCACCAATGGTGACATATCACCTGTAATATAACATGACATATATATATATATGTCACCATTGATGCACAAAAAATCTGCAGATTTTGGTGTAAAAGGTTTCCTGATCATAATTTGTGAAAGATATGCATTGCTATCCCATTTAGACAAGCAGTTTTAGATAATCAAATTCAAGCTAGCTAGTTATATATCAGTAGCTGCAGACTGAATTCTGTTAATTAGTTCATTATTTTTCCTTTAAAATGTTAATTGCATTACCAATTTTTTCTTGTAGATAATTAAGCAGATCTTGGTTATTGATTTAAATTCTTTTTCCTAATTTTACCACAAAATATAGGGCTGGAAGAGTGATCAGCTGAATCAGTTCCAAATGGAGAATTATCATCATCAGCTGCATTAATTTTCTGTGGTTCTGTCTGATGCTTAAATTAATCACATATCCAGTTTTGATGATAAGAAATGATGATGGTAGAAGTAATTAATGAATTAAGTACTCATTGAAACTTAAAAAGGAGGGAATAGTATCACAATATCACATACATCTCAATAATATCTTAGGAAATTTGTATGACGTTAAATATATAATTATTAAATTAGACAATGCCTAAAGTACTAGTGGATAGGGCACTTGGATTGGGCCATATGCATTTCTCTTTTAATCAAAGGTTAGCGTCCAAACTAATCTATTAAACTTAAGACTTCTCAAGGATTTGGTGTTGGAATCTTTTGTCACAACACAAAATGGAGAAATAAAGAAAGATAGAATATGGGTTGCCAACCCACTTGAATGAGATCTATGACGTAGCTTCCCCTCCCCCTCTAGTTAAGGCTGCACTGCGCCACTAATTAAAACCACAAGCATGCACCCACATACATTTACAGTAGCACAACTATAATTTTAAGACCAAATCTTGATCAGTTGAAAACGAAGTTAATTTGCAGAGCTGTATTTGTTGCTTTCATTGCAGGTTCATGTGAAGTTAAAAAAGATTGACTTTGGTGACATCGAGAATCTCTTGAAGGGAAATGACCTAACAATTTTTGCATTGCGCAGTACTCTTTATTCTTTGTCACTCAGATTTCTTATATTTAGTTTGTTTTGACATGTGTAGAGTAGAGGCATGAAGCACTGGATTCTTCAGTGATTAGCTATTCTCCTTTTTCTCATCACCCCGCTGCTTGTGTCTCTATATATAACTATATTCTTTACCTCGTTATAATATTTCCATTTAGTTCTGACAATACAATTGTAGGCCACTTGATTTTATTAGTTTCTGTTTAAACAAGTCACACATGCATCCACAGGAGAACCTGGAACCTTATAATTAGTATCCTTAAAAATAGAGCAAAATTCTTACATGCATACAGATGCTGACACTGCCTGGAATTTTTTTTTTTTTTTTTTCGTATTTATTATTGTGTTTAGAAAAACTATCCACTTAAAAAAAAAACACTACTAATTTTTTTTTAAAATATAAGTTTTTCATCACGTAGTGAATGCATGTGCCAATTCTAATTTTATATAATTTGTTAAAATGGGACCCTTTACTAAAATTGTAAAGCTCCGTTTATGGAAATACATAACTGAAATTCAAAGGCACTCAAATTGGGCTTCTTAGAATGTGAGTGAGGCATCTATAAATGCACGAATATAATGTACCGAAGTGTTGGGCCTTAGGCCCATTTCTCGAGCTGAAAAGAAGTATAAATAACAGACTCCTTGTATCTTAATTTAGCCCATCTTTGAAGCCTAGTGATAACTAACTCGTGGCAATTTGGATCCCTGACTGAGCCCAAAATCTTAGACCCAACTTATCACTACAAAACTCGATCATCTTCTTATATAAAATCAATGTACGTGCGCCACGTCGGTATGATTGAAGCAAATCCACAAGTGCTTTCGGTCCGCCGAATAATACCCAAACCTAACCCTCTTCGCTTTGAAAATATTTCTATTTCTTTTTTTTTTTTGCAAAAAAAATATTTCTATTTCTATAGGCTAAAAATGAGCCACATATACTACCCTACCTGTCGTTACCGTTACGCGCCATGTGTAAACCCTTCTCGTGCCTGAGTAATAATACAGACTTTTCCCCTTCTTTTAGACGCTGAAAAACCCAACCTCCAATTTGAAGCAAAGTTTCAGAAAGTTCCAATTGAGAAAGGAGAGTAATCGAAAATAGTAGCATTTTGAAATGAGCTCCAAGGCTTCACGGTTGATTCATTCCAGACTCTCACTCTCTAGACTCTAGTAAGTTTATATTCTTTCTTTTGCTTCTTCCATTCGTATTTTGTTACGATTAGAATCTTCAACTAGAGATTCCAATTCGATCATTCATCAAATATAAGAAACTATAGTTAATCCGGTCTTCTTCTTTTTTTCTGGGTTTGCCATTTATTGAAATCCGAATTCCTCTAATTAGCCTAAAATGTTAGCATAGATTTTTGTTCTCTGGAGATGAAAGGTTAAATTCATTCTTTATTATTGCTATATATGGGATTAGTAATTTTCTTTTTTGGATCTTCTCCTTTGTAATATAACAGTGCAATGGGTGGGTCCAAGAATGGAAGATTTCTTTCAACAGATTCTGACAAGGTTGATGGGCCTTTTAAAGTTGAAGAAGCAGAGACTGTAGATGTACCTCCTCCTCCTTCTGAGAAGGTGCTAGTTACACTATTGTCAATTTAGTAATGTTGGCTTTTTTTATTTATTTATTTATCACGTATGCATTTCTTTCGACTTATTTATTGTTCATTTCAGCTGCTTGTGTTGGGTGGGAATGGATTTGTTGGCTCCCATATCTGCAGGGAAGCTTTGAATCGTGGTCTGGCTGTTGCCAGCCTAAGCAGGTATTCCATTTTCTTACAATTTCCTGCTACAATTGATTGTTTTTCAGGATTTCTTCATGGAAAATTAAAATTTGTTTGAAATTAAGTTTATTTCTCATGTGATGTGGGCATGGTTTAGTAATGACGCACATGAGCTAATGCTGTTTTCAACCATGTTATCTTGCAAGATGTAAAGTACATAAGAAATTTCTGATTGTTACTCTACAATGTGTTTTAAAATTAAATTTTCGAATATCATGAAAAGTGCCCAATCCTTTAACTTTAGAGACATCTAACTATGTACCCTTTAGCTGCAAATATGCATCTAGATGCTTGCGGTTATTATTTGCGTCTGTATTCCAAAGGCTGCTTATTTCTTTTCCCCCCTGATATGCTTCCTGTTATTGTTACAAATAAGCTCTGCTTATTCTGTAGATGCTTTGTAGTACAATGTTCAAATTTAGAACCTAGGTTATAATACCCATTGGTGTGTGAAGATGCCTAATATTTTTCTGCTGTGCTCTCTCCCCTTTTCCCTTTTCACCAATTACTTGTGTTGCTTCAAGCCTTCAACTCCTAATTTGGTTGTTTCTTTCTAATAGGTCTGGCGGATCATCTTTACATGACTCTTGGGCTAAAAACGTGACATGGCATCAAGGTTTCTTTTCTTTATTTAATTGCGATGATCTTATTGGTGGCATGTTGTAGTGTATCTAACATGTTACTTCGATTCAGGGAACCTTCTTTCATCTGATTCGTGGAATGAAGCTCTGGATGGAGTTACATCTGTTGTATGTAGTCCCTTAATTCTGCAGATGACTTAACAACCAAAAATCAAATCTGAGCTAAATTTACATGCACATCCATACACAATGGTTCTATAATTTAATTGTGGCATTCATTTTAAAATTTCCTGGTTTACTTACGATTCAATTTGAATCTTACTCTCTTCTTTGATATGTTTTTTTCCTGCTAATTAAGTTTATTTTTATAGATCTCTTGCGTTGGCGGTTTTGGATCTAATTCTTATATGTATAAGATTAATGGGACAGCAAACATCAATGCTATCAGAGTTGCAGCAGATAAAGGTATATATGATCTGTGATGTGTCTATCTAGTGAAAGCTGGTGTACTATTGGATGTCTTCATTTTCTTGGAATTGCTTGGGGAAAGGGAGAAAGAATATCAAAAATTCAAAGTGTGCCAGTGTTTTTGTTCTGTGTGCTTTCATTTTTATTTTCGTCTGGGCCTTTGCTACCGGTAACTTTAGCTCGGACTTTTATCTTGTTTCTGTTTGGATTGACCCTTTATATTTTGCTTGCAGGTGTGAAAAGATTTGTTTATATCTCTGCTGCTGATTTTGGCTTTGCAAATTATATACTGAAAGGATATTATGAGGGGAAGGTACTTTTCTCTTTGCTGTTGGTTCCTGATTGCCATCTGTTCAGGTTTCTGTTTTTGGATAACATGTTATTGTCTGTTTTTATTCTTAACATTCTGCGCAAGATTTGGTAGGCCAGCATATAAATTGAAATATTGATTTTGATGTGTAATGGAATAATGGCTCAAGAAGTCTTGTGGTTATTATCTTGTCTCTCATGGAAAATTCTTTTTTTTCTTGTCTCGTTTGGCACAGAGAGCTGCTGAGACAGAGTTACTCACGAAATTTCCATATGGAGGTGGGTTTTCTTATTCACTCGCTGTAATTTGTGCAATATTCTGCACTTTTTCACTTGCTTATTGCTAATGGTTAGCTCTAGTAGTTTTAGTTTGGATGGTAGTCTTGCTAGTAACATGAGATTATCACCATCTATTAGTTAAGGTTCTTTACATCACTTAAAATTTTGCATTTTCTATTTCAGGAGTGATTTTGAGGCCTGGCTTCATTTATGGGACTCGCAGTGTTAGAAGTCTGAAGTTACCTCTAGGTGTTATTGGTTCACCACTGGAAATGGTAAATGCCTGTGTTTTAACTTTTTCTTTTGTATGTAGTCTTAAAGTTAATTTGTTTCTTGACCAAACTGGAAATTTCAACAGCAAAATGCATGGGTCCGATGATACATCCTAGTTTGTAGGGAGTTGGTGAAAGTAGTCAGCATTTCATGTGCTTGACAGCATTCAATGTGTGATGAAAAAAAAAAAATTCATAAAATCCCAACTTAAATGGAAGAAAGCTTGCCCAACGGAGGAAATGTGCCTAGGTGAACTGTAATGATGCGCATATGTGCATAAGCTTTTAGATGACATGGTTCATGGAAATTTGTCTCAGAAGTCATTGACTTAAGCTTTCTTCAATCTCTGCAGGTTCTCCAATATGCAAAACCATTGAACAAGCTGCCACTAGTTGGCCCATTGTTCACTCCTCCTGTTAATGTTACTGCCGTTGCCAAGGTTGCAGTGAGAGCGGCAACTGATCCTGTTTTTCCCCCAGGCATCGTAGACGTCTATGGAATACAAAGATTTAGCCAGCAAATATCAAAGATAGATTAGTTGAACTTGAATTTTGCGTTGTTTCCTATTGTTCAAAAGTATAGAGCGGTTAAAGGTGTTAAATCTGGCTGATTGTAAATTCTTATAATGCTTCCTGCTGTTAGCTGCGATAAGACAGTGAAACAAACAAGATCAGTAGTTCACTCTGATGCAATAAAAAGTTGCAGGAATGCTTGGGACCTTTTGTTCGAGTCTTACTGAAACTTGGGAGTGTAGTTGCCTCTTGCAATTGTCAGGCATCAGCTTCTATTATAGACTTTAAAACTTAATAGTGGAAGAAGTTAAAACTGGAACACAACTGGTGGAGGAAGGAGTTGGTGAACTTTTCGCCTAATCCTGAAAGAGGGAAAAGCTATTCTACGATTTTTAATCAAACCATGATTAAGCATTTCTAATGATTTTAGACAAGGTGAAAACCCTCCCTATTTTTACCCTTTAACTCAATGCCAAATTACGTAATACAAATTAATAAAATTTACATTTTTTCTATAATGGTAATTTCGAAAATTACTATCATATTCTCAGGATTTTAATCAATATTTTTTCATGTATACCAAACGTTGTAAAGTTACATTCTCGAGAATCACAATTTCAAGAATCACACTCCATTAGAATATGGTTCCTGAAAAAGTACCAAACGCCTCCTAAGTGGATACCATCGTATCAAAATTAGATTTCGTTTTTCCGCGCTTTGCTTTTGGTAGTAGCCAGTACCAGTAGGGTCAAATCAAGATCTGGAAGGATTTTACATTTTATAGGATAATAATTACTCACATATTTCTTGGACGGGGCTCCGGGCCGCCCTGTGAGTCTCGTGGGTTGAGTTCGATTGACGTTTTAAATTGATTTGATTGAAATTGTAAGTCGATTAAAAGTTTGTTATATATATATATTATATATTTTTTATATTTTAATATATTTTAAAAATATATGTGTCATCTGATTAATTAATTTTTAAAAAGGTTAATGGGCAAATTTGCCACCATATTATAGGTGGATATTGAAATTTGTCACCATATTTTATGTTGATTGATATTTGTCATTATATTTTTGAGATTATAGCAAATTTGTCACTATACTTTTATTTCGGGATTTTTATTTGAATATTGCCTTTTTTTTTTCAAAATACTAATATTTTGTTTTTATTTATCGAAATGTGCTTGTTTTGAAAATCATTGGAAAGTTGCTATCTGGAATGACGACTTCCCAATTAAAATAATTAAAAAAAAAAAACTAAGCATGGAAGTCGCCAGATGGCGACTTTCATGCTTATTTATTTATTGTTTTTAAATGAATTTATGTTGTGAAGTCGTCACCTCAGATGACGATTTCTCAATGATTTTCAAAACTGACGCATTTCGATAAATAAAAAAAAATATCGGCATTTTGAAAAATAAAAAAAGTAATATTATAATTAAAAAAAACTCTTTTTATTTGATTGAATTTTACCACAAAACTTTGATTTTTTATTTAATTTTGCCACTCAACTTTAATTTTGAAAGATTTAAAAATAAATTTAATTTATAAAAAAATTAAAAAATTAACATAAATTTTGTATTTTATAAAAAACTAAAACTATTTTTTTTATCATTCTTTATTAGTTAATTTATTAAACACTAATTATTAAAATAAAATATTTGAAAGATTTTTTTATAATAAATTTACAAATATGAACGGACTTAAACAAAATTTGAAACTCATAATTCAGACCGGATCGAATTTAAACAAATATATATATTGTTATATCATACTTAAATCTAATTTGAATCCGATCCAATTCATAAAAACCTTTATTTTAGCCCTAAGGGCATGGCCCCTTGTGGGAGTCCGAGTATCAGATCCCAATGACGACCAAAATCAATTAAAAATGCGCGAGCTAGCCCTATAAAAAGCTTCATTAACATAACACGAATCAATTTCCCATATAGCGAAGGCAGTGAAGGAAGAAGACAAGAGTTTGGGAAATAGAGAATGAACCATAACCCGCAATCCAGCGATGGGAAGCATGATGACGACTCAGCACTCTCCGATTTCCTTGCCTCTCTCATGGATTACACTCCCACTGTACCTTTCTGTTTCCCCTTTTTCTTTTCTTCAAAAAAAAAAAAGTCCTTGATGGAATTCCTCTAAAATACGTTTCTGACATGTTTTCGACATTCATTGTCATTGATTTGTGGCAGATACCTGACGAATTAGTTGAACATTACTTAGCCAAGAGTGGTTTTCAATGTCCCGATGTTCGATTGTAGGTATTTCTTCTTCTTTTTTTTTTTACTTTCCACTTCTTTTTATCCTCTGTTTAGCTGTCCAAACGAAATTTTGAAGAAAATAAACTCTATTTTTTAAAAAAATTTACTTAATCTTTACTGCTTTGTTGGTTTAAGATAATAAAGTTTGAAAATTTTAATCTTACTTTCCACGAATGCTGTGCCTATGGTTGTTTATCTTTCTTTTAGTTGGTTCTAGCGTTTCGAATGATGGAAAATATAATCTTTAAAATTAATTATCGGTTCCCCTCCGAGGCATATAACAAAATTTAATTACTGGTCTACTTTGTGATGAAAAATGAGACATAGATACAGGCCATTAATTTCCCATATTCAGCAAAATCGGAAGAAAAAAAAAGCTTCGTCTTTTATATGGTTGCTTGTTTATTTCTGAATTATTTTGCTTGCCTTTCAATGTTAACAAAGAGGGTTGGGGTATCGGGCAGGAGATTTCCTTTAATTCTAGCATTCTTTTAGAGTATTTTAAATTTGACAAGGTGGTGTGAGCTTCCCATTGATGATGCCTTTTCATTTGTGTTTGACTTTTATTGTGCTTTTGCAGAATAAGGCTTGTAGCTGTTGCTACTCAAAAGTTCGTTGCGGAGGTTGCAAGTGATGCACTTCAGTATGACACCAAAAACTTTTAACTTTTCTTCCTCTGTTTTTTCCAAGAACAAATAAAATCATGTTGCAGAACTTTCTACACTGTTATACTTATATCATTTGGAACTATTTGCATAGAAGCTGTGAAATGCCTAGGACTCTGCAGAGGACTAAGTTTTAATTTTCTTAATTTAGGGTTTAGGGAAATGTTAAAGAAATGAGTAAACTTTTGGGTATTTTGAGTTTGGATTGGCTTCTGTTTAAGTTAGCCAGTTTGCTTATGACATTTTACTCCTAATGTAGGCATTGCAAGGCAAGGCAGGCTGCAGTAGTCAAGGACAAAAGGGAGAAGCAGCAAAAGGTGATCTATTTATGTTTGTTTTTAAAGTTTCCTGATCCCTTTTGGCTTGTCTGACTCTCTTGTTGGAACAGGATAAACACCTAATCTTGACGATGGACGATCTCTCAAAGTCATTACGTGAGGTAGGCATTGAATTTTATATATTTCCCCTCTTTCTAAAAGCCAAGTGCAGGAAATTCTAGTACATTTTATAGCATTATGTTCTAATGTCTATCACTAAATAGCTCATTGAAGGGAAATTCAATGTCTCATTAGATTAATTCTGGTTGATAATGTATTTTCCACTTCTTATGAGAAATCAAACATGCTGAGAAAGAATGCTATGATGAGCAATTGATCACTGATGGTTTGATTTGGCATTGAAGCTTCTTTGAAGGAGTAGTTAAGATTTGAAATATTTTTGGTTAACCTCTCTATGCAGCACTCAGGCTGTAGTGACTGTGGACAAAGGTTGGCACATGTAGCTTAGGACAGGGTATGTTGACAATGTGTATATAGATGCCCCCCTCAGTAAGGCAGAAGCCCTTCTGGCATTTTGTCACATGAATGGTTTTATGATTAATTTAATCCTAGTGGAGTTAATCCAACTATTTATCTAGAAAAAAAATGTACTTATTATTTGCGGATGCACTGTCATAGACTGTGCAAATATGATCCCTGTTTAGCTTCTACTTATGACGAGAGGTTTAAGCAGAAGCAAGGCATGTATTTGCTTTACATCATGGCATTATCAAAATATTGATGAGAAATGCATGTTTTGGCATACACAGAATATTTTGCTATCTAAATGGGTTAATTTCCTTGAGAAATATAAGAATATGTGCAGTCAATTTTTATTTGCTAGAACAGCCTTTTTGGTGACTTGTTCAGATGTTTAAAAATTTGTCATGCCTTTTGTTTTTTGTCTTCAATGACTAAGAGTATTAATTTCTCGTATCATTTTTCATATATAATATATAGAAATAATTGATTGTGTTGTTTGAATGAGCAGTATGGAGTGAATGTGAAGCAGCAGGAGTATTTTGCTGATAGCCCATCAACTGGGATGGATCCTGCTTCTAGAGATGAATAGTTGGAGTTGGACCATCTTTTTACTATTTACTTGTTTTTATTTTGTTGATTCACATATTTGTATCTTTATGTTACTGCTGGTGCTCTACAGCATGCTGCTGCTGGGTTTTTCTCCGCATAATGTCTTTTCAGTGTTGAATTTTGCAGATTATTATATAGTTGAAAGTAGTAGCTATTTTGCTCTACAATAAAATCATGAGGAGCAAGAAGCCATCTTTGAGTTTTCAGCTGCGAATCTTCTTTCTACCCCCTTTATTATTGATTGATCAGCTTAATAGACTCAATGAACATCCTAAAGATATATCCAGTCACCATCTATGGATTTCATTTGGAATTTACTCGCAAGTCAATGTACATATCCTAGAAAATTACATTTTCTTCTTCTTAATTGGTGGTAAAGAATAAAGAGAAATATAATAATGTAGCTACTAGGTAGATGGAAATAGAGAAAATCTAAAACCCGAAGAGAATAGAAGAAAAGAGATGAGATGAGTTACGAGATTAATAGATGGTATTTGTGAAGTCTTGGTTTTATATTCTTACAGCAACCAATAAAATTGGAAGCTTTACATATCTTGACCCGCTACCCTTTCTTAGTACTATTATATCAATTAATATTAGGTTAAAACATAAAAGCTTAACTACAATTCAAGAAGTTTCATTGCACAAAATATAAATATATATACATGATAATATTAATATGTATTTACTTATTCTTCTACTAGGCTTTTTATTTCATACTAGTTTTCAAATCTGTCATCCTAGAAATAATAATAGTGATAGTATATATTTTTCTTTTGGGGAAAGGAAACCGTGTTCAAGAGGTAGCAGAAGAGAGCTCCAAGATGCGGAGCCTTAGTACTACCAAACCCATTAATTTCCATCTATTGATCAATATTTTTGTTGCTAGACGCGGTGGTGACTCACACTCAAAACTAAAACAGCAGCTGCAGCACCACCCCAGTTAATGTCCTAACTGCTAACTCATTCCAGAAGCTTAATCTGACCTTGCAGAAGAAGTTAATTGGAGACAGACAGAAAAATAAACGACATACAACAACAACAACAACAACTATACAATCTATAATGAGATGCTAATGGCTGAGAAGAAGAAGAAGATGATACATTGACAAAACTTTCCTAAACATGCTCTGCCATTTTTCTATACACATGGGCATTAAATTTACAGGAGGGTATCATGACAAATATTGTTCAAGACACTCTTTCAGTTTTTGGAAAGTTACGGGCTTTGAAACAAACGAGTCCATACCATTTGCAAAACACTCATCAGCACTCTCTGACAATGCATTTGCAGTCATCTGCATTTGTACCAAACAAATTCTGTTAGTCTATGTGTACATACAGAGTAACCTATAGCCATTACTAAAATGAACTCTTTAATGTTATGATTGCTGCTTATGAAGAATCATCCGAATCTATATAGTGAGAAACAATCATGTACTGAAGTACACTCAAGACTATCTTCTAGGATAATAAGACCTATACTTCTTGATTATTTAAGGGGGAAAAAACCAATCTCAGAAGAAAATCATAATAGCTTTAATTCTTAGCAGAAACCAGCTTAGTCAGACAATCTTTACCTCCTCGTAAGCAGCAGTAATAATTCGACTAATCAGAATATATATAGCTTTAATTTCTTACTCAATGAGAATATATTTACCACCATAGAATCAGCCTATTAACATATTCAATGTTTCTGTTTGACTTGAAAAGTGGCGGACCAGCCTAATGCAAACATTTTTTGTGGTAAAATATGCAGCATATGTAAGGAAACTGAAATAGGTAGGAAGAGAGAGAATAAATTATATAAGTTCAATTTGAGGGCAGTAAAAGTGATGAACTCACTGCAATTATGGGAATCCGCTTTGTTGGAGGTGTACAATCTGGTTGTAATGAATCAGAACAAGGCAAAGGTTGCTCTATCCCAGCCTTTGCTGCTGCATCCCAATTACCAGTTTCTTCAAAGGAACGAATCAATCTTGTTGCTTGAAGGCCATCCATGACTGGCATGCAGACATCCTGCAACATAAATGTTGTAAATGGATTGGTTACTAATAAACTCAAGTCAATAAAGCAGCTTTACATGATATTTCATCTTCTCTAAATATGGAGCTCAGTTTTCTTTATGTTTTCATCATCACAGAAGAATGGAGCAAGCAATTGGTAATGTTTATTGAAGACAGTACAATTTGAGCAGATTTTAACTAAGAAGCAACTCATATATGCGGGAGGGAAGGAAAGAGAGGAAGGAATTGAAAGATCTTGAAATAATTACCATCAGGACGAGATCATAACTACGGCACTGAACTGCATGGACAGCTTCAACACCACTGTTCACAACATCTATTGTGTGGCCTAACTGCTTCATCATTGACTGTGTCACCATTACATTAATCTTATTATCTTCCACGAGTAGGATCTTAGGCTTTGAGATAGAATTTGATACTTCTCGACTGCTGTTTAATGTGGACTGGGAACCAATTTCAGGTTTCTCCTGCCTCTTAGGTGGGAGCTGGGGCTCACTTATCTTCATTTTCACATCCAACTCTCTGCTTGTCTCTGAACAACTTGACAAATCTCTGGTAGAAACTTTGTTCTGAGCATTTACATCATTTTGATGATGCTTGTCTCTGCAAATTGCAGTTTCATTATCAGGGTCTGGGCTGTGACTAAATGAACTTTCAGGCTCAGATGATATCTCCACAGCTTCAGCCACAGAACAAGCATCCTCGACTAAATCCATCTCCTTTGTTCGACCATTATTCGTGGGAAATGAATAACAATTCTCTGAGAACCCATTAAGTTTATGAGAATTTGCATAGCCAATATTATGTGGTATTAATTTTTGGGTTCTGCTAGATCCATTAGTAGAAAATAGAGAACCCAAAGTGCGTGGCTGGAATTGGAAAAAGCCAGCAGTTGCATCATCATTTGTAGCACCATGATCAGCCATATCTGAGAGGTCATCCGGGTCATCAGAATGATCACATGATAGAGAAACCTTGTAAGGTAGGATGAACGTAAATGTAGAACCACAATGCACTCGGCTAGACACAGTAAGACGGCCGCCCATTAGCTCAACCTATAGCAAACGCATCGAATGTTAGGACTTAGGTTTAGAACCAGCAAGAGTATCAGTAAAATCTCTGCAAATATTAACAACGTAAATTTCTCAAGTAGAAGGAAAACATACATAATATATTGTTGAGAGTAATGTGCTGTAAGTAAATACTTTAGATATTTTGGCATGTGCGGAGCAACAATGTATTAAAAAGGAACTAGAAGATGTTGAAAGCTCTGAAACAAACTATTTATATTCTAATATGAAATTATATGCTTTTCTGTCGATTAACTGCAGAACTAGGATAGATAGTTAAATTAGACCAATTGAGATTTATGTCACAATTATCTGATCTGCCAGACTGGTTCTTTAAGCAGAAGTAAGAAGAGGGAAGGCAATTAAGCTACAAACATACACTTTAGATTAATCCTTCTTTGGCAGTATCAACCTAGGTTGCTGCGACTCTTCATTTTTCTTGAAGTATTCGTGTCCGACATCTGTGTTCGACGCATATCCGGACATGGATATGGGGATATGATCCTCCAAGGACCCTCCAAATACATGGAAATCTTAGAAAAAATTGAACATACCCTTGTCGGACACATACCCGTGTCCGATACTCACATCCGAGTCCGAGTAACATAAGTATCAACTGTAGAAGAAAAAAATTCCAAACCAAAGAAAACATTATTGTTGATGGAAGGAAGACTTCACCAGCTGTTTACATATTGCGAGGCCCAGTCCTGTCCCGCCATACTTTCGGGCATGATCGGCACTGACTTGCATGTACTTTTTAAAAAGAGTGGGTAAAGCATTTTCTGTCACAGAAAGACAGGAAAATGTATCAAGTACTCCCCATCCTGAGCCAACTTATATATATATAACAAAGTCTCAGATTTCTTGTGATAATGTAATGATTAAAAACAAGCATACGTATGTACCTGGTATTCCAATTCCAGTGTCATATACATCACAGCGTATCCACACTGTTGTTTCAGGTAACTCTGCTTGTTCCTCAGTTACATCTATTGTTCCATTCGTGACTGGAGTACCAGGTTCACTAAGTGAATGGTTTTGGCAAAAACCTTCGTGTTTCTTACCATGAAATCCTTTCTGATCACTTCTAGTTTGAGACATTGATGTACATGTCTCTTCTTTCGCTACATTAGTAGTGGATTGATTAGCAGTTGATCCGTCAGATCCGTGCTGAGATCCTTCTTTTGCAAAAGGCGGCTCTGGTACTACATAAAGTTTTACTCCTACCTTCCCTTCATGTGTAAACTTGATCGCATTGCTGAAGAAAGAAAAGGGTTTTACCCAACATGTGAGAAATGGAAGTGATAAATAGTAAATAATTCAAAAAGATCTTCTCAGCATAATTATTAGAACCATTGATTTCCAAAAGACTAAAACTAAGTTCACACTTGCAGTAACATATGTTTATTTCATTCTTGCAACCTGTCTATTCCAAACAATATTTTGATGATAACGTATAGAAAAATGAAACAGAAATCATGACTTCTCATAGTTCAATACCTTATCAAGTTGGTGAGAATTTGTCGAATTCTTAGCACATCTCCAATGACCTGAAATCAATGCATAAAGATCCAAAAAATAGGAGAGGATGAAGAAAAAGGAACTTTAATCTCTAAATATAATACTCGATGGAAATGTGTCATAAAACTCTCACCTCGATAGGAACATCATCTGCCACATTTCCTTCCAAGGTAAGAATCTTTTGCAATGATGCTGCAGCTGTCTGGAGAACATGCTTTACCACTTCTCTTGGTCGGAATTTTGTAGCTTCCAACTTCATAACACCTAAAGAACCAGAGAAAAGATGATAAATCTAGAAATTCCAACATATGAGAATGATAACCTGTCTATGATTGAGCATAATATGAAAAGGCAGATAGCATCAAATTTTGAGACAAAAAAAGTATGATGTGTTTATGAATCAGAAACAGAACTTTCTAAACATGCATTACAAGATCATTTTAAGACCACATCTCTCACACTTGTTGCTATATATACTACACTATTCAACTTCTGATTCTTATGTAATAGTAATAATCATTCTCAAGAGTTGTGATGACGAAAAAAGTCAGCTCTAAGAAATTAATATACACAGTTGAAAATTGAAAAATAACACGAGGATAAGCTTTTCAGGCGATTTCGGAGTAAAATCCAAACCTGATTCAACCTTGGAAAGATCAAGGATGTCATTTATAAGTTGAAGGACCAAATCTCCTGAAGACAGCATGACATCTAATAATTGTCTTTGCTCTCGGTCAAGTATTGTTGTGGCCAGGATCTCAGCCATGCTAACAACCCCAGAAAGAGGAGATCTTATCTCGTGAGACATGGTTGCCAGCATCTGTTTTGCTCGCATTGTCTCCTCTAGAGAAAGTGTAAAAGGGCAAGGCAAAGAGTTACTTCAGTGCTTTAAAAGGTAGCTAAAGAGAAATTCACAAATATTCATATTCAGTTGTCACAGTCACAGAGTAAATGAACCTGTTATGTGTATGGTTTTGTTCAGTTCTGTTTCCTTTGCCTTTTGTACTGCAATCTCCTCTCGAAGCTTTGCCATCTTTTCCCTTTTCCTTACCTATATATTGTTCAATCAGAAACATAAATACCCATTCTTCTCCATCTCAATTAGCAGCTTAGACAGCCAATATGAACAAACTGAATATACCTGATCTGTTATTTCCATGCCCATATAATTTATACCAATAGTCTCCCCTGCCTTGCTGAAAACAGGTTCCACATATATCAAAAATGTCTTTGACCCAAATAGTTCTGTCTCAAATGTGATTTCCCTCTTTGCAGGTAATCCCTTTTCCATCACTTCTTTTTTAAACTCCTGAGACTCCTTAACACCAGATCCAGTAAAAATTTCCACATCCGTTTTTCCTAAAATGTCCTGAAATAAGAACCCATTAAGTTTCAGGTAATTCTTATGCAACTCACTATAAATAAAGGACTGCAGAAGGTGAGGGAGAAAGTTACAAAGGAAATAAAAATTTTAATACGAGGACAATTGTGCTCACAACCAACACTTCAACAAAAGATTATCAAACCTTGAATAAGAACTTCTGGGGCAATAAATTACCTCCTCTTGTAAACTTGGAAAATGGTTATAAATAAAGCGATAACGCAGCTCTTTATCCTGAAAGTTGATCAAACAAGTAGTTTCATTAGTAGAAAGATTATAGTACATCTCATCATACTTCAGCTAATTTTGGAATTTGTACTCGTTTGATATCTAGTTATAGGCAAAAGAAAAGCTATAAATTGAGGATTTGAATAGTAGCTCAAATCAGCATATGTGGATTCTTGGCTTAAATGATTAATTTGATGATATCTCATTCTGCTCACAACATCACATATTTAACAACTTTTAAATTGACATTACTCAAAAACTTATGCAATGAATTAAGAATGTGCATGGAACAGTCTTAAATGTATAGGGTTAGGTTAGGTGACTAAAAGTTTATTTGTGAGGCAGCATCTTATATCACTAAATCTTTCATGATTACCTGATGTCCAAAAACAACGGGTGCATTTTGAAGTACAAAATGTAAGAAATTATCTGCTCTTTTAAGAATCTGGGACAACTCTTCTACTGGTGAGGACTGTTTTTCAAGATTTTTTATGCTTTCCTGCAACTTTTCCTTAAGTAGCTGCTCTCTCTGCATACTTCCTTCCAACATTTTCTCCAAATGCATGGCTCGCTGTTTCCAGTATATGACAGTGTCATACTCAGCATCAATTTCAACTCTTTTACTTGAAACCACAACATCATTTTTCCTCCGAGGAACTTCTTGCCATATATCATAAACGTCATCCAGTATGGAAATCGGGCGTTTATCTCCTCCATATCTTTCCTCCTCAAAACGATGTTCCTCCAATATCTCCAATTTCTTAAGCTCAGATTCCTGCCTTTGCCTGCTTAGATTGTCAAGTTCTTCTCTAAGAAGACGAACAGCATTTGCTTGCTTATATTCCCAGTGTTTTACAAGGTATGCTAACTGAGACGAGCCTTTGTCAGTATAATTAGTTAGCTCTAAAAGATGCTGGAAATCAACTATAGTTGGCTCCTCTACAATTGTAACCTCCTCCAACATATCTTGTTCACCTCTTGGATTTTCTACATTAAACTGCTTTCCAGCTTCGTGTTCAATATCTTCAGGCCACATTGAAGAAAGGACTTCGATGTCCATGTCTTCAATTTGATCGGTCTCCATCTCACAAACCATGGAAATTGCTTGATTATTACCTGTTTGAAATGTTCAGAACATAAATTAACATCAAAAGATCACCAAACTGCCCTTTACTACTCCCTTGTATACTTCTTGTATGTCCAGTTATCTCTATAAAGCATCTTTTAATCAGAACAGAACCTGCAGGAGAATGTTAATTTAAGAAAGTCATGTATCCATTCCATACTAAGTTATAACAAAGAAATATAAAGCCCCGAACTGTAGCCTTGAACATAAAAACCAATTTTTGTCCAGCCTTAGTACTTCATTTCAAATCAAATTTTATTTGAAGCGAATTAAGTGACAAAGATGTGCAGTTCTTGGAACAGAGAAAGTTGTTAATAGTAGCAAACCTTAGGAAACAGAAAGAAAAAAAGGATAGAAATGTTGACTAATAGGGAAAAACATCAATTGAAAACGAAATAAACTGTAGAAATCTCTTTACGGAAGTCAAATAAAATCCAAAAGTTGATATAATTTTATATATTAAAAGATGAAAAGAAAAGTTCTTAAATTTTCAGCAAAAAGGAATCAAAGCCATCTGAGCTGAAGTTAAATTTGGCTAAAAAGTATAAACTTTTATTGACGCTAGCAACAAATGAATTGTATTACATTTTAAACAAGAAGTAAAAGGGAAGTCGAATTCGAATCTGAATTCAAGAGAATGAAGCTGGGATAGGAATAAGATCCATTAAACAGAAAAGCGAAAACAGGATCAACAATGAAAAGGTGAAATTCACCCAATAGCCACGATTGAACAAACACATTAAGCGCTTTTTTTTTTAATGAAATCGAATCAGTCAATCAATTAAGATTAAGCAAATACAAACAAACACATTAGTAAGCTAACCTTTGAGATTGAATCACAGCCAATCCTGCAAAGAACAGAGCCTTCAGAAGAAGAAGAAGCAAAAGGTTGACAACAACAGCCAAAACTCAAAACCCTTTTCACTGTAGATCTGAGGAATATCTTTCTCTTCAAATATTGAGTCAATAACCTTCGAGTGCTAATGAGAAACTTTTTTTAATGAAAAAAAGGAAAGGAAAAAAGAAAGCCTGAAGCGGCCAAGTGATGAGAGGAGAGAGAAAAACGAGAAGAGTTATTTTAAGAGAGAGGGAGGAGAGCATGTGATTGAAAAGAAAAACAAAAATGTGGGAGATAAGGGGAAGCCCAAGAAGCCATGTGCGATTGGAGGTCAAAAACATTAGACAATTCTCTCATTCTTGGCCTTTTTTTTTCCTTCTTTATTACTTAGTATTTTATTTCAATGCCTTTGCATCTCTTTGGTTTTTGAGGTTATATTCAAAGTTTCTTCTGCAAATAAAAAAAAAAAAGATCACTCACCAGTCACCATTGAGCTGATTATAAGTAATTTTTACAGTGGATTATGGTTGATTAATAAGTGTTTTTTGCGACTTCTCTTCCCTGGGGAAGAAAAAAAAAAGTAGACTAAAATCAGAAAATAAGCTAACTTTGAGAATTGAGAGACAGACAGGGAGAGAGAAAGGAGGAGGGTTAATTTAAATGGGGGAGCTTTTGTTGTTCCCTCTTCCCCGCCCGCCCTTTACTATTCCTAGATGACGTGCTGGAACGGCGTGTGGATGTGACGCGCGAAGGTGCTGCTGATGATGAATGTGATGATTCACCATCGTTTTGTTAAGTAATCTCTTCATTCTCTGGACAAAAAAAATTAATTTGTAAGTAATGAGTGATGTGTGAAAGTGGACTTCTATACCTTATCCAATTATAGTAGTGTACGTCAATTTTTTTATCCCACATCGATTTTCAAAATGTGTAATGTGTGCATTTATAAAGAATTCTACGTTTAATAAAATCACCATAAGTGATGTAATAAATTTTTTATTAAAAAAATTCTAGTTAATAGTAACAGTAGTATTTTTTTTTGGGCTGTCCCATCAACAGCAGCCAGCAGCATTGAGTATTTATTGCTTGATGGAAAGTTTGCCCACTTGAGGAAAGCAAATGGAGAATTTAGTATTTATAACCTTTTAGATTTAAACCTAGATTAGTTTAGTTTAATTACATTATGGTATTGGTCGGCTTTCTTGTAAACTTTATATGCATGCATGGTTAAATAAATGTTTCCCTTCCTTTTTATGGGGTAATTATTATTATTATTATATGATTAACTAAAGTATAGCACCACCTTAGAAGCTAACCAGTTGGACCATTCTCAACATTTCTTTTATCTATTTTTGATACAATAATATATATATATATATATGCATGGAGAGGAAGTAATAACTCATAAATTTTATGAATAATTGATGTAGTAAAACAACCACACAAAAAAAGGAATATACTGTTGAGAAAAAACTTAGAGTAGATAACTCTAATTTTACCACTCAAAGAAGAAAGTTTAGATTTTAGGAAAACTCACAAATGCTCACACTTCACTCTAGACTACACTCTTTAGAGAAGAACTCCTTAGGAAAACTTAGAACTTTTATTGCTTATTGAAGCTTACTACTTGATGATTTACAAATGCAAGGGAGGGGGGTATTTATACAATACCAAGACAAACACAAGCCACACAAATATAAAATCTAAATAAATTACAACCACCCATTGTTGTTTAATAACAACCACACATTTAAATCACACAACTACAACCACACATTAAACCACACAATTGCAACCACACATTGTTGTTTAATAACAACCACACATTTAAATCACACAACTACAACCACACATTAAACCACACAATTGCAACCACACATTAAACCACACAATTGCAACCACACATTGTTAGGCTTTTATTTTTCCTTGGGCTGGTATTGGACAATTTAACACTCCCCCTCAATACCAGCTCTTCCTCTTTGCACCATGTTGAGTTGACGACGAAACATTTCAAATTTGTTGATACTCAAACCTTTTGTGAATAAATCTGCCATTTGATCATCTGTCTTGATCTGCTTCATTTCAATCTCTTCTTGTAGAACCTTTTCTCTGATAAAGTGATAATGCACTTCTATATGTTTGGTTCTTGCGTGAAAGACTGGATTTTCTGCCAAACGAATTGCTGACTGGTTGTCGCAATACAACGGAACTGCATAATCTACTGGTTGATGTAGATCACTCATTAGTTGTATCAGCCACGTACACTCTTGAGCTGCCATTGCTGCTGCTCGATACTCAGCTTCGGTAGTTGACAATGATACCGTTGGTTGTCTCTTACTGCACCAAGAAATTGTTCCAGAACCAAGTTTAAACATGTACCCAGTTGTTGATCTCCTGGTGTCATGATCTCCTGCATAGTCAGCATCACAATAACCAACTAACTTACAGTCTTCACCTTTCTTGTACAAAAGACCATAATCTATTGTACTTTTCACATATCTCAGTATTCGTCGAACTGCTTCTAAATGAGGCTTCTTCGGATTTTGCATATACCGACTCATCACACCAACTGTATAAGAAATGTCAGGTCGAGTCAAGGTTAAGTAGATCAGGCTACCTACCAATTGTCGATACATAGTTGCATCTTCCAAGTCTTTGCCTTCAAGTGCACACATCTTGCCATTTGGTTCCATCGGTGTTGACATTGGCTTGCTCTCGAGCATTCCAAACCTTTTTAGCAAATCTTTAGAATATTTTTGTTGACAGAGAAATATTCCTTCTTGTCTGTGATCAACCTCTAGACCAAGAAAGTGCTTGAGTTGTCCAAGTTCTTTCATTTGGAAACGAACTGATAAATTCTCCTTGGTTTGAAGAATTTCTGCCTCATAATCACCAGTTATGATTAAATCATCCACATATATCAATACGATAGCTAGCTTTCCTCCATTAGCTTTGACAAACAAGCTGGAATCTGCAGGTGTCACTGAATAACCACTATGAGTTAAAAATTCAGCAATCTTACCATACCATGCTCTAGGTGCTTGTTTCAATCCGTAAAGTGCCTTTCGCAGCTTACACACATCCATCTGCCACAAGTTCCAGTCTTTGTTGGCTGCAAGGGCAAGTAGGAGTCGTACGGTTGTAAGTCTTGCCACCGGACTAAACGTTTCATCATAGTCTAGCTCATACTTCTGAGAGAAACCACGAGCCACCAACCGTGCCTTGTACCTTTCAATCGACCCATCTGGACGATGTTTTATCTTGTAAACCCACTTGCAGGATATGGGTTTCACATCTCTTGGTTTTGGCACTAGATCCCAAGTCTGATTCTGCTCAAGCACAGTGATCTCTTCTTTCATAGCCATAATCCACTCAGAACTCTGTGATGCTTCTTCAAACGTCCCAGGTTCTGTTGCAATTGGTTCTTCCACTATGGCTGCATTAGCATATTTGGGATTTGGCTTCCGTGCTCTTGTTGTCCTTCGGATTTGTGATTGTGGAGATGGTTCTTCCACTTCACTCGATCTAACATCTGGTTGATACACACCAGTTTGCCAAGGACTCTGGACTAACACTTGCTCGTCATCGTCATCATCACATAGGTCTTCTACTTCATCTGAAGTTGATTGAAGTTGGACAATATACTCTCCCATTTTCTGTTGTAGCATGTCTTCAAATTCTTTTGAATCTGACAACACTTCCTTTTCTGAGGACCACCAGGAAGATGCTTCATCGAATACCACATTGCGTGAAGTGTAACATCTTCCACTCGTAGGATCACAACATTTCCACCCTTTCCTTTGGTTGTCGTATCCCACAAAGATACACCTAGTTGCTTTCTTATCAAACTTGCTACGTAAATGATCAGGAACAAATACATAACATACACAACCAAATACTCGAAAGTAGCTGACTGAAGGTTTCATTTTCCACAATTTCTCAAAGGGTGAAACAAACTCTAACCTTGGTTGAGGAAGTTTGTTGATCACATGGGCTGCGGTTCTCATAGCTTCGGCCCAAAATCTTCCGGGTACATTCTTTGCATGCAGCATACTCCGACAAATTTCTGCAAGATGCCGATTCTTTCTCTCTGCTACACCATTCTGTTGTGGTGTATTGACACAAGTATACTGATTACGTATGTTGCATTCTCGTAGGTATTGAGAGAATTCGCCTGAGCTATATTCTCCTCCATTGTCTGTGCGCAAGCAACATATCTTCTTTCCCACTTCTCCTTCAACTATCTCTTTGAACTCTTTAAACTTTGAGAAAGTGTCAGACTTTTCTTTCATAAAGAAAACCCACACATACCTGGAGAAATCATCAATAAACGTCACCATGTACCGCATTCCACTAATTGATGGTTGCTTAACGGGCCCAAATACATCAGAGTGAACTAACTCTAATGGTTCTTTTGCTTTAAACTTTGACTCCTCGTATGGCAATTGGTGTGCTTTACCATATTGGCATCCTGCACAAACTGTGTCTGTTCTTATGTCAAGCTGAGGAAGTCCCTTAAGCATCGACTTCTTCATCATCATACTTAGCTTGGAATAACTAACATGACCTAACCGCATGTGCCATAAATCTGCTGTATCGCTCCTTCTTGTCTTGTCTACATATGCTGACTCTGCTGACATCACGTAGACTGACTCCAGACGTCGTCCTTCCATCATCGGCTGTCCTGAGATTTTGAGATCACGATATACCTTCACATCCCTTGGACCAAACAGAATATGGTGACCTGACGATGTTAATTGTGCCACTGAAAGCAAATTTTTCTTCATGCCTTGGACATGGTAAACATCTTGTAGTGGTACCTGATTATGACTATATCGAGGTGCTACTACCGTCTTACCGATGTGAGTAATCGGTAATCTTGAATTATCAGCTGTCACAACAATGCGATTTCCCTTGTATTCTGACAGGTTCTGCAACTTCTGTTTATCGCCTGTCATTTGATTTGAGCAACCTGAATCGACAATCCAGTCATTCTCATAGTCAATTTGGTCAGCCGTTGTTACTGTGAGAGCTAACTCTTCCTCTTCCATAGCAAAAAATGCTTCAGCGTCCCAATCATCTTCGTTTTTCTCCTTTGTACTAGAAGTAGCAGCATTGCTCTCAGCGGGCCTTTTGTTAAACCAACAATCTTTTGCCATGTGACCTTTCTTGTCACAGTTGTAACAGTTACCTTCAAATCTTTTATTGTTGCTACGATTCTTTGAAGCCCCCCCTGGACGAGAGCTCCCTTCTCCTTGATGACTTTTTGTCTTGTCACCATACTTTTTAGATCCACCACCGACGTGCTGTTTGAATTTGCCTTTGCTTTTGTTGGTGTAGAGTGCTTCCTCTTCACTTTTCAACGAGACCCCTCCCATTTGCTTGGCCATAGATTCTTGACCAACAAGCAAATTTTCAAACTCTACAAGTGATGGTTGAGTTGGCCATCCTTGTATAGCGGCAACGAAGCTGCGATATTCGGGCCTCAAACCATGGATAATTATTGTTTTTACCCTGGTATCTCCAATAGCAGTTGTAGGATCTAAATCAGAAATTTCACGGCATAACGTTTTTACCTTGTGAAAGTATTGAGCAATCGGTATATCTCGTTGTGCAACTGATAACAATTCATTCTCAAGAAGTTGAAGTCTTGTGTCATTCTTTCTCGAAAAGAGTGCATCTAAAGTATCCCACGCTTCTTTTGGCGTTTCTAGCTTTTGTATGTGTTCCAACATTTCTTCTTCAACTGTGGTCTTAAGGGCAAACATGGCTTTACCCACTTTAATCTTCCATTTGCGCAAGGTTCCTTGAGCATCTTCTTGCTCGGGCTTCGTAACTTCACTACCACCAACGACTTCCCAAAGGTCTTGACCTTGTAGGTAAGACATCATACACGTCTTCCACGTGTTGTAATTTTTGTGATTGAGCTTCTTGATTCCTCCAACTACTTGAAGATCACCCATCGTGTCGGCAAGACTCTAACAATACCGAACAAGCTTGATTTTGAGACACAAACTTGTAGAGTACAAACTCCTCACGACTCAAGAACGCTCAAACCAAAAATAGTACCTGAATAACTATTTCACCGTGAACATTACCGTATACGTGAATAGTATTGTATACCATATACTTGAATAAATCTCGTATATGTTAACAATTACTGTAAAAGTATATAGTGACACGTGTGAATAGTAACTATGGTAGTAACTCACAACCTAGCTCTGATACCAATTGTTGAGAAAAAACTTAGAGTAGATAACTCTAATTTTACCACTCAAAGAAGAAAGTTTAGATTTTAGGAAAACTCACAAATGCTCACACTTCACTCTAGACTACACTCTTTAGAGAAGAACTCCTTAGGAAAACTTAGAACTTTTATTGCTTATTGAAGCTTACTACTTGATGATTTACAAATGCAAGGGAGGGGGGTATTTATACAATACCAAGACAAACACAAGCCACACAAATATAAAATCTAAATAAATTACAACCACCCATTGTTGTTTAATAACAACCACACATTTAAATCACACAACTACAACCACACATTAAACCACACAATTGCAACCACACATTGTTGTTTAATAACAACCACACATTTAAATCACACAACTACAACCACACATTAAACCACACAATTGCAACCACACATTAAACCACACAATTGCAACCACACATTGTTAGGCTTTTATTTTTCCTTGGGCTGGTATTGGACAATTTAACATATACATGATTCTATGTGTTGCAGACAATTGCTTTGATATCATGAGTCGAATTGAGTATTTCAAGGCTAAGTTTCAACTTTCATTGGTGAAAATTGAAACAAAAAAAAATAACAATTCTTCTAGAAATAAGTCAAGCAGTCTGCAGTAGTGAAGCTCTTCCTAATCATGTTTAAGATTCGTTGATGAGTGGTTATGTGACTATAATTAAATAAAATAAAATAGTAGGATATTAGTTTAAGTGGCTGTTTGTGGGAATTGAGAGATTGATTAGAAAAGAAAAGCCAAAGAATTAAACATAATTAATTTTTATGTCAACACAACTGTTTGAATAAAATTAGTTGGATGGACATGGACTGTTATAAATTGGTCTGAGACTATTAATTAAAGAGTTTTATTAACGAGTGTTTTAAGATACTTTTTAAATTTAATTAATATACTATTTATAGTAATAATATTGTATTAAATATAAAAATTAATAACTTTTTTCATTATTTTCAATACATTGATTGAAAATATTACTATATTTAGTAATCTTAAAGACAATTCTTAATGCATTCATTAGCAAAATCCTTAATTAAAAGCGAGAATGCTCAGTTTATGAAACTAAACAACTAAGCCATATTCTCCTCTTCATTTCATATGTGCGCCTTTTCAACTTTTTTTTTTTTCCCTTTCTTGGAGACATTGTTTAATTAATTAATAGTATACAGCAGTAGCTCCCCATGTGACACCCTGACCCATATCCATAACGCCACATCATCCACACAATGCCACGTGGTGTTTATATAACGAGACAAATGGCAGGTATCTTCCGTTTCTAAAGGTACAGCCAAATCCCAAACCAGCTTTGCTGCCAGGTAAATTTTGCTCATCGCCGGTTCCCAAATAGAGAAATAAGATGAAAAAATGAAACCAATAACCCAACTTGCATTCTAGCTCTTTCCTTTTTTGGTGTTTTATTTTGTTCTAATTAAGGTCAATTAATTAGAATAATAAAATACGATAGAGATCGAGGAGGTGACAGTTAATGTATAGGAGCAACTAACAAGGGAAGAAGGTTCCATGAATTGGGTTGAAGTTCATAATTTCTTTGGCTTTGGCCTTCAAATGAACATTTTATAAAGTAGTATATATCACCATGATTATTAATAATTATCATTTAAACTGTAAACATAAAGCTGCCTGTTTGGTGGGTGGGAGACTGGAGTGGGGGAGGAAGAATGGGGGAGGGCGGTTTGCCAGCACATTTTCGATAGTGATTTATTTGATTGGTTCAAGTTACTATATATGCTCCCTCAACCTCAAGCTCAAGGAGCCAACGCCAAGCCATTATAAAACCAACATTATGCAATCTAGCTAGCTTAGCTATTCCCGCTATATATCATTTACAGTTACACAAATACTATATATATTTTTATTCAAGGCAAGGCAAGGCAAGGCAAGGCAAGGCAAGGCGATGGCAGATTGGCAGTAGATATATATATATATATATATATATCTTATAAATTAATTAAGGAGAAAACAAAGCAAAATAATAAAAACTTGTTTATGCAAGATGTAGCCATCCATGAATGTCTTAATTTGTATACCGTTGTAAGTTGCAAAGTAATAATTCAATATGTTTATGATGAGACCACAGGAGCTTGTAATACATTAATGATTAGCCTAGCTAGGGTGAGCAAAATAAATAAAAGGATTGCGACCGTACGGTACAAATTATGAAGTGCTCCTCTCCTAAGCCTATCAATGAAAAACATCTCTCTTTTTTTTGGGAGTTATATAATAATACACAAACAAGAAATTTTAGAAAGAATTAATTATGAATGTTGTGACTTCTCAATTTCAATGTATAAATAATGTACTTGGACATATTCATATTATACTAGTAGTTAATTATTATTAATATATGATTTATGAGATTGGCAATTATAAAAACAGTGCCTCTGATTTTTTATAATTAATACTCAAAAGGAATGTTTAATTATAATTAAAAATAGCTAAAGAAACCCCTTGCCTATATATATATATGGTTTTTAGAACTATCAAAAATTAAATTTTGATCACTGAAATTAAAAGTTTAACATGCTATCGGATCGTTGACCATAAATATTATTATAATAACAATGAACAAAAAAATTACTATTATAATAATTAAGAAATACTTTTATGTAACTGTATTAAACTACTGTAAATTAATTAGACGACCCTCCTTTAATTATGTCTGGGAAGAGAAGCAAAGTCAGCTTATGAATTCCGAGTAAAAACTAAAAACTAAACATGAAATATAAAGAAAGAGGAGTGATTGGATTGGAGGAGACAGCATCCGTAATATAAGGATTAGTTTAATCATAAACAAATTGTTGATTAACGTGATACAGCCCCTTTCTTTCAATATATATATATATATATATATATTTATATATATAGATTTTGCTAATGAATGTCTAAAGACACTCTTTAAGATTACTATACATAGTAATATCTCCATCCAATGTATTGAAAATTATGAATAAAGTTGTTAACTTTTGTATTTAATATAATATTATTACTATAAATAGTATATTAACTAATCTTAAAAAATGTCTTAAGGACACTCGTTAGCAAAACTCTCTATATATAACTGATATGTTTTGAGGGATTTTAATTTTATTATTATTGAAAGCAGATGAGTACAGAAATTATTAAATTCGATTTAAAACTGTATATGTTTTTGGGCATGGTATAAGAACTTTGAGCTCATCCATGTTCTCCCTCCCCTCCACTGCAATTACAAATTTCTAAAATCCCCTAACATATCGATACAGTCATACAGGGCTACAGCACTTTGATTTGTTTCACGGGGTATATGGAATCACATAACTAATTTCTTTTTCACATATTTTGCATATTACTCTGAATTTTGAATTTTGAATTTTCAACTGAGAAAAAAAATGTAAAATTTTCATATATATTTAAATACACAACGCAAAATCATTAAACTAACTTAAAATTCATACTATACTTAATAATTTGCGTGTCCATATTTAAGAATTGGATATGTATAAAAAATTGGAAAATTTTCAAAAAAAAAGTATTTTTTTAATAAAAAAATACTAATCCGTTTCTAGTGTTATGGTAATATTTATAAAAAATATATAATTAATGCATTATTTTTTTTTAAATTTTGTAAAAATAATATATTAAATGTAAATTAAAAAAATAAAAAAATAATTAAATAATTCATACAGATAGATATCAGTTAAGCAAACTTTTTATATGCTTAAATTTAATTGGTTGATCAGTTAATTAAAGGAACGCTACAATTAACGCAACCTGGATTATGCATGGATTATGTCTCTTCTACTAAGTGCCTACTCCTAGCTTGTGGTAACTAGTATTAGTATGTATTAAGAAAGAGTATATGATGTGTTATAGTAAAATTTAAAAATTTTATTAATACAATTAATAAAATAATACATATTTTTAGTATTAATGAATGTGTCAACTTTTTAAGTAAACAGTAATAAAACAGATGGACGTCTTTAATTGGACCTTTATCATTTCCCGAAGTTCAAAGAAATAAAAAAAAAAAAATTTCATAAAAAATAGACTTGGGATTGGAGCCTTATTAATTAATCCAGCACAAACTCCTGCGCAGGACGGCCCAAGCTTCTCTGGCAGTAAAACTAAACTAATCGATTATTTTTCAATCATACAGACCGCTCTGCTCACCTGACTGACTGCTGATGCGGTTATTTTCTTTTTCTTTTATGCAATTTTAAGTAAGTCCCATTTATGGTTTAACCTTTTGATCTTTTAGGTATTTTTTTTTGGGCCCACTTTTGGGTATTGTATTACATAATTAATTGATTTTGATTTGGGTACAAAAGTGAAGCCTACGCACTCTTTGATTAATAGAGCGGATCCTCGTTTACTATTAGAGGACAGGTCGCCTATGAATTTTTGTACTAATGACAATCAAAAAAGTTTTTAAATATTTAAATCTTAAGTTTAAGTTTCATAGTTTGTGAATTTAGTTCAATTTTATGTTAATTTTTTAGATGTAATATGTGATATATTTAAAGTTTATAATGAAAATTCTAACTTGTTGTGACTGTAACCAATAAAACAAATAGAGGTCAGGTCAAGTGGTCAACCACCGTGGATTTTAAAAAAATGTCAATGAGAAATAGAAGCTACGCTCAAACATATAAAATCGAGTAAAAAAAATATAATTTTTTGTGCTGACGACCCAAAAATAATGGCTTCTGTAAAAAAACTAAAAATGAGTATATATATCAGTTAATTTATAGAATAGATACTCGTACAAATTAATCATATGTTAAAAATCATATTTGAACTAGTGACACAGATTTTCAATCATTTGTTGTATTAACTAAGCTATCCTGACCATTATCAATGCATTAGTACTATAATATTAGATGATTTGAGTCTATGTCAATTAAAAATTTTGAACGAAAATTTCTTAGATTTTCAAAAAGAAAACTTCATAAATTTTATGAATTATGAATCATTCAAATGAGAAGAATCATGCAAAACTCCATCGAAAGTATATTAGATAATTTAGACATATATATATATATATATCACAAAACTTGTGATCATAAGAGAGCAAAATTATGCTTAGATACACTTCAAAAATGAAAAAAAAAAAAGAAGATGAATGAGAAACATAAGAAATTGTGAATCAGTTAGAATAAAATAGATAGATACCAAAGTAGCATATCTGATGATAATATACAATGAAAAATAAATTAACTTGAAGCTTGTGTGCAAACAGCAGGCTGTGCCAAGGAACCCAAATGCTACTTTTTCCTAAATTCGATCTACAGTTCCAAGCACTGAAGCAGGTGAGGACAAAAAGAGATACTAGTAACTATAAATCCGTACAAGCACAGATCTATTAGGGAGCAAATATGCGGGACCTTGGAGGAAAGGAAATCAGAAACCAAACGAAACGAAACAAACCAAACCAAACCAAACCAAACCAAACGAAACACCAAAACCCACAAACCCCGGAGGTTAGGTTACCCATACGGGACATTAGATTTCATTTGCCACTGGACAACTTCCAGACAAAATTTGTTTTGCCTATGGGCTATGGCTTACACTTTCACATCTTCTACTGTTACAAAAAGTTGACCGCTTAATTTCTGAAATCTCAACTCTTCCATTTTGTTTACTTCTGTCACTAAGAACCAATTTGCACTTGTTTTTTTCTCACCTCATTCTCATTATATATTTCTACTTTGAAGTAACATTAATCACAAATAAATTAGTTTACTGAATGCGTGACTATAATCTTTAATTAAAGCAATTTTCCTTTATATATGTAATATGTAAATTTAGCTATAAACAATTACTGATATATATGTGTATATGCGAACAAAAACAGCAAATGGACTTCAAGAAAAAATATGTCAGCTGATTTTCATGTCAAATCAAAGTCCTTTGCCTTTGGGGCTTTATAATCGACTTCGGTAAGTGTATAAAATGGGTTTAGTGGGCAACACCACTCCGGCTTTTCTTGCCTACGGCCCTAACCCCTAACGCTTCTCCTTGGTTGATTGGTTTTGACGAGACAAATAAGTTGCATGTCATTATCATTTCATTTAAAGTAAATTTTCCTTTTTCCCATGTACAAATACAAAGCCTTTGCAAAAGGATTAAGGATTGCTTTGATGAGTGATTGATGACCCAAGCATGCACAAGTAAACATCCTTGACAAAAATATTCATGGAGCTATACGTTTTTTTTCATCATCTCTTTCTTTATATATATATATATATATGAGGGAAAAGAATTAGGCCTAAACAAAAGCTTGTCTTGCTTTGAAGGAAACACGTGCTTGTATTGAATTGGGTTCTACAGTTGGATTATTTATTATAGACAAAAAAGAGGACGTCCCCCTCTATAATGCAAGAAAAAGAAATAGTATTTGTAATATATATTATAAATATCAATGGAAAATCAATTTAAAAATAATATATATTATGTAATGGAGCAATATGGATGGAAAAGTGATGGAAAATAGAGAACGATTGTGACTTTGTGTTCTTCTCATCTTTTCCATTAATTGGTACCTTCCCCCTTTTCATATGAAACAATTCTAAAATGAAAAACAACGCATAATTAAATTCTTAAAAATAAGAGGCAATTAAGCAGGTTCCCCCCTGAACCAAATTAATTAGGTTTGGGTGTTACTAATTATTGCACCCAGAACAACGTTATTGTCTTCCACATGTGATTTCTTTGTTTTTATTTAAGAAGAATGATAATTAATATTTTGGCTTTAGAACTTCCGATACACTTAATACAAAGCTTCGAACCCAATGAAGTGGGCTACTTTTACTAGATACAAAGCTTCAGCATTGCAACACACATGAGGAAACTTAACAAAGTTAATTGAATTTGTCCATTGTTTCTTCAAACCCAAGTAGCCAACTTTAACAGCTTTAATTTCCATAAATTAAGATCGTTTTTTTTTGGGTACTAAAAGATTAGAGGTTAGAATTAAAAATCCAATACTTTATCAACAGATTTTTTATTAAAATATTTTTCTAAATACATTAATTAATTAGATCCATGATGATTGGAATTTAAACATAATAAAGGTTAAGCTGCCCGCCTATATACTTTGTTTCTTTTTTCAGGCTTTTGGTTCAACTTCCCAGTTCCCACCACATTCTCTTGTAAAAACTAAAAAGTTTGGTAATTCTCCTTGGAAGATATTTGCTGGGTGAATATTCAGGTCTCCTTTCAGTGTTTTCATTGTATAGGTGCCTGCAATCAAATTTAGCCAGTCCTCAAGAAGGATATTAGAACTACTATTAGACATGTGTTAGCCATGTGAGCACTTGACACATGACAGTGGGTCGGTTACATTTTATCCTTATTTAAATTGTCCTACCACCTAATAAATTTGACCTAATTAGAGTGTTACAATTAAAAACAATATTTTGGTCAATGCCTTTGCCAAAACGTCTGTAATTAAACAAACCAAAAGGCCAATAAGAAAATACTTTCTTGAAAATGCATTTAACTTGTGCAGCAGAAATCCCAACACCCCCCCATTTTTTAATTTGCCTTCCACCTTGATGGAAAATTCAGCATTGTTACTCATCTTCATGATTGTTATATAACCAAACCCAGATGTTTTCCTGCTCTGGGCCGGTTCAATATGTCATTAGCTTATAGTGAAGCCCACGCGTTGTGGTTTTGTTGTTGCTATTTGCTAGGCTTGATCTGGCTCTACAAGAAAAACTTTGATATTACAATACTCGGATAGGGACAGACTTATCACAAAAAGAAAGGTATTTTGTTTACCCCTTTTCAATACCAAGAATATTCTATATGAGCAAAAGTGTTCTGACATCTCCAATTATCACAACAATCTTTCTGAACAACTTAAAATGTCTTTACAGATGTCTTAAGTTAATGTAATGAAACGTTCTATATAGAGTAAGAAACCGATACAGAAAGGGGCAATGGCTGCCTTTCTTTTTTACCATGGAAAAGTAATTAATGATAAAAATATATTGTTATCGGTTTTTTCTGATGTCACCTGTTGCACCTAAGTTCTTAAAAATCTCAGCTACTAACAACCACAGTATGAACTAAATTAAGACAATTGTTTCTTGATAAGTAATGAGTTATTTACGTTTTAATTTGACTAACATTTACTCTCGAGTACAGACATTTTGTTTTTTCCTCCTATATATGTAAATGAATGCAATTTAATATAAGCATGGTGTCAGGCATGATCCCAAAAGGCAAAACCCACCCTAAGAAAAATGATACTTAATTGATAAAGACCCAGAATTGGTTTGCTCCTTAAAGGCCTAAAAAAGGCCGAAGGTGTGGGTATTTCCTACTAGTATTAGCTATGGCTTCCATCTGTTTTTCCCCCATTTCAGCAGTTCCTCATCCATGGCCAAGTTCTTACGCGTTATTCAGTGAAAACACAGACGAGTGAGGGTACCCGGGTGATGCTGCTGACAATAACTCCAAATCCTAAGTCATGCAATGCAATGCTTCTTAAATCTTACTACGTATTCCCTAGAGGCTAGATTAGAGTCCATCTTTAAAACTTGCAATCCTGCTTCACTATTTAATAATTAATAATGGAGTACTACTATTTTCTACCAGTTTTTGTAAAGATTTCTTTATTCTTTAGATTGCCCCTTAAGGCTAAACCTTAAGAAGTCAAGGGCCCAACTACCACAGGGCCGAGGCTCAAAAGCGGCGTGGAAGCTGGCATAAGTAAAGAGGCGAGGGTCTTGCTCTTCCTCGCTGGCTCTATTGGCTGAGTGGGCGACTTTGTTTGTTTCTTTTCAAGTAAGAAATCAAAAATTTTAAATTCCTCTGCATAAACCAAAAGCCCTCACGCCACTTCCTGTTTAGAAATTAACCGACGTATAACACCAGTTCTGGTAATTGCTCCTTTTTTCTTCTTCTTATAATTTAAAAAGAGAGAAAAGGTTTTGCTAATTTTGTATTTTGGGAGATTGAGAGTAAGAGTAATTAAAAATAAAAAAGAAGTTAATAAAATTGGTAAAGGGGGAAAGTGAGAGAGAGAGAGAGGGGCCAAACGGAAAACCGATGAAGAAAAACCCTAGGATCGGGATCGAGGAGGCTGTGTAGATGCATGTCGGGGGATTAACGTTGGATCTAAATTGGTTCCTGCAATTCATTTTTACGCTCTTTATATTCGCATTGGGGGCTCTTTACTTGCTCAAGAATACGGCGTCGAAATACTTCGAAGTCGACGCCAATTTCGATCGTCACCAAACAATGCCTTCCATTCCCATCGACCCCGACCTCTCTCATTGCCCCGTTTGCTTCAATCCCGCCTCCAAGAAGTGCTCGCGTTGCAAATCTGTTCGTTATTGGTACGTACGCTTTTCTTTTGTGTGATCCTCCACCTTGATTGGCTCTTGCGGCGGTTATTACTGTTTTTCATGATTGCATACGAAAAGTTTTTTTAAAAAAAGTGTTTCTTTTTATGTTATTAATACTCGTTCAATCGTCCTAGTGATTAACTGCTTTCCAAAATTTCTCTAACGCTAGCTTAATTGCTTATGATTGAATTTTTTGTTTTTTTTTTAATCTATTTAAGTTGCATGTTTTATTTTTCTTAATTTACTTCTCTTTCTTTTTGTAAGTAATTTTGCTTGATTCCCCCCCCCCCCCTCCCCACCATTAAAAGTACTGTTGTGCTTAATCTAGGTTGAGTCCAGACTTGTTCAACGCAGATAATGCAATAAATTAGAAGCCCTGCAAGTTCAGAGTTGAAATTTTGATCACTCCATCAATCAATTATACAGAAAGATGCCATATTTTTTGTCATGTTTGCATGAATTAACAAAAAGCCTCTTAGTCTCAATGGATCCTTGATTTTAAATTTTGCATTTGTTGTGCAATACCAGAAACAAAGAATTCTTGGTTAGCATGCTAGTGAACAATGATTTACGAAACTTTTAGTTCATGTGCGGCTGGTTACATAACGAACATCTATCACTTGAACGGTCTAATCTTACTAGGTTGCTCTCTTTTTCAGCTCCTCAGCTTGCCAACAGGTGCACTGGAAAGCTGGGCATAAGACAAAGTGCAAAGTAAATTCCGCACAGACTGCAAGCATAAAACCTTTTTCAGGAGTTGCTCTGGTTCCTACCAGTGGAACCTCTATGATTATCAAGAAGTCAAGAAAGGTGACTTTTTAGACCCTTTTTAAAACCAATAGAAGTAAATTTGAAACTCATATTCTAATTTGTTTCAGGTTCTTTTCCCATATGATGAGTTTGTAAAACTTTTTAACTGGGAGAAACCAGGATTCCCTCCGTGTGGACTCTTAAATTGTGGAAACAGGTTCATGTTTACCATGCTTATAGTTCTTTTTGGTTGAAGTTTTTTTTTGGATTTGTTTGAACTTCTGATTTGACAAGATAAGTCTATGTGCCTTCTTCTAATTTTTATTCATTTATTTATTCCTGTTTGTCCTTTTTCTGCAGTTGCTTTGCCAATGTGGTTCTGCAATGCCTTGTATCCACTCGCCCACTTGTTGCTTACTTGTTGGAGAAAGGCCATCGGAAAGAGTGTAAATTGAGAAACTAGAACTGCTAGGGTTTTCATCTCTAGGTTCTTGAACAACATCTGACCTTTATGATTTTTATTTCTATTTTCCAGGCAGACGTAATGATTGGTGCTTTCTATGCGAATTTCAAACTCATGTTGAAAGATCCAGCCAAAGTCTGCATCCATTTTCACCAATTAACATTCTCTCCCGGTTGCCTAATATTGGAGGTAATCTTGGTTATGGAAGACAGGAGGATGCACATGAATTCATGAGGTTAGTATCACTTGTATTTGATTGCATTTTCTTTTCTTGAAATTAACTTGAGGAAATTGTGGACTTCTAGATTTATTTGTAATTCATTGTCTTTTTTGCAGGTTCGCTATTGATACAATGCAATCTGTTTGCCTTGATGAATTCGGTGGAGAAAAAGCTGTTGATCGTATCTCTCAAGAGACAACCCTTATTCAGCATATATTTGGTGGTCATCTACAGTCTCAGGTCATCTACAAAATAATGACTTTTCCCTCTTTTTTTTCTATTATACTTTGGTTATTCACCATTGATAAAGATACAGTATCTATGGATTCAATTAGTAAACAATGTTCTGGAACTTTTTGTGTTTTTCAATTTGCTTCTTAATATAGCTGTTTCCCAAAATAGAGTACCTATATGAATTAGAAACTCATAGTAAGTTTTCTCCTTAACTAAGTGAGCATTTGTTCAGCAGTTGAACATCTGATCAAATAAAGGTGATTTCAGTTCATTTTGCCTTAATTTTTTTTATATAAATCACCTCGCTTGGTGTTTTTCAATGTTTAAGTTTGTGCTTTGATGTCTAATACTTTATCATCATGTTAAAACCTTTTAGGTGATTTGTACAAATTGCAATAAGGTTTCAAATCAATATGAAAATATGATGGATTTAACTGTTGAAATTCATGGAGATGCTTCATCGTTGGAGGAATGCCTTGACCAGTTCACTGTTAAAGAGTGGCTTCATGGGGAAAATATGTACAAATGTGATGGGTATGATTGCTTCTCCTCCACTTGGTCTCAAGAAGTATCTAATTTAGTTTGCCTGATTCTAAATTATCCAGACAGGAATTTTAGTTATATTTTATATATTTTTATTGTACTTTGACGTTTAACTATTTGGTTGATCCTACTTTTTTATCTAGTGTTAATTATGGTATTTTATTCCTCTTTTCAGCTGCAATGACTATGTCAAGGCATGGAAGCGCCTTACTATACGATGGGCTCCTAACATTCTAACCATTGCCTTAAAAAGATTTCAGGTCTTATTTACATCCACAATACATGTGTAATTTGTTGCCATTTGTTGACATGGAAGTGCATGCTTTTTTTTTTGGCCAAGCAGTGCATGCTTGTTGTCTTTTCCTTTTGCTGTTAAATCAGATCATTAAGCTTTGTCTTATGATATGTGAAATTTCTATTGAATATATTTGCAGAGTGGACGGTTTGGAAAACTCAACAAAAGAGTCAGTTTTCCTGAAACATTAGATCTTACCCCTTACATGAGTGAAGATGGAGATGATACCAATCTGTATAAACTTTATGCAGTTGTTGTCCATGTTGATATGTTGAATGCATCCTTTTTTGGTCATTACATCTGCTACACCAAAGATTTTTGTGGAAACTGGTATAGAATTGATGACTGTAAGGTATTCTCTCTCTCTCTCTCATGCGCATTTACTACCCATTTTCCTTCTCTGATTGTGAGTGTCATGCCTATTAAAAGAATCTCTCTGCGGAATTTTCTTTATGCCAAGGCCTCTGTGTCATCCCCATTCAATCATCATTAAAAGACGGGGTAGACAAAAAAAAAAATTCTAGTGTACTTGAATTCTCAGATTTTTTCTTAACCTGTTCTGCCACTTTTTCCAGGTTCTGAGGGTTGAATTGGAAGAGGTACTTTCTCAAGGTGCATATATGCTTTTATATAGCAGGTGCCTTTTTCCTCCCTCAAAAAGTACTGGCACTTAAAGCCAGTTCGCTCTTTCCCTTTCTCCTGTTTTAAAGCTTTGATTTACTGTGCGTCCATGGGCTATTTTGTAAAGGACTTGTAACCTGAAATCTTGCTAGCTAGAGGGCCCATTCAAATTATCAAAAATTACCGGAGTTTGTCACTAACTTGTCAGAAAAAGTGTATAGGTTCTGCCCCATAAATCTTGAAGTTTTGATGTGAATTAACGTGCTGAGATAACATTGCAGTTATCATGAGATTTTAACATCTTTTTATTCTTTTTCTCATCCACTGCTTGTAACTGAATATTTATGGTTACTGATCCTTTGTTTGTCATGAATATATTACGGTATGCTAAATAGGTAAAAGAGAGCCACATATGGTATTTGGTTTTTACACAGATCCCAAGTTCTTTTTTGCTGTTAAAACATGCATCCCATGTGTGTGCATTTATGGGACCAAGTAAGACATGCATATGAATATTCTTGTCCTGTGCTTTGGCCCAGCCAAAAAATGAATAAATACTTTGAAAGGAATTCCTGTTGCTTTCTGTTATGTGTAATTATCTTTGCAAGTGTTTTATATCCGTGGGTCCTGTTTTCTTGTTTGTTTGCAGGGTTTTTGCACGGCCATCGTGTCTTAGAACCTCTGAAACTCAGGGGAAGGATGAACAGAAACCAATGAAATCTGAAGGAGAGCATTGTCCAAAGGAACAAATTGAATGTGTACCTGAAAAAGAGTCCATTAATTCCCCTAGTCGTTCTGTGTCCCTGTCACTGAACGGGAGTTTGCATTCTGAAATTTCTAGACGTGAATTTGAGTCATCTACTGGATTGAATACTTATGCTGTTCATGGACATGAGGATGGTGATGTTAAGTTCAAGTCAAATTCATCTCTTTTGAAGGAGGTTTCCTCTCATGAAAACGGGTCATGTTTCCAGATTGATTCAGAAGCTACTAAAATGAATGGTGATGATATGGATAGGGTTATATCTATAGCTGTGAGAGAAAATCCAGAGAATATGGACAGGAATAGTACTCAGCCATGTTCTTCTGATATGAAGGAGGTTCCCAGCTGTGATGAAGAACTGTTTGTTGCAGCCACTTCTGAAGCTGTAATAGAAGCAGAAAGTATGACGTTGGTTGAAGCGAAGCAATATGTATCAGCTTCAAAAGAAATAAAAAGCTGTGAGCAAGATTGGCAAGTAGCAATTAATTATGTAATGAAAGATTCAGAGGACATGGATATGGCGAATTCCGAATCAAGTCCATCAATTGCAGGGGATAGCAGACTTCACAGCAGCATTTTTTCATTTTCAGACGAGACATCTCCAGCCAGAACCCCTGGTTTGAAACGTGAATTATCCTTACACGGTTCAGAACTTGAGGGAGGGAATGGGGTCAAGGGAGCTGAAATAGAAGATGGCAGTTTGCAATAATCGGCTGCATTTTCTCGCTAATTGTTTTGTTCATATTTTTTGATCATCCCATCATTAAAAGAAATGGATGAAGTTGGGTTCTTTATCTGGAGGGTTCATTATTTACAGAAATCTCAGATTCTATTGTATTTTGTACCAATATTTAGATGGCCCATAGCCACTTTAGGTTGACATAATGGAAGAATATGGTTACAATTATTAGCAGGAATTCCTTTGCAAATAAATTTAGCTCAGCTCTTGAATTATTTGTTAGTCTTATGCCACTCCTGACATGTGTTGCAAAATATTTGAGCTATTATTGGACGAGTGTGTCATTTTACTTGAAACGAACTAGTTAACTTTGTGAGTATATTAACACATTAACCCTGTTATTTTTGGAAGTTGAAGTAGCATGGGCAGAAACCGGAACACAACTAGCTTCTATGCTATTTGCTCTTGCCTGTTAAAGCCCGAGTTGCTTTTCCAATGTGTATAAACAATGAAGAGACCTTCAGCACGATTCCGCACCTACACCAATCACACTCCAATCCAGGTTCTCCAAACCTAATCAGGTTGAACACCAGGACCATGGACGGAATAAGCTGTGCCAAAAGGTTGTCGAGAAATTTTTTTTTTTTAAAAAAAGAAAGAAAGAAAAAGCACTTCGGAGGCGTTGACAGTTGGTAGATTTGGTGCTTTTCAGTGGGCAAGTATTATTAACTATAATAAAGGCTTTTGACAACGCAAGGCCAACTGCATTAAGGTGAATTTTCAAGATGTGAAAGGATTTGGATTGGGTGCTGGTAAAGTTGTTTTTGTTTTGCAAATGAGGATAATTCATCTGAAACTATAAGCTATTGGTGGCAATTTCAGGCATGGCAAGTACTGTTGTAAACAAGGGGGAAAAAATCGTAATATTTTGAGATAGAAAGATTTAGCCTGCATGTAGCTAGGGAGGGCAGCATCAAATTCAACCCCAATAATTGTAGCAGTAATTGTTTAATGAACTGTTATAGTCAGAAAGTAGTACTTTAATTGGAAGTACTGCACATGCATCTGTTATCCTGATTTTATGAAGGAAGATATATGAACCCGCAAGGATTAACGTCCCTTTCACCTTCAAGGCTTCAGCTTACTGCTCTCATCTGCTTCACTTGCAATTTACAAAGTACAACCAAACATACATACATGCATGCATGGATCATAAGTTTCTTGTGTCAAATAACTCAATCTGCCAATTTAAAGCCACAACCTAGGTAGCTAGTTTCTCTTTGATTTATGAATTTCTGCCGACAAAAAAAATGAGGTGGATTTGGGCTTTAGTAGCAAGTAGGGTATTGCGTGGCTGTGGCTGTGGCTGTCTTCTTTGATTCCAATTGAATTTCTCTCTCTCTCTCTCTCTCTCTCTCTCTGTCTCTCCCCCTTATTTGCAGCATTCTTTACTTCCAAATTCAATGCTTAACCATCTCAAAAAGGAAATTCCTCCCTCTTCCTCTTACTCCTAGTCTCCTACCCCTACCAAGCAGTGGATAGCCACAACTTTTTTATAGTGATGATTCGGGGGATTTAGTGAAGTAGATGTGACCTTTGGGATGTCAAATTTATAAAACGAGAGGGAGAGGATATTTTAGTTGGAAATAGAATGATGAGTTAGGGAGAAAGGCAAGGGCATCTCTAATCTAATTAACGTCATTTAAGAAATCAAATTTCCATTGTGCTCCTCAAATCCTAGATTTGCATGAACTGAAACTCCATCTATTGTTTTACATATATAAATAAAGAAATTCAAAAGAGAGAAGATTTGAAACTTGAAACTCTTTTTTATTTTATTTTTTATTATTACTAAATATAGATAACAACAATCATTAGATCAAATTAATCTTAATTGTTAACCATTTTAATTTTGCATATTGGATCCACATTATTCTTGATTAACATTTACAAGTAGATATCCGATATTATAAATAAATAAATAAAATTTTAAAAAATTATAAGATTTTGATAAATTGAAAAGCATCCAATTATATCCTCGTAAATCGTAGTGTATTATTTTGTGGGGTGTACAACTGCCCAATGCCCATCACTCGATAGTATAAAATACAATCTAAGAGTATAAGACCAAACCAGAAATAGTTTGAAAATTGAAAAGACAATCCAGTTCCCTCTGTGGGGGTTTCGTTCCAAAGTTATAACGCTCCGACAGAGGGTAATGTTGACATTTCGGGAGAGGGCCCAAACCCAGAGCACTGTCTTTTTCTTTTCTTATTATTTATTATTAAATTTTAACTTTTCAATTTACAAATACTAGATATTGCAAACTCACAATATAGATGATCATAAAAAATTTATGAATTAAAAAATATTTTAAAATAAATAATTTAATAATATAAGATGTGGGTAGTTTTTTTTTAAATGAAGTTATTTGATGTGAGTAATTTTTTTAAATAAAAAATTATCTCTGATGATGTCACATATAAAATAAAATTTTTAAATAAATTACATAAATATCTTTAATTATATTGCATATTATATTTTGAATTTAAATTTTTTAATTTTTTTAATTGAATTAATATCCTATTAACCCGCGATATTAATTCAACTATTACTTTTAATAGTAGTATAAATTAAATTATGTTATGCCAACACAACCCAAGTTGACAACCCTAAGGGATTAGAGGTTGAACAAATATTAAATTAAAAGAACAAAAGAATATTCTTATCTTACTACATACCACCGACATTAGAGGTTGAACATTATTATCTTTCCCAAATAACACTGTCAAAAAGCTTAATTTAACCATACAACAATTCATAACTTTTTAAGATTAATAATTTTTTTAATGATTTTTTTTTTAAATGTTAAAGTGATGATAATTTGTTTGTATAAATCAGATGATTATTGTACACTTTTGGGGGTAAAATATTTGTTTCTGCTATATAATTCATTCACCCTTTGCATCATATTTAACAAAAATTACATGCTGAGGTTTATATGAACATTTCTATGCCTTTTTTTATATAAAAAAAATTCTATTATCTAATTTTATCATTTTCAATAAAATGTCAATGTTATTGTTATCTACTTAACCTCTATTTTAATTCACTTTACACTTTACATATTTTAATTTTAGTAAAAAACAATTTCTTTATTATAAATAATGTAGTAGTAGTATTTTATTATACTACTACTACTAGTACATTAATAATAATAAAATTTTAAGTATGTAACTTCTGTTACAAATTTACAATTCATGGATCATGTTTTACTCCTTAGTTTCTCCATGTTCTATCCTTCCCTTTTTTAAGTAGTTTTTTTTTTTTTTTTTAATTATTATTATTAGACTGTAAACAATTTGGTCAAAATCATGAAACCTTCTGTTTCTAGATTTTGTTTATTTTGCAACTAATAAAATAGTGTGTTTGTTTACTTTTTGGTCAAACTGGAGAGTGTGGTTTTGGTGATGAAGTGAAGTCCAGTTTAAGTAAGTACTTAATTAATGCTTCTTTTGCTAAACAGGTTTAGCAGATTCTATGCCTGTTATATAAGCTAAAAAAAATATGCACCGAACCTGAGAAAAGAGTAAATTTCTGGGTGGGAAGTTAAAAAGGGACGACCTGAGCTTGTTTGGATTATTAGACAGAAAAACCCCACATGGTGTGGTGTTTGGGTTCTTACAACTGCTGATACCTTTCCTCATAATGTTGTTTTCCCATGTTGGTTGTGTCTTCTAGACTGCCCTTTCCTACTACAAACAATCTCCTACACTCCTTGTTCTTCGCTTCTTCTCCCTTTGCTGCATTTTCCCTACAATGGAGACCCTTAGGCTGCCTTCTTTCACCTTTTGATTCGGGGCTCCTATTTTTGGGTAATCGGTTATATGATTGGTCTTGTTCATTACTTAATTTTTGAGATCTGAGTTTTGAACAATTGTTGCCGGGATTTTGTTTCTGGTTTCTGGTTTCATATTGGCTACTTATTGTCTGTTGAGGTTAAAGAGTAAGACCCACCGTACGAAAAATGGCTCCAGGATTAGATTTCTCAAATTGGTGGGCAAAGGATACGAGGAAAGGAACACCAGTGGTAGTAAAAATGGAGAACCCAAACTACTCAGTGGTAGAAATTGACGGCCCAGATGCTGCATTCAGGCCTGTGGAAAAGAGCAGAGGAAAAAATGCAAAGCAAGTGACTTGGGTTTTACTTCTGAAGGCTCATCGTGCTGTTGGTTGTGTTGCTTGGATTGCTACACTATTCTGGGCATTGCTTGGAACCATAAAGAGAAGGTTGATCTTTAGGCAAGATGTTGATATGGCTAGTGAAAAGTTGGGGAAAGGAAAACTGATCTTCACAGTCATTAAAGTCTTTCTGGTGACTTCCTTGACAATTCTGGCTTTTGAGATTGTTGCTTATTTCAAGGGTTGGCATTATTTTCAAAATCCCAGTTTGCACATTCCGAGGACTAGTGATATCCAGGGATTGCTCCACTTGGTTTACGTTACTTGGTTGTGGTTTCGGGCCAATTACATTGCACCATCAATTCAAGCGTTGTCTAAATTTTGTGTAGCTCTATTCCTTATCCAATCTGCAGATCGTATGATACTTAGCTTAGGCTGCTTTTGGATTAAATACAAGAAGATTAAGCCGAGAATTGAGGGGGATCCATTCAAGTCAGATGATGTCGAGGGATCAGCTTACGAGTACCCCATGGTTCTTGTTCAAATCCCAATGTGTAATGAAAGGGAGGTAAATAAACTGAACTCCCTCGTCCGGTTTTTCTTTTTTAAAAACTTGTTTTCTATTTTTGGTCTGCTTTACATTGATATATATGGCTCCTACCTAGTGGGTTAGACTGTAGATTTCAGCCACTGGGATTTAGGACTTACATGGAAAATTTTGTGAGAAATATTGAGATGCCCAATATCTTGCAGTTTCTTTTTTCTGCTGAATGATCTAACAGATTCACAGAAATAAAGTTCCTAATAGAATTCTATCTTTAATATATTGGATCTGAACAAATAATAACCAATTTGTTAGATCATAGATGCTTAAGAATAATGGACATAATTTCAATGTATGGACATAATGAACGAGAATAATTGAACAGCTATTATAAAAAGTATTTTAACGAAATTATGTTGCAATTCTCCTAACTATTATTTTAGGCAAGCTTACAAATGGAATAGTAAGAAAGGTCCTTGTGATATATAATACTTAGATAGCAACCAAGGACATCCAAGAGTGGATTATAGTAATGTTACGCATATTGTGTTGATTTTTCCTGATGTTGATAGCTTTCTTCACTGACCTCATACAGGTTTATGAGCAGTCAATCTCTGCTGTGTGCCAACTTGATTGGCCAAAGGATCGATTATTGATTCAGGTTCTTGATGATTCTGATGACGAAAGCATCCAGTGTTTAATTAAAAAAGAGGTTGCTACATGGAAACAAAGGGGTATCAACATAATTTATAGACATCGCTTACTAAGAACTGGTTACAAGGCTGGGAATCTTAAGTCTGCAATGAGTTGCGAGTATGTACAGGCCTATGAGTTTGTAGCAATATTTGATGCTGATTTCCAACCTAACCCAGATTTTCTAAAGCAAACAGTGCCACATTTCAAGGTGAAGAGAAACAAACCAGAATTATTTTGGTTTAAGTCCCTTGCCTATGATCGGCTTATTAGGCTTTTACCTTGTATATCTGCCTTGTCTTGCAGGAGAATCCTGAGTTAGGGTTAGTTCAGGCTAGATGGACTTTTGTGAACAAGGATGAGAATTTGTTGACTCGTCTCCAGAACATTAATTTGTGTTTCCACTTTGAAGTTGAACAGCAAGTTAATGGTGTATTTTTAAATTTCTTTGGTTTTAATGGAACTGCTGGTGTTTGGAGAATTAAAGCTCTTGAGGAATCTGGAGGCTGGCTTGAAAGGACAACTGTAGAGGACATGGACATAGCTGTTCGTGCACATCTCAATGGTTGGAAGTTCATCTTCCTTAATGATGTAAAGGTACCCTCATTTTATGCTATTTTGATTTATTTTTTGCTTGAATTGACTTTCATTTAATTTTCTGTTTCCTTTTTTTTCACCATTGCATGTCATATTTTCACCGTTTTGGCAAAACTGATTACTGATTTATTGTAGATCAAGAGTAAGATGCATACATCATTTAAACTATATGTTGCATTTAGCTAATCTGGATCAGTCTGTTTCTCAGTAAAATTTTCAGTTTAAGAATCATAGCTACAAATGATCAAAATTAAGCGCATAACCCCTCGGGGAAAAATGAAATGAGAAAGAAGGTATATATGTAGTTAAAGATTTTCGTGATGGAAGAATCAGGAATGTCCTGACAACAGCCAGTTACTGTGTAAAATTTGTAGGTCCTTTGTGAAGTCCCCGAGTCTTATGAAGCATACAGGAAGCAGCAACACCGCTGGCATTCAGGACCTATGCACCTCTTCCGCTTATGCCTTCCAGCAATCATAACTTCCAAGGTACAGTGTTACACAACTTCCAATCTTTGGCGGTTATGGTTTATTTACAGTATAATGAAGTACCTTCAATGCTGTAATTCTGCAGATAGCAATATGGAAGAAAGCAAATTTAATACTGCTATTCTTTTTATTGAGGAAACTTATCCTTCCCTTCTACTCGTTCACATTGTTTTGCATAATTCTTCCTCTAACCATGTTTGTACCAGAGGCTGAGCTTCCTGTTTGGGTTATTTGTTATGTACCTGCTTTTATGTCATTCCTCAACATTCTTCCAGCCCCCAGATCATTCCCTTTCATTGTTCCTTACCTTCTATTTGAAAACACCATGTCTGTGACCAAATTCAATGCAATGGTATCTGGATTATTCAAGTTGGGTAGCTCCTATGAGTGGGTTGTCACCAAGAAGGCTGGCAGGTCATCAGAATCTGACTTACTGGCTGCTGCTGAGAGGGAATCAAAGACAACAAACCAGCTGCAAATCCAGAGAGGAGCTTCTGAAAGTGAGCTCACTGAATTAAACCTATTAAAGGAACAGAGAGAGGCGGCTCCTATACCTGTTAAGAGGGTCAATAAGATATACAGGAAAGAACTCACTCTGGCTTTCCTCCTACTCACAGCTTCAGTTAGGAGCCTGTTATCGGCACAAGGAGTACATTTCTACTTCCTCCTCTTCCAAGGGGTGACTTTTCTCCTAGTTGGTCTAGATTTAATAGGAGAGCAGATGAGCTAATGCTGCATACCATCCAGTTCAATAACCAAAGTTTCATTTTCTATATCAGCTTTGAGATGCCCATTATAAGGTTTTTATTCATCAATAACTCTACTTTCTGTAGTCACAATGTTTATTTACATTTTATATCTTTATTTTTTCACATTGGATAGTGGTCATTGTATTCTTCCTTAGGCGTTGAACCATTGTTTGTTGTTATAGGTAGGATTTGTATCAGTTTTCATACTTCACCCTGATTCTTGCTTGAGTGTGGTGTGGTTTGGCACTAAAGATTCAAGCCATATTGTATTTGTAAAGTTCGAAAGCTTGAGTAAGGCATAAGAATGAGCTTGCTTGATGCCTTTCTGGCTCTCAGGTTCCAAATTTACGATGAGATATGTAAAACATCCATCTTGTACGTTGCGTTCTGTCGAATATAAACAAATAATTCCCCCCCCCCCCCCCCCCTCTCTTCTTCTAATGTTTGTTGCCTTTAGGTCACAATTTGTTCATATTTGGCTTGTGCACATGATGCACGTGTGTGAATGTGGTTCAATAATGTTTTTAAGTGTCGGCAAAGCAAAGGAGATGAACCAAACGTGGTGGTGCCCTGGTGGGGTGGCTGCGGGTTTTAGTTCCCATTAAAAGGGTGACATGGCTGGGGCCAAGAGATCTTTAGTGGGCATATGCTGATTCTGGTTCTTTGCAAATGCTGTGGTAATAAGTTGTGTTCTTCCCAGGAGCTTGAGACAAACGTGATCCTTTCCTTGACTTTTCTTTCATGGTCCACTCCACTAAGATTTTCTGATATAAAAAGGCCCCATTGCAAACTTTTTCATCTGATTTTACTATTGGACAAGGTAAGCAGGCCACCCCAAGGATTTGGGTTTGAAGGCAACATCACTTAGAGTAATATTTGGGTAGGGCCTAAATCGTTCCGATTAAGATCTTCCTCTTCCATCTTGTCTCAACTGAAACTTCCTTCTTAATCTGTTGGTTTTTGTTTCGCAGAAAAACGTTATTTGCAACCTTTTTTTAAAATAAAACCAACGAAATTATTAGTTAATTACTTGGCATTCCAGTAATTGTGGAAAATCTTAAATTCCACTAATTGCATTGTTTTTTTTTTTAATTATTTGAAAAATCCATCAAAATAATATGTTGATTTTGAAATGGAACATCGTACAGTAAAACTGATAGCTATCCATATCCATGTTCATCCTAATAGTTGTCAGCTCAATTAAGTGTAAAACGTGAGGCTAATACCTGATTGAATTGAATCAACAGATTAATGAAAATCCACTGATCTCTGCAATAAATTTGCTGGCAATGAAGAAAAAAAGTTAAGCCCACCTAAAAAAAAAAAAGCTATTCCTCATTTGATTATTATCATATGCTTTGCAATTTGCAATATTGCATACAATAAAAAATATATCAGATAAATAAATTAAATTCATCCAAGATTTTACTTGTTGGGCTTTTTACCGATCAAAAATTTTAAAAGTAAAAGAACTCCCCAATCTAATATGATCCTATCCCCGAAAAACTAATATGGAAAACTTATCCTACTCTTGTTTCGGAGTATAACACATTCCACGGAGCCAAAACATGATGGAACTTTCCAGCAACATAACCATCTCACATGTAGCATTGAGATTCAAGACGCCCAATTAAGATTAATCTTTCCTAAAGCAATTGACCATAAACACGTAGACAAGCTCGTGCTGTTAACACACAAACACAGAACCACCAAGTTTTGGCAGGTTAACCATCCTCCAGTTGACACCAAAGAGAACTGCCAACTCACTTCAGCTATACTTGTTTTGCAGCCTATCAAGAGACCCAAATATATAGCCGGGTGGGCAAATCATGATTAACTTTGCGAGGATATTTCAGGCTCATCAGGTTGTGCAGCTAAAATCCAACCATCCCGGAAAACCCCCATTTTATGTTACCCCAAGGACAACCCTCCCCCCCCCCCCCCCCCCCCCCAAAGATAAAAGGGAAAGAAATTTCTCAAATGGTAAAAAAAAAAAAAGGAAGTAAACAGACTCTTTTTATCACGAATAATCATTTGGATCTAAATGCAGACACTAGGAAAAAGAAAAAAAAAAGCAAGTTCAGCACCCCAACTTTCCAACCAAACAGAAGTAGAAGACTCCAAATTTATTCTTGCTTGTCAAGCTGAATGACCAAAAACATGTTGAAAAAGTGTAAGTAAATATCCTTGCTTCTTTCTAAATCTTGTCACTTTTAAAAGTTGGCAAAGAAATAAATTACCAATCCCTCTTGTAAGGACGCCAAGACATCAACTTCTGTAGAACAGAAGTAAGTACCTGCCAGAAGCATTTGACGCAGTTCTGCATCCTTTTAAGCTAAAGCAAAGAAATGCCACTAGAGTTTGAGGAAGGTGCATCAAAGCTGGAGAGATTCATTCAAACAGTAGCAACAAGAGATGATGCCAAATGGGACCCACAATGATCAAGTATTGAAGATCCCATAGCCGGGCAGCAACGAAGTAAATCCCATAGGTGTAGAAGCAGAAAAGTAATGAGGCAGACCCAGAAGACACCTCAAAACAAAGAAAAGCATGAATTTTTTAGCAGAGTTCCTAGAATGATTCTCAATAAATTTATAGAGGTAATCTTAAGCTTCTTTTTTCCTACGCAGAAAAAAGATTATTTTTTAGCATAGAAAAAGCAAAGAAAACCATCATAGAAATAAAGAAAAACAGAAAGGAACTTATCCAAATCCAAGAGGCTGAGGGCGTTGCCCAATTAAAAATAGTAGCACTGAAGTCCAAACAAACTAAACACACTTAAGCCCAGTCTCCTCAATAAAAGTTACATCCTTGTGGTGCTTAGCTCCTGCTCCGTCGGCGTTCCCTTGCACCATTTCTGCACCAAATTCAGTAGCAATATTTCACACTCATAAACCATAATCCAAAACCGCACAACACAAAGTTAAACTAAGACGAGCATAGCTGTGAGCATGATCAAATGTGTAAGACAGGTGACGAAATCCTGATCGGTTTGATGCACTTGCATATTAATTGGTGAAAATGATTGCAATAAGAAAGCCTTTCCAGCTACTAGCATAAAGTTCAAGGAACTTCACCCATTAGCATATGGCAATTCCTCACGACCACGGTATGGTGGAGACCTGCTGTAGCTACGCCCACGAGGAGAGAGACTGCGACGTTTTGGAGATCGTCCACGAGGACTGATACTTCTGCTTCAAATTGGTAAGTGTCACACAATCATATAAAGAGTTCAATCAATCATAAAGATAAGACAATGTTTGCTTAGGAGGCCTTACCTGCGTCCATAGCTTGGGCTCCTACGATATCTAGGGCTGCGGCTCCGACGTCTTCCTGAACCACCACGCGTGCGACATTCTCGAGCAAAATGACCAGGCTCACCACACTCATAGCACTTCAAATCAGAACCGCCAGAGCGTCCCTTACCAACTCCACCTCCGCCTCCACGTCCACCTCTGCCTCTAGAATTATGAGAAAGCTCAACTCTCCAGCCATTCTTGCCTGATCCAAATACATGATTTATAAAGCTGGTAAAGGATGTTAATCTCAAATGATAATCTATGCTCATTAAAGATGCCATTAAGAAAAAGAAATTAGAAACTTCCTGTTTAGATGGATGAAAGAGGCAAAGACTATGACCTTGCCAACAAGTTTTACAGATTTTCGAACTAATATATAAAAACTAAACAGGAAAAAGTGTCAAAAAAACACAAAAAAGACCAGGATGATAAAATCAACTAGCAAGTAAATTAAAAATAGAGGGTCCCTTGTTATGAACCATATCATTAACAATTATAACAATAATTTGCAGCACAGTTGTGATCAAACAGCATGCACGAACTTCCTCCGCAAATGTCTACATGTAGCTGTAGACATTACAAAAGCACATTCTTCATAAAGCTCATATGCAGAAGTAGTTGACTAAAAAAGGCATACCAAAATCATGATTTTCATCATGAATCTTTCTTATTAATATAGAAAGAGCAGCCCGATAACTATGTGCTAGTTCCTAACCAAGGGCATTATCTATTTTTTTTAACAAAAGAGGCTAATTTGTCATCTTTCATTTCCAATGAGAAAGGAATCGCAACTAACCAGACAGAACATTATGGATGCAACTAGTGTCATTATCAGAAATAAGAGGATATGGTTGGAATACCATCTAATTCACGAATTGCATCTTCAGCGTCTCTGTGATCATCAAAGTCAATGAAAGCATAACCCGGTGGCCTTCGAGCAACCCATACACTGCCAAAAAACATTTAGCAAATAAAAAAGACAACAGTAGACGGAATTACGACAACAAAATCATGCTTAAAGGTGCATATTACAGACAATTATCGTGTATCATATAGCAGTTCAAAAGAAGACAAAAAAATTTAAGGAACAACAACAATATTATACCTTCGAATAACTCCAAAGACACGACACTCGTCTTCAAGATCCCGCTCCGAAACTCGTGGGTCAAGGTTACCCACGTACACGCGAGACATTGTTTTTTTGGGGATTCAAAAGAAAGCTATCAAATAATTCTTACGTTATTCAAGTTTCATTTCAACACCAAAATTATATATAAAAAAAAAAATAATAATAAGAAGAGGTTGTTGTAAGAAATTAAAAGAAAAATGAGAAAAATAGAAAAGAAACGAAAACATAGGGATATATAGATATTGTCTATCAAAATTGAAAGTCAAAGTAATTTGAATTCCTAATTGTATTTAGAAAAGAAAGAGTGAAAAAGAGAGATCTGAAGTCTGAACCTTGCGAGTTGACAGTTGCGCAGAGGAGGAAAGAAAGAAAGAAAGAAAGAAAGAGGCCCTAGCAGTAACAGCTGCTTCCGCTTTTTGGCTTTCCGGGGAAATTAGGGCTTTTGTTTTTTTATCTCGAGAGGGAGAGAGACTTACTTGTTTTAAACGGCAAAATTAATCGGCTAGGGGTAGAGGCGTAGGAAGTATGGGTAATTCCAAGACTGCCCTTGCTTAACAGTGTTCATTATTATTCCAGATTCAGTGCAAAAACAAAAGGAAAACCAAATTGTCTATTGAGCCAAAAAGCCCATCAATGAATAGCATTTGGATCCATTGTGGATTTCTTTCTGGGTGGTGGTTAGTTGATGAAAGAAGAGGCCTCATCTCATTTTTCATGCCCCAAATTGCTCCTCTCATTTTATAAATTATAAATTGTAAATTGTAATGCCAACTATAGTATAGTATTCATCATTCTTTAACTTCCTTGAGCGGATTTCATTTCATTTTTAGTTTCTGTCAAACTCAAAGTTTGTCAATTCTGAAAAAAGGGACCACGCTGAGCAGAGTGTAACCATAGGATAGGATGGGATATGAACGAATATGATAAAGAGAGGAAACTATCGTCCTACCGACGCCTACGGCCCAACCCCCTATTTGCCCATCCTTACCTTAATGCAATGAAGATCTATTCTAAGGTCATGCGGGCCTCATCTGCCTTTTTCTTTTTTTCTTTTTTTTTGTAACCCACTAAACAATTTTGGTTTTTTTATTTAAATATAGTTAAAAAAAAAAAATTCTCCAAAACACCGTTACTTTTAGATTATTTCCCAAAATCCGCTGGATTTAATACTAGCTGGGAAATCGCCACCCCCCATGGCGATTTCCCAGCGTCAGGCTAAAAAGATGAAGGGAAATCGCCATGGGGGGTGGCGATTTCCCTTCATGTATATTTTTTTTTTGTAATTCTTGGGAAAATATCAAAAACATGCACAAATAGTAAACTTATTGTGAAATGGTATAATGAATAAAAGTTATTTGAAAAAGAGAAATAAATAATTAAAAATTATTATAAATGATATTGTAAAGACAAAATTATCCATAATGAAAAAACTTATTTTTCTTTTTTCTTTCATTAAGGAAATATTATTTTTTTTAAATATTAATTGAAAATAAATTTAAAAAATAAAATATTTAAATAAATATTTTTTTTAAAATTTAAAATAGTAAATAAAAATTAATTTTAGGCATATTATTTTTATTTTTTAAAATTTTTTAATTAAAAAAAGTAAATAAAAAATTAATTTTTTTTTAAATTAAAAAGTTTTTTATTTTCAGAATATTTATTTTTTAATTAAAAATTAAATTAAAAAATAAAAGAAAAAGGGAAGAGAAGGTTTTTTTATCAAGGATAATTTTGTCTTTACAATATCCTTTATAGAGGTGCTCATGGGCCGGGCCGCGGCCCTTTTTTTTTTCTTTTCTGCCCAGACCCGCCCGTTTAGGCCCGAATCACTGTTCATTGGAATAAAAAAATAATTTTTTTTTAATTAAAATTAAATAAAATAATAATATTATTATAAAGGATTAGACTTGCTCACGGGCCGGGCAGGCCCGGCCCGTATTGGGTTGGGCCTGGGCAGGATAATTTATGTTCCGGCTCGGCCCGGAACAGTGATTTTTATTATAATATTATTATTTTATTTAATTTTAATTAAAAAATTAAAAAATTATTTTTTTATTCCAATGAATAGTGATTCGGGCCATAACTATATCATCAGTTTCAGCTATATTTTCAGTCCATCAAATGCTGCAGAAAATATTGAAACTTGATTTTTTCTGCAATGGATAAGACTGATGATATAGGTTTTTAGACAGGTTTCAGCTATTTTCCAGTCCATCAAATGCTGCAGAAAATATTGGAACTTGATTCTTTCTGCAATGGATAAGACTGATGATATAGGTTTTTAGACAGGTTTCAGCTATATTTCCAGTCCATCAAATGCTGCAGAAAATATTGAAAGTTGATTCTTTCTGCAATGGATAAGACTGATGATATAGGTTTTTAGACAGGTTTCAGCTATTGTGCAAATAGACGGTACTTTCTTATATGGAAAATACAAAGGCACATTATTGTTAGCTATTGCACAAGATGGCAACCGAAACATACTGCCAATTGCCTTTGCCATTGTGGAGGGTGAGACAACAGAGGCTTGGTCATTCTTTCTCAGTAACTTGCGCAGACACGTGACAAAACAGCCTGGCATTTGCTTGATGTCTGATCGACATGAAGCCATCAAAGCTGCGATTAGACGCGATGGTGGATGGAATCCTCCACATGCATATTCAGTGTACTGCATTCGACACATTGCAGCGAACTTTATGAAAAAGTTTAACAATAAGGAATTGCGTCGACAAATTGTTAACATGGGTATGGAATCAAATCATAGTTATTTTATCTCTTATATTTCGTTTAGCATATAAAATAATATTGAAATTCACAAGTTTTTTGTTTTAAAATTTATTAGGATACGAGTTGAGGCGACCGAATTTTCATTTCATGTATGACAATCTTCGTGGAGAAAATGCAGAGGCGGCTAACTGGCTTGATAGGATCCCCAAGGAGAAGTGGGCGCAGTCATATGATCAAGGAAGGCGTTATGGCCATATGACAACCAACCTAGCTGAATCTATCAATTCGGTGTTGAAGGGAACGCGTCATCTTCCCATTACTGCTTTAGTGCAATCAACATATTATAGGTTGGCTGCACTTTTTGTTAAGATGGGGAACAAGCAAATTGCCATGATGGAGGGAGGGCACACATATTGTGAAACAGTCACACAAGCTATGCAAGAAAATCGCAGGAAAGCTAACTCCCACATTGTTCGTAATTTTACGCGAGCAAATCAATCTTTTCTGGTTGAAGAGTTAGTTGCTCCACAAGAGGGTGTTTCTGCAATGAAGTACAAAGTCAACCTCAGTGACATGTGGTGTGATTGTGGAAAGTTTCAAGCACAAAGGTTCCCTTGTTCACATGTAGTTGCTGCCTGTGCACATGTCCATGTAGATTGCATGCAATATGTGGACAAAGTCTATAGACTGGAAACTATATTGAATGTTTATAGACATGAGTTCGAAGCTGTTGGAAATGAAGGTTACTGGCCTCAATATGATGGTCCAGAAGTGTGTCCCAATCAAGAAATGTGGAGAAATCCACATGGTCGACCAAAATCAAGTCGTATTCGTAATGAAATGGACCTCAGGGAGAAAGGCCAACCAAAACGTTGTGGATTATGCAGAAACGAAGGTCATAACCGTCGAAATTGTCCGCATCGATTTGGCACATTGGGGGAGACTTCGCATCAACAATAAATGAATTACATGTTTTTCTCAACTTATCATGTACTTTGGATTATAAGGGAAAATGTAATGCAAGTTTTTTTGTTTGTTTTTTGTTTTTGGTTTCCCATGAGCACCTCTATAAAGGATATTGTAAAGACAAAATTATCCTTGATAAAAAAACCTTCTCTTCTCTTCCCTTTTTCTTTTATTTTTTAATTTAATTTTTAATTAAAAAATAAATATTCTGAAAATAAAAACTTTTTAATTTAAAAAAAAAAATTATTTACTTTTTTTAATTAAAAAATTTTAAAAAATAAAAATAATATGCCTAAAATTAATTTTTATTTTATTTTTTAAATTTATTTTCAATTAATATTTAAAAAAAATAATATTTCCTTAATGAAAGAAAAAAGAAAAATAAGTTTTTTCATTATGGGTAATTTTGTCTTTACAATATTCTTTATAATAATTTCTAATTATTTATTTCTCTTTTTCAAATAATTTTTATTCATTATACCATTTCATAATAAGTTTACTATTTGTGCATGTTTTTGATATTTTCCCAAGAATTACAAAAAAAAATATACAATGAAGGGAAATCGCCACCCCCCATGGCGATTTCCCTTCATCTTTTTAGCAAATTTGGCTAAAAATACCAAGGGAAATCGCCATGGGGGGTGGCGATTTCCCTTGGTATTTTTAGCAAAATTTGCAAAAAACACCAAGGGAAATCGCCACCCCCCCATGGCGATTTCCCTTAGTATTTTTAGCCAAAATATATTTTTTGACGTTGGGAAATCGCCATGGGGGGTGGCGATTTCCCAGCTAGTATTAAATCAGCGGATTTTGGGAAATAATCTAAAAGTAACGGTATTTTGAGAAATTTTATTTTTTTTAGCTATATTTAAATAAAAAATCCAAACAATTTTCACTCTATCCTTCCTTCTACTAAACAAGTTTAGTAATTTCATTTCCCAAGTGTAATTATTAGGGTCCGGCAGATTCAACTTTTACCATGATTGATGGGCGCCCACTGCCCACCTCTTTGATTATTTGCCTACGCTTTGTATTAAGGGTTTTTATTAATAATGTCTTTAGGATAATTTTTAAAATTAATTAATATATTTTTATTGTTAATAATAATATATTAAAAATAATAAATTTTATTATATTTAATATATTAAACAAAAAAATTTATGATATATATAATAATTTTAAAAAATATCTTAAAATATTCATCAACAAAATTTTTATATTAAATAATTGAAGTTTCTGGAACGAAAATCTTATTCATTATTCACAAATAATTCCCCATGAAAATCATGCTTCCTTCCCTTCACCAACAAGACCAAGTTGAGGAATGAGTGGGAAAATAAAATACTACAACTCATTCTTTAATAATATTATTATTTGCCCACTTGCATTATTAGTGGATCCAAATCTAATACTCAACTTTTTTATTCGCAATTGTTGCTCAATATCGCTCGTACAACCAGCTACAGCTACTCTACCATTTTTTATTAGCATTATAATATAAATAAATAACCGAAATGTTGCTGTTGCAGTTGCAGTTTGCATTGCAAGCGTCTTGAGCATTTACATCAAAGGCAGGTGACTTATTATTTATTTTTATTTTTTGTAGTTTGGGAGATGAGGAGATTCTAATTATGTTTTATTTTTTTTAGTAAAAGAGCATGCATCAATCATTGAGTCAACAATTCGAATGCAACAGGTGATTTATTATTAAGCACAATGTAACAACAACTAGGGCGGTGAAGAGGGTGAGGAAAAATATTAATTAATGCCATTATCCTTGGCACCTAATATGGATAGTTTTTGGAAAGAGATGGTTGAAATATATGGTATTAATATATGAATTTGTATTTGATGCACTGTCAGTGTATAGAGTTATATATTGATAATGAATTCTACAATGATACCTCATTAAAAAACTAACCCCTAACCCTAACTCTAACCTTAACCCTACAACCTAACTTTTTACAGGTGACATTATAATATACACTGTCAGTGTATAAATCTATACACTGACGGTGCATCAAATATAAATCCTTAATATATATTATATAACAAAGAAAAGCTCCCTATGACTTTGAGTGAAGTGATGATCAAATGGAAAGGATTAGTAGTTTCAAGTAATATAATCAATTACAACATCTTTCCTACAAAAAGAAATATGTATTGTAATTACAAGTAATATAATCCCTCTTGAAAGAGCATGTTAAATATACATGGAGTAACATCGACCCATTTCTAAAACATACATCTACTATTATGTTGGCTAGAACTAGAATTAACAATATCAATTCCTTGCCTTTTGTCTTTTTTATCCCTGGATTTTAAAAGTTAAACCTTCATTTTGAGATATTAACGTGGGAAATAGGCCTCTATCATATAGACTTATAGAGCATTTTAGTATTTGACAATAATCTAAATAATGATTAATGAAAGGATTCGTTTTTTATACACTAACAATGTGATTTTTAATTTTACAAACAAAATTAAAAGAATGTCCCATGTCGCATTTTTTTATTATTATTATTATTATATCTTAAAAGATGTGTATCATCCTTCTAATCCTATTTGTAAAGTCTAAAAATTTCACCGATAATATATTAAATAATTTTTTTTAATAATTTGAGGATGTGAGATTCGAACCTTTTTTTTTTTTAGCAAAAGAGTATGCAATATATTAAACAATTTCTCTATAAACTAAAACTTACCAAATAAACACAAAACACAAATTTTGACTTCAGCAAAAGAATCATAAATTTCTGTCAGTAGAAGACAAGACGAGAGTGATTATATATTAGAAAATAAAGCATGCTAAGTGAGACTACTATATTTAGTGGGCAGAAAATAATAAAAAAATATGGATAATTGATATATTAAGTATTTTTATACTAGTAGTATAATATGGATCAATGATATATAAGTAAAACTTTATACAGCTAGTTTGTATTTTTTTTACCATCAATTAATCTGTAAATTTTCATTGCTAAGCCATTAAACTCTAAAAATGCTGATGAAATTATTTTTAAAAAAATCTAAATAGGTAATTAAGTGCAATGACTCACCTCTGCACCTTTTTTTGCAGCACTAAACATCCAATCCACCCGACATCAATGCCACTCAATATTTTCTCAAAACAAGAAGTAACTATAGAGTTTGATTTTAAATATGATTAGGTATGTACTAATTATTAAAATGTATAAAACTATTAGACTATATAAAATCCAACTTTAACCATCAATATAATAAAAGGAAGATGCATGGTTTTAAAGTTAAAGTCTACAACTTCGATAACCAAAGTAACTATAGGCTTTTGATTGTAGACATTCTCATGGCCGGGTCGGGCCGCGGCCAGGATTTTTTTCAAATTCTTTGCTCAGACTCAGCCCTGGATCGGGCCGGGCCGATCCGGTTGGTCCAAATTCATTGTTCATCATATTAAAAAAATATATTTTTTATATTTTTATAATTAAAATTAAATAAAATAATATTATTATAATTAAAAAAATATTGTTTCGGGCCGGGCCGACCCAGTAGGTCCGAATTCACTGTTCATCATATTAAAAATATATATTTTTTATATTTTTATAATTAAAATTAAATAAAATAATATTATTATAATTAAAAAAATATTGTTTAGGACCGGGCCGGCCCGGATCAAAAATATCCTATCAAGGTCCGGCCTAATACGAACCTGGTCGGGCGGGTTATCCGACCATGAGCAGGTCTATTTGATTGGTGGAAACCCAACTATTTCTTGCCATTAACTTGAGTTTCGTCAGACCCATCAAAGCCTATCATTTACCATCAATATTTCTACTTTTAACAATAAATTTGATTTTGTCTAATTAATTTTTAGATTAATAATGGGCTACGAATTAACAAAAAAAAAAAAAAAAAAGATAGTATAAAATCAGTAGCGAAATTTAAAAAAAAAAAAAAACCCTAAATAAAAAATTATGCAAGAAAAGTGTAAAAAATACGATGGTGAAGGAGAACGACAGTAGGCATCTGGGTAAACAAAATTTAGCGGCTGGGGCTTAGGGTAGTAGAAGAGGCATTGAGGTTTATTTGACCATGAATTGACGACTATAGAAAACCTTACAAGAGAAAGAATTTTATATTTTAGATAGTTATGTAGAATGTTTACTCAACCGCTCAATAACATACCTTGTTAGCCTATATACATAGCTAAACTGCATCATATGGTGGTGATTGATAAGGATATGCCTTTTATTTACAATGAAATGATCACGTAACACTTGTTGATTCCAAGGTTTAATCATTTTCCAAATGGTCGGCCGTAACTAAAGCAGACTTTATGAGGTTTATTACAAAGTGAAAGAGGGGGGGGGGGGACTCCCTCGAAGCCCCGTTTGTTGCATGCTATTTTGCTAGGTTACAACTTACAAACGAATAGAACCAGAAATGTTGAGTCAGGTTTGCGACTTGACTGAACAAGCTCACAGGACGAGGCAAAAAACGAAAGAAATGGAACATTATATTAGTTCCCAAGTCCCAACCCAGTTTCTTTCTTAATTTCTTATCTGATTATTACCTGATCAGTCGTTGCCAATTAAATTAACAACTTCTACAATATCAACTAATTCAAACTTTACAGGATTTCAAGCATGGAGTAGTGTGAAATATTATTAATTTTGTTTTGATAAACCACTTCTCAAGGTCTTTTACCCGGAGCTTAGAGATTGAGGCCTACATATTTTAATGGTCTTTATTTTCAAAGTATGCATGTGCGTGCATTTGTTCAAGAAATATACAGGTCAACCATAAAGAGAAGTCAATAGTGAATTAAATACAAGGGTTATAAATTCGTTAACTTTTTATTGCAATATATACTTCTTTATATACATATATACTTATTTATATATATGTAATTAAACATTTTTTTTTAAAAAATTTTAAAGCAATTAGGGATTGAAATCTGATTATTGAAACTAATTAAGATTTAAGAGCCTAACACTTTTATACTTTTTTTTATATAATTAATAAGTACTATTTTCCCAAATTCAATAAATAAACAGCTTCTTGGCCTCCAATCAAATTTCATTGGATGTTAGAAGAATTGAGGAGCAAGCATCATGTACATGTACACTTCACATCATGCTGGTCCACCAGTCCCTATCAATTTGTAGGTTAATGTCTACTTGCTTAAGGCTAATCTCTTTCGCATTAATGTCACCTGGTCCTCCCCCCCCCCTTCTTCTATAAAATAAACTAGTAATATAAACAAATTAAGTTTGGCTATATATATATAGTAGAACCTCCAGTACTTCAAAAACTCAAGGATAGAGAATATTCTGAGAGTTTGGAAGAAATGGAGTTCCTTCTCGTAATATTGAGAGCCCTTTCTTCGGTAGCCCTTGCAGGAGTGGTTTGCTACATCTTTCATCACTATACCACAAGCTGGGTGAAGTCTCAAAGGCTTAGAAAGAAGCTCCGCATGCAAGGGATCACAGGACCAGCTCCTTCTTTTCTGTATGGAAATGTAGCCGAGATGCAGCAAATCCAGTTAAAGGCAAAGAAGACTCGGAATCACACTGAAATTGTTGCCCATGACTATACTTCCTCCCTCTTCCCATATCTTGATCATTGGAGAAAACAATACGGTAAGAGCTGCCATATATATATTTCATTAATTTCTTCAACAAATTTATGGTATATATATACACTATAAGTCTTGCATAGAGATATGTGTTGAATGTTGATACAGATCAATTAAGACAACAAATTAAGATCAAATCTCAGTCAAGTCAAGTAAGAAAACTGTATATATTTTCATTGAGAAAACGATCGATATGATAAAATTGGAAATGCAGTTTTTATACTTAGATCAGCTTTTCTGTTGCAACTGTTGTGTATGGGTGCTTATTTTTGGCAAATGTTTGAGACTTTTGCGTTCTTACGAAATGTCTCACATGATAATCCATTTCTAAGTGCCGAATGTACCATTTTGGCTCAAACAAGACGTCTTCTCTTTTTGTTTTCTTCCTCTTTCCCCCTTTTTTAAATATTCTGAAGAGATTTTGGAGTGAAAGCAACAATTTCTTTACATATATATAGAAGTATAGCATCTGATTCTGTTAATTTCTTGATGATTTTGAAAACTACCTTTTTTTCCTTCCAAATTGTGAATTATCCAACAAATATAAAACAAATTAAGGGAAAAGAAAAAAAAACTCAAAATATAAACTAATTAATGAAAAACATAGATTGAAAAATATATAGGTGCGTAGGGGTAAGGGAAGCCATTTAAGAATGAGAATTTTGGCCAAATTATCTGGCTTTGTGGAGTTGTCTGAGTTTGACTGCTGGGCAGGTGCCTGAAATTATGGCCCCATTTCCACGAGGCCAAGACATAAACTATACTAAAGGCGGCAATTTGGTCTTGATTTTTCATGTGATGATTCAAACTTTATATATATAATATATATGTATATTTATAGAGACTTCATTAAAATAAACTATCTTATAGACTTTCTGATCTGGATTAAAAATGAAATTTTGTACTACATTATATATATATATGGTGGTGAGTGTGACGACAATGACTCAAACTAATATATTTTTAATCTGAAAAAACAATGATTGTGTGCTAAAATACAGTACACCTCCTAACAATTCTTCATTTATGAATTAATATTTTTAATTATTAAGTTAATTTTATTTTATTTTTTTGGCATATAGCAGCATATCCCACATCAAATTAGATCCCAACACGAAAACTAGTAGCTAGCATCCATCGTAATTAATTCTAGCTTTTTATAATTACTTATTTACTTTACTAATATATATATATATATATATATAAATGATACAATATAATAACAAATAATGTACAAGTGATAGTAACATCTAAACCTAATTAGTAAATTAAGAAAAAGTTAGTGTGTGTTTGATAAAGTATTAAAAATTTTAAATGTATTGAAAAAAATTCAATAATTTATTTTTTTAATAATTTATTTTTGTAAAAAAATACTTCTTTTAATTTTTATCTAGAACTATCCATAATTATATAAAATATCAAGATGCTTCTTAGGGGCCCACTGATAATTGGACTAGGAAAATCCAAACTAAAAAGTGAAAACCTCAGCCAAACCCAACCCCAGTCTGATTCAAGCTATGATGAATCTTTGCAATATTGTGTTCTGTCTGCAGTACAAAAGAAAATGGAGAAATGGATAAAAGCTTCGGGAATGTGCTTTTAATGTATGTATATGTATATGTATGCACAAGCTTTTAATGTGCTTTGGAGGAACTTTTTAGTCAATCAGATTATGGATATGAGGAAATGTGTTTTGACTGGTGTGAATGCTGTCTATTTCAATTATTCCTTTGTATTTTTAGAGTTGTTTTGTTTATTATGATTTCTTGATGTTTAGGTGTACGGTGTTGTTTTCAATATATTTTTGTATGTCTTTCGGGGGCGGTGTTGTATCTTATTTGGGGTTTTGGTCGTGATATTTTTTCTAGGTGATGTTTTGGTCAGTTTGTGATCGTGCAAAAAAATATGTTTTTTGCTTTATTAGCTCTTTGCTAGTCTTGTAACTTTCGGTTTTTTAATAAATCGTTTTGGCTTAAAAAAAAAAAAAAAAAAAAAAAAAGTATGCACAAGCTGTTCTTCTCATTAATAAACAGTAGTTGAAATTAATTAATGCAGGTCTAATATACACATATTCTACGGGGCTTAGGCAACACCTTTACGTGAACGACCTGGAGGTAGTGAAGGAGATGAACCAGTTGAATACGTTGCAGTTGGGCAAGGTTTCTTATATGACCAAGGCACTTCAACCCATGCTTGGCAATGGCATTATAAGATCCAATGGCCATTTTTGGGCCCATCAAAGGAAGATCATTGCGCCAGAGTTCTTCATGGACAAGGTTAAGGTACGTAATACCACTATCTATAGATTTAATTAACCAACAGTACTAGTCTAAAATAAAGCTGAATACATATATTAATTATATGTAATCTCTAAGGGCATGGTGGGGCTCATGGTAGAATCAACAGAGCCATTGCTAAAAAAATGGGAAGCCATCATTGATGCAAAAGGCGGTTTGCCAGCCGAAATTAATGTGGATGGGGATTTGAGGAGCGTTTTTGCGGATGTTATTGCAAGGGCATGTTTTGGGAGCTCTTATGTTAAAGGCAAACAGATTTTCTCCAAGCTTAGGACTATTCAAACCACCATTACCAAGCAAAGCTTTCTTTTTGGCCTCAATAATTCAAGGTACATTAATATTTTAATATATATATATATACTTCCACAACCCATGATTAATAACCCAATGTTTCAATATTTTGCATGCATTTATTAACTATTTATAGTATGATGTCAAAACATCATATATAATTATATTGATACTAATATATATAATAAGTTGGCAGATTTCTTCCGAACAATAAGAAGATCAGCACTTTAGAAAGAGAGGTAGAATTATTGATTTGGGAGACAGTAAAACGACGGCAAGAAGAATGCTTAGGCACATCTTCGGGTCAAAAAGATTTAATGCAGCTAATATTAGAGGGTGCTGTGAATGATGCCAGTGTAGGCAAGGCTTCGCCGCAGCAGTTTATAGTTGATAATTGCAAGAACATATACTTCGCTGGTCATGAAACATCTGCCATCACTGCCTCCTGGTGTTTGATGCTACTCGCACTGCATCCTGAGTGGCAATCTCGTATTCAAGCAGAGGTGGCTCAAGTTTGCAAGAATGGCCTGCCTGATGCAGACTCAATTTCTCGATTGAAAACGGTACGGTACATATATATATATATGCTGATCTACAATATTAATTCTTTTTTGCTTCCTAAATGTTCATTACCATATATATATATATATATATATATATATATATATAAGTTGTAAAAACTAAAAATGTGGGGTTTTAATTCTACCATGCAGGTGACTATGGTGATTCAAGAAACCATGCGTCTTTACCCAGCAGCAGCATTTGTGTCAAGGGAGGCACTCGAAGAGACTCGAATTGGAAACATTTTGGTTCCAAAAGGGGTATGCATTTGGACTCTAATTCCAACTTTGCATCGGGATCCTGATATATGGGGACCAGATGCCAATGAGTTCAAACCTAATAGGTTCATCAATGGTGTCTCCAAAGCTTGCAAATCCCCCCAAGGCTATATCCCATTTGGTTTAGGCACTCGCTTGTGCTTGGGTAAAAACTTTGCAATGGTTCAATTGAAGGTTCTTCTATCCCTTATTGTTTCCAGGTTTACTTTCTCTCTGTCTCCAAGTTATCGCCATTCTCCTGCTTTTAGAATGCTTGTTGAACCTGAACATGGTGTATATATCCAAATACAAAAGATCTGACAGAGTGACACATGACCACTGGCTTTAAGCCTGAATATTATATATTAATCTATGAAGCTTTTATGTAATTTATTTTTTGATGTTCCATGAAAGAAGTAGAAGCTTATATGTTGTTTTATAACCTGTAATGCCTCTTCTCAATAGATTGAGAACCGAATGGTACTGAGGCAATTGTGTCTGTTAAATTATACGCATTATGCAATGAGTGGCTTCAGATTAAATTCATTGACCATGTAGCCATTTTCTCCTTCATGGTTTCAAAATCTCTTGAAAAGATAATTCACATATATTTTAATTAACTCATGAAATAAGATTAACTTAATCCTAAAATGCCTATCTCTAAACTAAGTTATCATTTTCATGCATTCAATAAGCACAAAAAGGATTAAAAAAAATACAATTTTGATACTAGATGGGCTGTGAGTTGGCTTATTATCTATGGGCAGGGCCCAATTAAGAATATTCCATTGGCAGTGGGAGGATCTGCTACTGCTAAGTTGAAGGACATATGGAGGATGACATTAACTCGATCTTTTGTATGCTTCTCTTTGTCAGTCATGAGCCAGCGATGGCATTTTCATTTGTCCTTGACGATGATTGATGCAGGGCCAGTCAGTCTGTTGCAGAACTTACTAAATACACACGTGAATTGTGATGCATTAGGCTTAGGCATCAAAGATCCCCATTTTTTGCAATCTACTTAAAACGGACAGGACCTTATTAACTTGCACCGGAGTAAACAATGGTTAGAACTTAGAACTCGTTTTTCTGAGTGCTTCAAGGATCATGATTGATCATCACTAATTAATTAGTGGCTAAACATTTCAATCCAAAAAAAAGAAAAGTACTAGTACTACTTACTTAGTAGAACATGAATAAAACAAATTAAACAATCTAATTTTGATTTTCATTCACCAAAACCAAAACTATATCCACCTTACACTATCATCAAAAAGCAAAAGTCTAAAACAGAAATATAATAATACTTAGGCCAGCCAGCCATTATATTATAGATAGAAAGCAAAGATCAATTAATCAAATAGAATAGGACAAATGGATGTTGCAGATCTGAGAAAGTAGACTCTCCAAAAGATTCTCATTATCAGGGTCAAAGGCAACGTGGGTGGGTCTTCTCAGTCTCAACACTTTATTATAGTGAATATAAGTTCCCATTTCAAAGCTTAATTGCGGCACTTAGTGTATGAGACTGACTCCAAAAGGTCACTAATATCTGTCTCAAACTCATCTAATTCATGAATCAGCTAGTCAATAGTTGTATGACAGAAGTTCAAGTTAGATTCAAAGGACAACTTCAGGATTAAGCAAACAAAAGAAAGAGAGAAGAGAAGAAAGGAGAGAGATAAGTAGCGAGCAGTGGAAAATAAGGTTAGATTGGCACAAACTGTAATGAAAATCTGACGACAACGTACAAGATAGAACACCATTTATAACGCAGCATTCCTGTTTGTGTAGTATAACTAACAAAATCAGTTGCTTGTAGACAAATCTTTTAACTACAGTAACCATCATACAACCATTGGTTGGTTCAAAGTGAACAATCCTTAAACTATGCATAATTGTAACAAGGATTCTTCCTTATTGGACATAACCAAGCTATATTGAGATGCATACAAATAAAAACCGCAAATCAAATTTGCCTGGTTGAGCTAAATAATGAATCAATGGACCATGTTTATAAAGGGGAAAAAATGATTTGAAGGCAAAATCATGGTTGGCACTCCTTGCTAAACTTTGACACAAAAACAATGGATAACCTGCAGAACAGCAAGACCATAAACTCAAGTATGAGAAGCGCGGCTTTGTAAGAAACACGACAGAAAATGGATAAAGAAATGAAGCACGGATAAGAGAAAAAAAAAAAAGGAGTCAGTATACAAGGCAGAAAAGAAATCTATGAAATGCAATCCACGGAAAATTAGAATAATGCTAGTCTCAAACAGGATTCACAGGCATATAACTCTGAATGTAGAGTGAAAAACCAGGGAGGTTAAAGATAAACATGTTCACTAAGCACAATCCTAGAACTCCATGAAATAACTACATCTGAGAAAAAGGCCACTAACCAGATTGACTTGTCAAAATACAAAAGCTGCCAACAGTGTATGCAGTACAGCCCAATAGATTATAATGCCAAGCCGTATGGCAGGTTGTCGCATGAGCGCCCGATCACAAGAAACCCTAGCAGATTACATAAACATAACATAGTTACTTAATAAAAAGGCTACTTTTGGTGTGTAAATAAATAAATAAACTAAATCTCAGCCCAAATGAAATTTGCACTACTTCAGATGAACACAAACTGAAAAACAGAAATGAACCCTACCATAAACCATCTATCATATCGGTTATCGGTCTTGTAAACCTTGGAACAACTCTTGATGTGGTAAGTGATTTGAAACCATGAACTGAGGAAACAATGAAATTAAAATGCAAGGAATAAAGGATTTAGTCATTTAATTAAAAGTTATCTTCAGTTGAAGCAGAAATAAGTATAAACAAATTAAGTTTTAAAAAGCAGTAAAGAATACCTTTATCTTCATCTTCTAACCTACTATTACTACCATCATCCATATCTATAGGAATAGCAACTTGATCAGTATTGACTTTACGCAAACTACGAACTTGGGATGCTGTGGAGGTCCCTGCTACTGCCCACTTGTTTATCTACACAAATATTCAGCAAAATAGTTTACTCAATAGATTTTTTTTTTTTTTTTGGCTGTTGATTATGCAAATGTATAACTTATTCTTGTGAATAGATAAGATGAAAATATATAACTATCAACTTTTAAATCATCATTATTTGTTAAAGTAACAGTCTACTTTATAAGCAAAACATAGATACTATACATGTCAAATGCTGATACATTTGCTATATAGAATTTGATTCTATAGCTTTATCCATTGCATCTATGAACGTGTGATGAACCCAGCCAAGACTTCTCCCTTCCAGAATAAAATGTGAAACGTTGATCAGAAAGCAGAGAAATGCGGAAACAGGAAATTCTGAGATAGAACTTAAGTTTCCTCGTTCACATCACAGTTTTGCTTATAACTAGCTTTATAGAGGTCCTAACTGCCCATCTGCTGTTAAAGGAAATTGCAAACACACCAAATAACTTACCACAGGTTCAACCTCCACAATTTCAGAGTTGAAACTAGCTGCCTGACCCACATCTCCCACACCTTCAAGCAAATTTAACTGGGATTCCTTCTCATGCAAAGTCTTCTTGAGAGTTTCTTCTCTGCGTGTCAACTCCTCCACTTTACTCCGTTCTGCTTGCAACAATTCATCCCTATTTTGAGCAACCCCCCGTAGGTCCTCTAGTTCAGATATAATAGAACTAATCTTTTTATGTATTATTTCCTTGTATTCAGGCACCTGACTATTCTTTGTATCAAAATGCAGATCAGGTAACCCAACACGAGAAACAATTGCTTCAAACCAAGTTAGAAACTCGTATATCTCATCTGAGTCTCTTTTATTGCCCATTTGTGATGCGGCCAGAACATCATTGGTGCATCTGGTGACCTCTTGTCTTAAGAAGGAAATCTCAGCATCCCGATCTTGTAGTTGTGATTGAAGCTGTTCACCCTTGATAACAAGACTTTCTGATAGATTACGAAGCTCATCAAACTTGCTTAGAGTGATGGAAAGCTTTTTCACAACCTTTCCACGAGAAGCTTCAAGGTTCTGTAAATCTGTGTTCTTCTGTTGCAGGACTTTTTCTAGTTCCTCAATCTTCTTTGTCAACTCTTCCATTTGGACCTCCTCCTCATCAAGTGCTTGCATAAGGGCCTCAATTTCTGTCGGGGAAGAGCATTCACAAATAAGGATTCCAACCGAATGAATATATATATATATATAAAATAAAAGTAGGATTCAAACAATGACACATACCTCGGTCTTTGGATGATAACACATCTGTCAGTGATTTGACTCTACCCTGCAATTCCACTGTGTTGGCTTGCACATCCTGCAGTTCTTTTACTCTCTGCTGCAATGAGGTCTGTTCTTCCCTCATGACTTCCAGTTCTTTCTCCAAATCATACACCAGTGTTTTTGAAGATTGAAGATCTCGTGAGTAATTCGTGGCAGCAGCTTCAGCTAACTTGATTTGACCAACAAGCTCCATGCATATTCTATCTTTCTGGATATCCTTCTCCTGAAGCTCTTTCTGCAAATTTGCTATGGCAATTTTCATTTCCCTTTGGCTTCCTTCAGTAATTTCAGCTTTCATGCTCGAAAAATCTTTCATTGTTGACAAAAGTTTATCTGCCATAGTCTTGATTTTTTCCTCAGAGGAAACACGATTTTGTCCGCCAAAAGAAAGTCCTCCATCAGCTAATACTACAGGCTTCATGTTAGTCCCCAGATCTGCAGTAGCAAAATTATTTCCTAACAGCTCGGCTTTTCTATTTTCAATTTCCAATACTGAATTAGCACATGCTTCATAAAGCAACGCAATGTTTCTTCTCAACACAACAATCTCCATATCTTTCTCTTTCCCAACTGATTCTATATGCATAATGTTTCTCCTCATAGCTTCAAATGACTCTTTCCGAGAATTTCTCTCTCTCTGCAAGATCCCCAGTACATTACATATACTCTGACCTTTTTCTTGTAATGATTTTGACTGCACAATCAACTTTTCTTTCAGTGCAGTAATTTCAGTTGTCAAATCTTGCAGGTGATGCCAGATTAAACTGCAAACTTCAACTATAGCATTGTCATCCATAGGGTCCTGCATATTGGCAACTGACCAAGTATCCACAGATTGAAAGTTCTCCTGAAGAGGAAACCAAGAAACAATTAAAATTAACAATCTATTCATAGAAATACCCCTATGAGACAACAAAGGTTTTTGGTTTTTTGGCCAATCAAAAGGTTTTTGTTCAATATAGATGACTTGCATGCTACTCAAAAAGAAATAAAATATATTTACAGTAGCAATACAGGAAGTATAACCATCAACAGGTTGCAGGACAATAAAAAAGAAAACATGACAGGCAAACCACTAGATTTACTGAAAAGGCATATCCTAAACTGAATGCACAAAGGAAAGACAGGCCATGAAAACGTTACCTTGTCCTCTAAATTGCTGGACGTAGTGTATGGCGAGCCAGACACATCTTGGGCATCACCCCCTTCCAAGCATGACTTAATGTTAACCTCCAAATTTTGCAGAAATTCTAAGTCCTTTGAGAAAAGATTGGACAATAGATTATGAATATCATTAACGCCCTTCCTCAGTTCATTTACACTAGATTGTAACATCATTAATTCAGAATATTGTTTCCTATTTTCTTCAGAGTGAACTGTAGAAAACTTTTCAAAACGTGAGAGAACTTCAAGTTTTGCAGCCTCTGCAACATCCCTTTCCTTCATGACTTCTGTAAGTTCACTGGCAACTTTTGCTAGATCTTCCTGAAGACCATCGTTTCTCTCTTGCACTTCATTCAACTCTGCAAGCAGTAGCTCTGCAGCTCTCTTTGACTTCCGTGACTCTTGTTCAGAAGAAGCTGCAGCTGCATGCAAATCACGGCACACTTTCTCAATTTGTCCCAACTTCTTCACCGGATCAAAGATATCAAATTCAACACCAACATCAATGTCAGCTATTGCATTTAATATCCTGCTCAAAATATGTCCTTTCTCCTCCAACATGCGCTCAGTTTCTGTCAGATGATTCCTCAAGAACAAACTGTCAGCTTCTAAGGCTTCTACTCTTTCAGGGTAAGCAGAGAAGTCCCTCATCTTCAATTCATAACCAGCCAGAGCATTTTCCCGGTTGCTAAGCTCAGATTTCAAGTGTTCCAGTTCGCCATTCATCTCTTCAATGGTTTTCTTCAGACTGTCCCGTTGCTGCACCAAAGATTTCCCTTTTCTAACAGCAACATTTAACTTTTCTCTCAGAGAAGCTGACTTCTGCTCTTCTTGATTAAGTAGCTCTTGCAACTCCTCCCTTTTCCTTTCAAGTGCTTGAACTTCATGAAGCAAAGATTGATGCTTTCCAAAGATTTCATCTCTTTCCTCCTTCACTTGCATCAAGTCATGCAGCCTTTCCTCCAGCTCTTTCTTTAAAGAAGCTACATCCTCCTGAGTAGTCAGTGCATCTCTGCTTCTAGCTTCATCAAGGGTTGCATCACCTAGCTTGGTCTGGTCCATTTCAACATCCACAAGGTCAGGATTCACAGACTTGAGATTAGTGTAATTCTCTATAAGCTTCTTCAATAATCCTTCCAAGCATGCAGTACTACTGCCACCCGAAACCAAATCTTTTGCCTCAGGATCCTGTAACACATCAGAAACCAAGTACTGCAATCTCCTTATTTCACCTTCCATCTTGGGAAGATGTTCCTCCTCCTCAATCCTCTTAACCAATTCTTCCTGCAAACCATTAACTCTAATCTGAAGTTTTTCATTCTCAACTTCAAAATGAGCTGCCTTTGCCGAAAGGTTATGATGATCAGAAGTCAAAGTCTCCAATCTTTCAGAAAGATGATCCCTCTCAAGAGTAACTGATTGAAAGTCTGCCTCAAGATCAGACACTCTCTTTTCAGACTCTTCCAAATCAACAGCTAGTGACCCACAATAATTTTCAAGGTTATCAATCTTGTTCTGCAAAGATTTTCTTTCATGATTAGCCTCTGAAAACGCCCCTCCTAACCATTCAATCTTTTCTTTAGGTTCCATGGACCGCAACTGTGAAGGCATATAGATTCCATCCAAAAGTTCCTCCAATTTTTGCACCAAGTGGTTCCTTTCCATTAAGGACTGTTCCAGCATTTCATTTTGTTCTGCCAACCTATAAAACTTGCTTTGAAGATCCTCATATTTTCTTCTCAAGTCCTCTCCTAAAGTTGAGCTTGGTTGTGCATCTTCTTTCCAGGTATCCACAGTGACAAAACCCGCATCAGAGTGTGAACCTCCAATTGAACTTTTCTGATCCCAATCAGTGGGAGGCAAAGAATTACCAGTGGTGGACCTTGCTAACCAATCAACCTTTTCAATAATATCTCTAGAATGGAAATGCTCAGGCAGATCTAGGTCTTCTAAAATCTCTTCAATTCTCTGCAGTACAGAGTCTTTGAGAAGAAATGATTCTCTTAATGCAGTAGCTGAGTTGCGAATGTATGAAAGTTCAGATTCTAGAGCTTCCACACGCTCACCTGCCTCTGAATAGGTCTTCAGTTTTATGTCTAATTCCTGAAGCCAGGCATCTTTTGCCCGTAATTCCTGAGAGCATCTCTCTAGTTCAGCAGATGTCTCTGCAAGTGACTGCTTAAGACCATCACGCTGCACCACCAAACCTTTCCCCTTTGCCACAGCTATGCTAAGCTTCTCCCTAACAGAAGACACTCGCTGCTCTGACTGTTCAAGTTCACTTATTTTTTCCTGTAACTCAGAATGTGCACTCATAAGGGCTTCCTCTTCCTGGCGTAAACTTTCTTTCAGAGTGAGGATTTCCAGTTCCTGCTGAAGTCTCAATGCATCTAACTGATGTATCTTTTCCTCTACTTCTGTCAACTCGATCACCTTAGATCCAAACTCCTTTCTACAGTCACTCACCTGCTCAACAATTTCTTTGTATTTCTTGACAAGCAAATAAACAAACAATTCAAGGCGGGAACCAGGTGCTTTATCTGAGTCAGTCTCATAGTCTTCCAGTTTTAAAACACTCTCAACATGTTCTAAAAGCTTTTGAATGGTATTTGAATTAAGGCATTCTCTGCTCATTTCCTCGAAGTCTCTTGTCCTATTCATCAATTCTGAATTAAGTTGATCATTAACAGACTGGAGCTGCAGCCTTTCACCCAAAACATTCTCCAGTTGTTCAATGAAGATTGTATACTTGCTGTAATCTAAGAGATCAGGCAGCTTCTCAACTTGAGTATTCATCTCAGCCTCGCCCACCAATGCACATGAATCAATCAAAAGTTTCTTCAAACCATTGTACAACTCATGTAGTATCCCTGTCATGAATTCATTCTTCCTGAGCAAATCATCATAGTTCTCATTCACTTCTTTGTATGAACTAGATATTGCATCATGACCTGCATAAGCAGCTTCTAGTTTCTCTTGTAGATTTCGGATTGAGTTAATGGCAGAACTAACAGAAGTAGCAACCTGGCTATTTGTATCCAAGATATCATTGCTGTTATTTGAAAAGCCGGAGTTGGAAACCCTCCCAACAGACTCATCAAGCCTCCTGACTGTTTCAACAATCTGAGTAACCGTAGATTTCCATTCTAGTTCAAGCGTCAATGCCCTCTCAGCTGCTTCCTTCTGTGAACTTTCTAACTGTTGATTTAAAGCAGAAGCCATCTCATCTGACCTTTGCTGTAAATCAGAAAAGTGACTCTGCATTTCAGTAAGTCTCAACTGATACTCACTCAATTTCTCACAAAGCTCAACATTTTCTGAACTGAGGCCACTTCCTTGCTGCTTTAGAGCTTCATAAAGAACCTCAAGTTCATTGTTCTTAGCTTCAATTAGAAATGCATGTTGCTTAGCAGCTTCATACAGAATTCCCAGCTCAATGTTGGTTGCTTCAAGATTATCACTGTATTCCTTCAAAGCTTCATGTCGAACCATGAGCTCCCCAAATGTGAAATTAGCAGATTTTCTACAATCCCTCTCTCCTCTATATAATGAACAGGCATTATCAGCATCCTGACCCAAGAGTTTAAGCACTGCTCTCAGATTTTCTGTTACCTCTTTAGTTGAATTAAACAGGTCTCCCAGTGATTGATATTCAGTCAAATCTCTTTTCTCAACCTCGGGTTCATCATGATGCACCTTTGAGTCGAAGGCTTGAATCAGTTTTGATACTCCTAGTGCAGCTGATTTACTGCTGGAGCGCTGTAACGAGGCTGAATAAGAGTGCATCTGTTCAATTGCCTTTCCAAGGTTTTGCAATATTCTCTCAGCCTCCTTCAAGTGTCCCTTCAAGACTAGAAAACCAGAAGAATCATCAAAGACTTCCTGCTCAAGCAACGCAAGTGAAGGCCCACCAACAACATCATCATGTAAGGCTTTCTCCAATACCACAGTAGAAACTTCAGGATCTCGCTTCCAAGGGATTTGGCAGGAATGTTCATTTTCAGTAGCATTTTCATTGACCCCGCTACCCACATCCAAATTTTTTACTTGACTCCCAGCTTCAACATTGTGGGTTTCCCTACTATCAATTTCCGCTATCTTGGCCTTATGCACGTCCAGACTGGCATTCAGAAAACTATTTTCCTCTATTAGCTTCTCTAGGCATACTGTTACTTCTTTTAGCTCAGCCTCAAGTTGTATACGTTCCCCATGTTCTGTAGTTAACTGCTCTTGAAGAACAAGCAGCTCAGAAGCAAGTCTCTCATTCTCATGGATAAAATACTCCTTGTCCTCCTCAAGCTTCTTTCTCTCCTCTGTAACTAAAGCAAGATTCCCATTCATGTTGGACTTTTCAACTTGTAAAGCAGCCAGCAAATCCTTACACTCTTCCAAGTCAAGAGCGGCTTTCTCTTTCCCATGTGCAAGAAACTCCTTTTCTTCTTCAAGCTTCATTCTCTCTTCCGTCATTATAGCAAGACTCTGGCTTATGTCAGAATGTTCCACCTGTAAAGCCATAATCAAGCCCTTGCAGTCAGCTAATTCTGTCAGTAGCTTCTCATTCTCATGAAGAGACATTTTCTGATCCACAAGTGTGTTTCTCCCTTCAGTCAGTGAAGCAAGATTCAGATTTAACTGCTCACTCTTCTCCTGGAAAGTGACTACCAAATCCTTGTATCTAGCCAACTCTTTTGCCAGTTTTTCATTCTCATGGAGAGAATATTCACTTTCCTCCGCAAGTGTCTTTCTCTCCTCAGTTAGCAAGTGAAGAGTCCTATTCAAGTTCTCATTATCCACCTGCAAAGTGGCCACCAGATTCTTGTACTCGGCTAATTCAGACAAGAGGCTCGATAAATCCTCTTGTGACCTTACCAGGCTAATCTGCAACTCATTTGCTCTAGAAGAAAATTCCTCCGCCTGCAGCTCCTCCCTTTCACTAGCAAAAACCTGGAGTTCAGACCTGCATTGTGCTAGCTCTTCTACAAGGCATGCATTCCTCTCGAGAACCTCATTGATGGAAGAGCGAAGCACAGATATCTCATCAATAAGCTGCTGAGAATGCTGATCAGATTCCGTATGCAGACCGGACTGCTCAGAAAGCTGCAAGTAAAATATATCTTTTGTAAGACTTGTGAGATATAATTCCTCTTTCAATTTCTCAAATAAATCTGGATGGTAAGATGGTGCTAAACTATCAGTCCCAACATCTGCAACAGAAACCAATACTTCCAAGTTTAGCAGACCCCTATACTCATCTTCATCTAGACTTCTTATCACCTCTACTAGCTGAGTGAGTCTGATTGGAGAACCATCTCTGACAAGAGACAGAGTCGGATCTGATGAACTTGCCCCTTTCGTCTGAAGAGATCTTTCATGACTTCTATCCTGAGACACAAAGGAGTCCTTTGGTAAATATTGCTGATTTCCTTCTAAAGTCTTGTCGTTACCATAGTCACCAAACGGAGAGCACATTTCTTGTTCTTCTTCAACATGTGAACAGGGCATTACATCTTCGGCCTGTTTATTTGTCAACTGAGAACTAGCAGCCAAACTTCCATCTGCCTGGGAACTGCTGGTTGCTCCAATAGATAAAGATGCATCATCTCTGCTGATGGCCTGCTCTGCCTCGCTGGATGGCCCCTCCATGCTAGTTACTTCTGAAGTTGCCCCTTCAAGAGGTTCAGCACATTCACCATGCTCAGACAAAGGAAGTCTACCATCAACTTCGTACTCTGTTTCACCGCCTCTATCATATTGGTTCAACCCGAAACCGTCAGCTTCCTGCATTGCCCCTACCCAGCAACAAATGAGAATTTAATTATACATCAAAACCACACATAACTCATCCCAATTTTGCCCAATGCAATCCCCTAACAAAGAGTATTTGAGAAAAAAATTAAAAACGATGTACCAAGAGAAGGAGAGCACAACCTACATCTGTTACCTGATCTCCCCTTGCTTTAGACAAGGCCGTATCAGGAAAATCATCTTGTGAAAGCAGTGGATTCTGCCCCATTTCCTTGTGGACACCTCCCAAATTGAGTTTAACCACTGTCCCTTCTATGGTATCAACTGAAGCAGATGGATGTGGCACAACATCATGTTTTGTTTCCCCTTCAAAAACTGGGATATCTGCAGTTGAGGAAGGTGTTTCTGCACTCGTTGTACTATCAACACTCTGAGTACTTTCCCCTCCAATAGGGACTGAAGAATCAATATCACACTCACCTAGGGCTACCACCTCAGCGGATACTCCAGCATTATGGGCTACTACAGTCTCGACATTGCCTGTCACAGATACAATGGGCTCTAGTGATGAAACAACTGCAGCAGTATCAAGCCCAGAAGGCAATGAACTCTCCATAGACTGTGACACTGACAAGTCAACAGCTGCAGTTTCCCCTTCGGAGACCTGTGACGAGACTGTTGGTTTGGCAATGGAAGATGATGCATCAGCATCAGATTTGTTAGATCTTTTGGAAGACTTTCCTTGACTGCTACTTGCTTTACCATCCTTCTTCTGGCGAAATTGTTGAAGCTGAAAAAGATGACATAAAATTAAACTCTAATCAATCCTATTACCTTAAAACCGGACTAAGTTGCATCTCATAAGTTAGAACTGAAAAGGTTATACTCAAGTGAAGTAAATAAAGGAAATTAAAACAGCTAAAGTTTAAACTTCTATTTAAGGTTCAGAATACCCATGACAGATTTGATTTTCTTCAGCTCTTTGTTTTAGCAAAAGAAGTAAATATGGGTTGAAGGAACACTAAAAATCAGCAGCGAGAGTAGAAACAAATCAAAAGCAGTAATACCATGCTGGTGAACTATAAGCACGCACTAGGGAATTCCAACCCTCAAAGAAAAATCATGGTTGAAGAGAAAGAGTATAACCAGACAAACAGAGTAGTTAGGAAAAAAGAGACAACAGCCCAAAAACAAAGATAAAAGAGTAAATATAACGGAAACCTTTTTACGTCCGGCGGCGAGCAGATCCGTACGACTCTTGTCCCTGTCCATCCGATCCGCTCCGTTTTTGCTCCCCACTCTGACTCCTTTAGAAATTAAGGCCAAGTCTCAATCACCATCAGGATCTCCCTCTTAACTACGCCCAAAACAAACAAACACGAATTAATAAATTATAAACGATTATTATCAAATTAAATAAACATAGAAGCCACCAATAGCTGCGGTGTAAGACCATGTCAGTTGGAGATTTTTAAAGGGGGGAAAGTGCAAGATGAATAACTTAATTTGCTTTTCTTTTCTAACATTTTTCAAGTAACCGAAAATAAAACAAAAAACCCCAATCCCAGTATTCAAAGAAGCAGCAGCCAAAGATTCCAATCCTAAACCAGAAAATCACATAAAGGCAAATTTGATTGACAATAAAAAAATGTAGAAAGATTGCTACAGCAATACCTGGAATTTCCGCGGTCTGGTCGATAACGTGGCGCCGTGAATGAGCTTGTTTTGTGCCAAAATTTGCTTTGTTTTTGGAAGTTAGGCGAGCTTATGAGCATGCATGTAATTGTGTGCGTATGGTTGTTTTTTTTTTCTTTTCACTTAGATCTAACGCAAACTTCTCGATCCTGTCTGTGTAGGTGAAATGTCTAATTCCGCAAACTTTCGCTGCTTGCTTGCTTGCCTCAATCCGCAACGGTTACGTTTGGAATGTGAAAAGAAACCCAGACCCGACATGGTTATTCCAAGGGTTATGTTGGGCTGTTATTTCAGCCGATGGCGGTGGCCCAGTAGAGTTAACACCTTGCTTTTGGGCCATTTTTTGTGACCAAAATGTGAATACTGAAGACCCATAAAAGGAGCTGCAACTTTGGGCGAGGCTGATCGAGCATTAGATCGGAAGCCGGATTTTGTTTGACTCAAAAAAAGTCCTAACTAACTCGAAGCTAACCCTTAGATTATGAAGAAGAAAAAAAAGTATAACTATTGATTGATTGGTTTTATTTAAGATGTTTTTCATTGTAAATATTTAAGATTTTATTTATATTATTTGTTTTTTGTTCAAAATAGTGGAAGTGTGACACATTAGAATTGTCAATTTTCAAGATCAAATATGACTTTTCAAGAGATTTATTTTGAAAGCTTTTCAAACGAGACAAGGATTAAAGAAGGGTTTAACTTTTAAGTTCTAATAATGTTTTTGGGCTTTAACTATGCAATATCATCATAGATAATCATGACTATATATTTGTAAGTATGATTTTCCAATAATCTTCTCACGTTACATCATTAGAACATTTATTTAGGTGATTTTTTCCCCAAAATTTTGAATAAAGGAGACTTAGACTTACCTAACATTACCAATAAAGGTTGAATTGAGTGGAAAGAGCTCTGGTCGCTTAAACAAGTGATCTCGAGTTTTAACCTTTATGAACGCAGAAAACTTTCTTGGAAGAGGTCTCTACCTTGACGCCCGACAGTACTTACATTAACAAATTCAAGATTAGTCAAACTATCATTTAATAGGTGAAAAAACATTTATTTTTTAAATAATTATCCATTGATTAATCGGTTAACATGAAATGATACATTTGATATCTATTTTCTTTTCACAAATATTTATTATTATTTTTTTCCAAAAAAGGTAACAGTATGAAAATAAGAGGATGGATTGTAAATATTATGATTCGAATCTTAATTCGACTAAATGGCATATTTTAAGAATAGTTCCATTAATAAACTGAACTAAGATCCGAATTCTCACACATATTCCTTTTAATTTGGTCTATTTTTACTTTTTAAAATTTTAATATTTAATGAAGTGTTAATTATAGAACATTGATCTCATATTTTATTTAATGCTACACATCATGGAAAATTATTCATATTTTTTTATCAATCTAATAAGAAGGTTGAATAGTTTAGAGTCTTAATTTTTGTGCGAGTATTTGAGTGTATTATCATTTCTTATTGTATGATAAAAAAAAAATTAAGTATACATGTCTATTTTAATTGCATACACTAATTAAATTTCAGGATTTTATTTCTAATTATTAAATAATAATAACTAAAATTTTTGTGCATACCATGAGGTTAAGACTAAATAAATATTAATACTACTACTAAAATAACGGATATTGGCAAGGGGGAGAGAGAAAAAGTCTTTAAACATAGTCAAAACTCAAAAGTTCACAGGAAAGTTGTTTGATTGGCACTGTTCATCAAAATTACTATTAAGATAAGTATATTTATTTTAGGGAAAAAGGAAAACTAGCCTTTTGCACAGCCCAACAATTTGATCAAAACAAATCAATAATAGTAATATTTATCTTGAATTTCCGTTTATATTGAAAAAAGAAAAAGAAAATAAGCTTATTAAAATTAAATTTTAAACTTTTGTGGTCAAAAATAAATTAAAAATTTTGTGTGGTGCATTTTGAAGGGAAAAAAAGCGCAATAAACATATATTATGAATAATGAAAGTAGTTTCAAAAGAAGAGTATGATTAGATTTGTCGAGTCAAGCTTGATTGGATTTTGATCAAGTTTAAGCATGGTATAAACAAATTTTATAATTGTCTAAGTTTGATTTATCTTAAACATGAATGTTATTATTTGTCTAAACCGAATCATATTTTCAATTAGATAGTCTAAACCAATTTAGATTTTTGTATATATATTTTTTGCATATAAAAAGATAAAATTAATAATTAATATTAGATATTAGATATTAAGTATTAAATAATAACTTAACAAAATTATATAATATAACACAAATTTATCTTTCAAACTAAAACATATTATATTTATATATTAAATATATATTATATACTCTTATCGAAGTCCGTCCATTTAAAAAATAAGCTTTTAATTTATGTCGGGCCCATCTTATTTTTAAGGAAATCTTTTGATTTGGACGATTTGCCCGTCAGTGGGACAAATCTAAATAGGACAAACTCTATCTTTATTTTCCACTTCTTCAATGGGCACCAGCTAATTATCATGACTCAGTAAAACATATGCCACGTTTCAGAATTCAATAGCCCTCGCACTTCGAGGATCTAGAAAAAATTAATTAAAGTCTTAGTCAACTTTTTCATGTGGTAAAGAACCGTTAGATTAGCGTTGGGGGTAATCGAACGGTTCATGACATAATTACCGGCATCTCCCGGTTACATATAAAAAAAATAAAAGTTGGTCAACAGTTTTAGATTAAAAAAAGGAAATGACTACTGCTACTCCACGTAATCCCCACTTTTAGTCAGCTTTTTTTCTATCTTTATTGTTTACTGTTTTCATGTCGTAAATTTACCCTCAATTATCAATCTTCAAACTCAAAGACCAAGACCAAGACAAAGGGTATTGCTAAATATTACAATTTACTGTTCATTACTGTTTTATTTAAGTATTCGTTATAAATATTAACGGGAATATTTTTGTTGGACCAAACTCAAAAATCCAAACAAATTTATGAAATTATTAACGAAAAATGATTTAGTTTTGCCATTAATTTTAGTTCCAAGAAAGATTTGTTATGTGAAGAAATTAGCATTAAAGTCAAAATGAATAAGTAGTAATTTAATTTTAAAAGTAAAATTGAGTTTCCAATAAAAGATTTACAATTCCATTCGTTTCAATCCATGCCTAAAACAAAATATATAAGCGTTAAAAGGAAAAATGAAAAGCTCTACTAAAATAACATAGTAAATCCCAAACATAACTTTGAACAGCTATGTTACTTTGAGTTTGATGGTTTGTTATGTTCTAGTCTCGTCAACGTTGTTATTACTTAGGGCTAATTTAGCATTGCTTTTGAAAAAAATTTGGGTTGGAAAAAATTCGAGTTGGAAAAAGTGTGTTTATAAAGTGTGGTGAAAAAATGTGGTTTAAAATTTTTTAAGTGTTTAGTATTGCTATGAAAAAGTATTGTATGAAATTGAAATGTCAAAAAAAATATGTTTAAAATAATAAAAGTGTAGAGATATGAGGATAATAAAATCATTTTATCCAAAAGCCAGCTTTTAAAGCCCAAAAGCTATATTTTTTGGCTTTTTGGTTTGGCTTTTCAAACCATGGTTTCAACAGCAGAAGCTAATTTTTTTTATCTGTTTAACATTGCGTTTGCAATGAAAAACAACTTTTCACCTAAAAAACTATGCCACTAAACGAGAACTTAATTGTTTTTCTTCGACTTTCCTAGTTTCTAGTTCCTACCACGAAAGTTTCAAACCCCCTTAATTACTACTCCTCTGGAGCACAAACAAATCTTACCTCATATCATGTAAATATTCTCTCTGGGTTGGGGCCCACACATCCATGGAAATCTTCAAACCAATCTTAGCCGTTGGATCAAAACTCCACTTTGACTCCCACCCATCCCTTGCCCAGTCACCATTTAACCCTTATAATTATTATATCACCTTACTCTCTCCCCTTCATCGTCAACGCTTCTCTTCTTCCTGGCTTCATTGACTTGTTGAGCTCTCAACCTATCTTCCCTGCGCGCTTCTTTTGCCTGTTTATCGTCGTTGTTTTCTGAAAATGTCGGTGGATCTGATGAGTTTTCTGAAGATGGATAATCAGATGGCTATCCAAGAGGCTGCATCACAAGGCTTGAAGAGCATGGAGCACCTGATCCACCTCCTTTCTCACCAGTCAAACCACGTCGACTGCACGGTCGTTGCCGATCTCACCGTCTCTAAGTTCAAAAAGGTCATCTCACTACTCAACCGAACCGGTCACGCCCGGTTCAGACGCGGACCGATTCAATCCTCATCTTCCTCGTCTTCCCCATCATCATCCTCTGCTTCTATAACTGTTCCTAATTCTCACAAGACTCTCACTCTAACTCCGGCTCCGATTGCAACACCGGCGACCATAAATCCGGCAACGGTCGCAGCTCCAGTTAGTTTCGTTCAATCGCAGCCACAGAGTTTGACTCTTGACTTTACAAAACCTAATTTGTTTAGCTCCAACACTAGAAGTACTGAGTTGGAGTTTACAAAAGAAAGCTTCAGCGTTTCGTCGAACTCTTCGTTTATGTCTTCTGCTATCACCGGAGACGGTAGCGTTTCCAACGGCAAGCAAGGTTCCTCTCTATTCTTGACGCCGGCGCCGACCGCTTCCACGGAAAATTTACCGCTATCCTCGGCTCCGTACAAGAAGAGGTGCCACGAACGTGACCACTCCGATAACGTTTCGGGAAAGTTCTCCGGCTCCGGCGACGGCAAGTGCAATTGTTCAAAGCGAAGGTAATACTATGATTTTTCTAGTTATTTTATTTTTATCAGTCAGCTTTAGCTTTTGACTTCATTGGATACCGTAAGAAAGTTAAATTTGAAAGTTGAATAATTTAGCTCACTTTTTGAGTTATTAAAGTAACTCAAGTCCAGTTCCATTAAAATCGGCTGAGTGGGGATTAAAACGTCCGAGTTCAGCTAGACTCATCTTGATTTTGGCGAGTTATACTTATAGGTAGAGGTGGCAATTGGGCGGGTTCGGGTCGGGTTTGTTCGGGTTCGGGTTTATTCGGGTTCGGGTTCATTCGGGTTCGGGCTCAATCGGGTTCGGGTCCATTCGGTTTCGGGCTCATTTGGGTTCGGGCTCATTCGGGTTCGGGCCCATTCAGGTTCGGGCCCATTCGGGTTCGGGTTCGGTCTGGGTTCGGGTATGTTTTACATCATTTTATTTTATATTAGATGTAATCATTTTTACGTAATTTAAATATTTATATCTAAAAACAAATTATTAATTTATTATTAATTTTATACTTTTGCTATTATATGATATTTTTAATTATATTTATTTTTTAAAATTAATATTTGTTAGCACCAAAAGAATAAGAAATTAATTTGTTATATAAAATCAAATTTTGAAATAATTTATTATAAAAAATATGATATATTATAAATTAATCATATTGATATTTAAAATAATTGATTTGATGAATTCAAATTTCAAAATATAAATACATTATAATTTATATTCACTATAAAATAAAAAACTTTTAAAATAAATCCTGGCTTTCATCTATTCGTTTATATACTTATAAAATGCAAAACATTTATGCTTATAGTCAAGATATATATATATATATATATATATCGAGTACTTATATTTTTTCATCAGTATAAAGTATAAATTATAAAGTAGTACTAAAAAAATATAATTTATATTTAAATTATACGTAATAAATATATAATTAATATGATTATTTATTAATATATAATAAATATATCAAAAACCAAAAGGCCATAAAACCCAAAACCCCATTAAATCCACTCGCTAAAATAAAATCACATGAAAGCCATAATCCAATTAAACCCACTCTAACCTAACCGTATGAGTATAACCCAAAAGGCCAAAATAATTGAATTATTGTCAATTTTTTTACCCTTATAGATTAATTCAATTATTGTCAATTTTTTTTTCACATCTCTAAAATTTTCAAGAATTTAAAATATTTAGATTGTAAATTCATAATGATATGAGACGTTAAAGTTATAACTTATAAGTAGAAAATATAATTTACTTTTTGATAAAATTATTATTTCATCATCATATATACATATAATATATTAAATTTTAAATTTTAATTAAATTATTAAAAAAAATGAGAATAAAATTAATAATTAAAGTTATTATTTTGTAAAAAAAAAAAAATTAATTGCAATTTGATTATTTTTATTTTTAGTATTAAATTCGGGTTCGGGTTCGGGCCGGTCTCGAGTTCGGGTCCATTCGAGTTCGGGCTCATTCGGGTTCGGGCCCATTCGGGTTCGGGCCCATTCGGGTTCGGGTCCATTCGGGTTCGGGCCCATTCGTGTTCGGGCCCATTCGGGTTCGGGATTTTTGACTTTTTGGTCAAATCGGGTTTTGACGGGTTCGGATTCGAGTTTTTCTGAACGGGTTTTCGGGTTCGGATTCATTTTGCCACCTCTAGTTATAGGTCAACGTTGGGGGTTGTTGAACAGCATCAAAATTTTGAACTTCGGTATTACAGGACTTTTTGTCTTATTGTGCTTTTGAGACTTTTCTTTTGGGTTGAATGTACACCCATGTGATCGTGTTTGGTCTGATCGTATTTCATTTTAGACATGATATAAATAATTAAATATGTTAAAATTTAAAATACGATATATTAATTATACGTATTATACACGATACACGATCTGATACTATTAACAAGATTCAATAAACATAATCAATTAATAAGTTTTCAAATATTTGACTTACAGGTTTTAAATAATAAGTCAACTCTAGTAAACCAAAAATAGTGAACAAGCAAGAGGGAGGGTTTATTTATATAGCAACTTTTCTTTTTGTTTTGTGTTTTTTAATGATGTGAGATTAAGTTAAAAGAAATGAGATTGGAAGAGAAGAAAGGGAGATATTAATAAGTTCAGCGTTTTTTTGGATTATAAGTGATGCTTTTCTTTTGCACTATAATTCCCACACTGATGTGGGATTGAAAATGTTGAAAAGAAAAAGTATATTTTTAGACAAACATAAACATTTTATTTTATTTTTTTGAAAATTTAAATGTGAAATAATTATTTTTTATCGACTTAAGCAATAAGTCAACTCTAATTATAAATGCAAGACCAAAGGGGTTTATTTATAAAGAAACTTTTTTTTTGTCTTTCTCTTTTGCTTTGCTTTGTATTTTATTTGAATGCGAGGTTAAATTAAGATTTGATATGCAAAAAAGAGAAGGGAAGGGTTTATTTATAAGTTTAATTTTTTTTTTTTTGTGTTATATTTTTTACTAATGTGAGATTAAATTAAAATGGTTAAAAAGTAAGTTTTTTTATTTTTTTATTTTCAAAATTTATCATAATTTTAATTTAAATCTGATAATTTTAGACACGACACGTTTTAAATAAGAATCATTACTAAAAATTTAAAGTAATATTTATAGTTTATTTATGTAATATTAAAAATTAAATATGTTTTATATATAACGTGTTAATTTAAACGTATCTATACGTTTAATTATCGTGTTTTAAATGTGTTAATGGATATATGTCGACATATTAACACGATTAGTTAATCGTGTTTTAATTATGTCTTAGACATGTTATTCGTAATTAAAACGTTTATGACACAAAATTTATCGTATTTTAAATGTATTGACACAATTATATAAAACTCATATATGATTAAAATATAAAACTCGTATACGATTAAAGTTTGTCTCGCTTGTAGTGTATAAAATTGCCATTCGAATGTTGACCCTTTATGACAAAAAGAAACCGGACACCTTCGCACACGGCTCAGTATAGCACTTTTAGTGCATGATAGGAAATCCAAAATATTAGAACTAACAATTCGTGTATTCATGACATATTCGTGTATTTTATCGTGTCATAATTGTGTTTAAGGTATTTTATATTTATATAAATTTTGATATGTGAATAATTCGTATTAAATAGATTTTAAGATATTCGTGTATTCGTATTGTGTTCGTGTTATTTTTTCGTGTCATTTTTTTTTTTCGTGTCGTGTAATTGTATCCTATTCAGTATTGTCGGATTTACAAAATACTACTCACTCAACTTTATCTTTAATGATTATTTTTTAGTAACATTTTGGAACGATTTTACTTGAGGCTTTTTTTTTTTTTTTTTTCCTTCAATATTTCAGGAAAAATAGGGTGAAGAAAGTAATCAGAGTTGCAGCGATCAGTTCGAAGATCGCCGATATTCCATCAGACGAGTATTCTTGGAGGAAGTACGGGCAAAAGCCGATCAAGGGCTCACCATACCCACGGTAACTATTGTAGTCTTGAATCTTCAATCTCTTATCACTAGATCATCAAATCAGATGACATAGCATAATTCTAGGATACGTTTTGATTTGAGTTTTGTATTGGTCTTTTCAGGGGATATTACAAATGCAGTACCATCCGAGGGTGCCCCGCGAGGAAACACGTGGAGCGAGCCCCGGATGATCCGTCTATGTTGATTGTAACTTACGAAGGGGAGCACCGCCACTCTCAACCCGCGATGGAGGAGAACATGGCTCCTGCCGGGCTGCCTTGGGACTGGTCTTCGAGTCAACGTGATAAACAAATATTAAATTAAAAAAAAAAAAAGGAGGAAGTAGACTTTTGTAATATTTTGGAGTAGTTGAGGGGGCTGGATGTAAATTCGTTTTTTTATTTTTCCAAATGAAAAAGAAGACTAGTTGAGATTGTGCGAATCGGACCTTAAAAGTAAAAGTAAAATTAAAATTTAATTAAATTGTTTATTGTTGCTGGATGATAATTGTGAGGTTTATTTTATTTTTTTACTTTTGGTGGTGAAAGGAGCATTTGTGAGAGTCAATGAGATGGTGGTAAATGGTAATGGGGTATAAGATATAGATCAATTGAGCTACTCCTTTAATGGTGAAGGACATGATGAGTAAGACTGACAATGAGAGTGGTCCAATTGGAATAAGTAGTTTGTTCAACATGGATTTGAATTTGATGCTTAAACTGTGAATAATTTTACAATAATAGCATTTTGGTGATGAATTTGAAGCTTTAAATTGAATGTTCTTTTGAGATGTAAATTATATATATATAATGAACAATTCGGGATTTACATTTTCTACAAAAACGTATATTATGAATTAAATCAATCTAGTCTTGGAAAAAGTGATTCTTCACTGTTAGTTGAAAACTAAATTTACAAAAGAAAAGAAAACATATAATAATTATATTATAATTAAAAAAATCAATAATCATATGATCTATTTATAAAATATTAAATTCTTAATTTTAATTATCAAAAATCAAATTTTAACAATTTCAAATATAATTTATTTTTTTAAAAAAAACTCTATTCATAGTTGTACGTATCAATAAAATTAAATCATGTCTTCTTTCCAAATTTTAGATGGGCGATGTGAAAGAGGCGTGGACAATAACACGGGGTTAAGTATTGCCATGTGGAATCTGTTAATTTCACTAACGGTGAGTTAACAGCGAAAATCTTTTGTAGAAGAAGAACAAAAAAGTTAGATAATTTAGGTGATTAGGTTAGTAAACATGAGTCCTAAAATTTAAGTTTGTCCAAACTTCTAAGAGTTGGTATAAGCTACCTACATTAGCAAATGTTTCTTTAAAGTTTTGTGACAATTCAGCGCTAGCTGTTTTCATAAATATATATTAAATAAATATATAATGGCTTACTATATACTTTAGGAAGAGAAAGAGAGAGAGAAGCACTTTGGCAGGACTCGCCTCGCCTCGGCGGACAATGCAAAAGGAGTTGTAAAGTCTTCTCTTTCTTTCTCACTCTTTCACTGTTTACAATATATATTCCCTCATTTTCCTTAGGCTCTCTCTCTCTCTCTCTCTCTCTCTCTTTGAACCCAAAACTCACCGATTTAGATTCCACTTCAATCTCTCCTTCCAGCTCAGCTCAACTGGCCGCTTCGACTCACCTCTCTCAACCCACTACTATTCTTCTCGATTTCCAAGTGAGTTTTTTTTTTCTCGCTTTCTCCCCCCATTTTTTTTCTTCTGTCTGAAGACTATCTGGTTAGTTGTGGATTCCGTGTATTTTTTGGTTTACTTTGGCGAGAGTTTGGTGAAGAACAAAAGAAAAAGAATGAGGGATTGTTCTTACATGAGTCCAGGTTAATTTCATTTCAATTATTTTTTCGATGAATCCGAGGGAAATTGTTAAGATCACTCGTAAAAAGTAAAAAAGGAAAAATCCTTTCTGGTCCTGCTTGTAGATCTTTAAAATTTGTAGTCTCAGTTCACTCATTCGTATTTCCAAGTTTGGATTTTGCGGATTAGGGTTTTTCTTTGGGGATTAATATGGACCCTTCTGCAATTGGTAATGATTGCAAGAACAATAATTCCACTGATAATTTGATAGCTGCAAAAAAGTCACTAAAGCTTAGCTTAGAGAAATCGAAAACCCTAGGACTGGCTCTTGAAAAGGCTGGACCAAGATTAGAGGAGATCAGCCAAATAGTGCCTTCCTTAGAAGCTGCTGTCCGCCCAATTCGTGCCGACAAGGAAGCCCTAGCTGCTGTTGGGGGCCACATTAACCGAGCTGTGGGCCCTGCTGCAGCAGTGCTTAAGGTTTTTGATGCCGTTCATGGACTTGAAAAGTCCCTACTATCAGATCCCAGGAATGATCTTCCTGGGTATTTATCGGTGTTGAAACGCCTTGAAGAGGCATTGAGATTTCTGGCTGATAATTGTGGATTGGCAATTCAATGGTTGGAAGATATAATTGAGTATTTGGAGGATAACAGAGTTGCTGATGGACGGTACTTGTTGAATCTGAAGAAGTCGCTCAAGGGCCTAAGGGATTTGCAAAATGATGGGAAAAGAATACATCTTGATGGTGGGCTTTTAGATGCTGCATTAGATAAATTGGAAAATGAGTTTAGACGACTATTGATGGAGCATAGTGTGCCACTTCCAATGTCATCTCCATCACTAGGCGAACAAGCATGCATTGCACCATCTCCTTTACCTGTGACTGTTATTCAGAAGTTGCAAGCAATTCTTGGTAGGCTGATTGCTAATAATAGACTTGAGAAGTGCGTTATGATCTATGTTGAAGTTCGTGGTTTAAATGTCAGAGCTAGTTTGCAGGCACTTGATTTGGATTATCTTGAGATCTCAGTCTCAGAATTTAATGATCTGCTGAGCATAGAGGGGTATATAGGACAGTGGGGAAAACATTTGGAGTTTGCAGTAAAGCATTTGCTTGAGGCAGAGTTCAAACTCTGTAATGATGTTTTTGAGAGGATTGGTCTGGATGTTTGGATGGGGTGCTTTGCGAAAATAGCTGCACAAGCTGGTATTCTTGCTTTTCTTCAGTTTGGGAAGACTGTTACAGAAGGTAAGAAAGATCCTATTAAGCTTCTGAAGTTATTGGATATATTTACATCTCTGAACAAATTGAGATTGGATTTCAACCGGCTCTTCGGGGGAGCAGCATGTATTGAGATCCAAAACCTGACAAGAGATCTCATCAGGAGGGTGATTGATGGTGCATCTGAAGTTTTCTGGGAACTCTTTTTTCAGGTGGAATTACAGAGGCAGAGCCCGCCTCCTCAGGATGGGAGCGTTCCAAGATTGGTGAGTTTTATAACTGAATACTGCAATAAACTTCTTGATGATCATTATAAGCCAATCCTGACCCAAGTTCTGGTCATTCACCGAAGTTGGAAGCATGAAAAATTCCAAGAGAGGATTCTTGTTAATGAGGTTTTGAAAATAATTAAGGCCATTGATTTGAATTTGGAAACATGGGTGAAGGCATATGACGATGCTACCTTGTCCTGTCTTTTTGCCATGAACAACCACTGGCATCTGTACAAACACTTGAAGGGGACAAAACTTGGAGAGTACATGGGAGATTCTTGGTTGAGAGAACATGAACAGTACAAGGAGTATTATTCCACCGTCTTCTTAAAAGAGAGCTGGGGGAAACTCCCTGTTCACTTAAGCCGGGAAGGTTTAATTCTGTTCTCAGGTGGCCGTGCCACTGCTCGCGATCTTGTAAAGAAAAGGCTGAAGACTTTTAATGAAGCTTTTGATGAGATGTATAAGAAGCAGTCTGGTTGGGTTATCTCAGAAAGAGATTTGAGGGAGAAGACATGCCAACTGATAGTGCAGGCTGTGCTGCCTGTCTACCGAAGCTATATGCAAAATTATGGGCCATTGGTAGAGCAAGACGCAAGTTCCAGTAAGTATGCAAAGTACACAGTGCAGGGGTTGGAGCAAATGCTCCTTTCTCTTTTTCTGCCAAGGCGGGAAAGGTATGGCAGTTTTAAAGGCAGGCCAACCAGCGGCAAATTTGATAATGGGGCAGATCTTCGCCGTACTGCATCTGCAGTTGTATGATTGTCCAATCATTTGGTGGTTGGCCTTAGAGGTCCCCCATTTTTAGGGGGTCTAATCCTTTATCTTTACACATATTGGTGCTGAAGGGTGTGGAACTATTCCCTATCATATTTCATCCTTTGCCCTCGAACAGCAGTTCCTCTAGACATTGTCATTTCATTACTCAAGGATCAAATTTTAGGAGTTGCCAGAGTTTGATGAGAAGCAGTTTTGTTCTGTCAACTGCAAAGCAAATGGAGGGTCCCGGACATAAAAATGGAGTGAGTTGGGTTGGTAGATAAAAGTACTTTCAGGTATAGCTTTTCCTTTTACTTTAATATTCGCTCATTGATTTCAGTTACTAGCTAGTTGGCATTAAAGCCTGTAATTTGCTAGATTTCATGTACAATTTTTTGACATAAACTGAAACTAGAGGTCTAGCTGTAATTAAATTATATAGGCATCAATCTTCCCAAAAGAATCGACTTTGATGAGATGCTTATTATTTGTGTTATTGGATGGCTGTACCTGTTATTGTGAACTTACCTGTGTATTATAGCCAAAACACTATTGGGAATGAAATGTTGGCTGAATCTGTGATTCTTATCTCTTCAAGATTAAATACAGTCGTTCATTCTTCAAATTTTTTCAGCATCTCCTTCATCCTTTGATGACCTTCTTTTCCCTTTTTCTTCTTCTAGCATACTGGAGCTTTCAGGAGTTGTGATTTTGTTTTCCTCTCATATCCTGGCTATATAACTTTCTGTAACTTGGCTTTTGCTTACATTTAGACTTGCAATTAAAAAGTTTTACATGACCTAAATGATGAACAAAATGGAGTCCCAACAATCACGTCTTTTGATGTTTCTAGCATGTGACAACATTGGCATTCTAAACCAGTCTTCCACTGAATAAATTAGAATCTTTCTATACATGTCCAGTTTAATTTTTAGGACAACATTTTCATTTTGTTCAAAGAATTTGTTTAGTTTTCTGCATTGAAATTCTATTTAATTGAAATTCACAAAATTTATGAGGAACTAACAAATAATTTTAGAAATAAATATAAGAAAAATGATGGTCTTACTATGGTTAGAAGATGAGATCATAGTAGGGAGATAAGTTTGAAACTAATAAAGAAAGGAAGAAAGAGTTAGTTCTTTGAAACTGGGAAGAGAAACTGATAAAGAAAGGAGACACAGACAGAGAAAGAGGACGAGGACGAATACATTCGATAAATTATTTATAAGCAAGATCGTTAAAAAGCTTGTTTAATCCCTTGATTATTTTTTAACAAAATATAAAACAATGGCGGCTCTACCTTTCGTGAGACGAAGACCCAATTTATTTGGGGTTTTCACTTTTCAGCGAAAATTGGTAAGAGCTTGAGCAAGGAAGGGTAGAAGCTCGGTCGAGTTCAAACAGACATTTTGAAAATCGTTTAAAGCTCGGCTCGTGTCCGAAATCATGTAGTTTTAATGTAGAGACTTTTAAGTTTTATACCCATTGTTGTTTTGAGTTTAAGAATGTTAGTTGTTCCATGGTGGTTTTCTGGAAGCGGCAGTAGGAATTGAAATATCAGAATTGGTGGTTAGACGACCTGGGCCTGGCTAATCAGCAGGGAGCATCCATCATATGGTGTAACATAATTGCAGTTTGGCATTGGTAATGGTAATGGTCAACATCTTCCATTTGAAGGTTTAAGAATAAAAATTCTACATTGTCAAAGAATGCTCTGATCCGTTAAAATATAAATTGGTTTCCAGCAAAATAATTGTTAGGCGTCGGCCCTAAATTCAACGTAGCTTAAAGTAGAGAGCAGCCTGTTTATTTCTTGAGGCGCTCGTTAAATTATGTGGTAGCCTGCCTGACGAGATTCCAATATATCAAAATATTGGCTTCAACTTTGAAAAGAGGGGATCTTCGATCATATCAGAAGCGAAGATGACACATGAAATTTTTTTATTATTATTTTTTTATCTTGTTGGGCGGGCGGCTGTGATCGTGATGTGACTTGCTATGATATCAAATATGAAATTATCGAGAAAATCTTATCCTTTGACTTTGAGGTATCCTTTATTCTTTAGGATATCGATGATAAATTATTTATACCGGAGCTACAGAATTTTGTAGTCAAAATCAACAACAATGAGTTTTTTCCCTTTCCCTTATCCTCTTGCATTGCAACATGATATAATTAGTGGAAGAATGAATATTCATGTATTCAAAGTGGGCCGGATTGGAGCTTGGAAAGAAGAGTCACTGAAATTACTTTCTATGAAAACTACGTTCATGACTTAATTTTAGATCTTTTATCTATGTGTATGTTAGAACAGAGAACGGCTTTAATTAATCCATTTGAAAATATCATCTAACATTCACATAGAAAAATTTTCTGCCGGCCACCTCACTGTTTAAGAAGTTTGGGATTATATCTTATTGGTCATATATATTTCAAGTTTTCAACCCAAAATCTGTTGTCAATCTTGTTTAGTTCCCAACTTGTAATGGTAGATGCAATCATGCACTTTTGTTCTTCTGCCTAATGACACATGGCAAGGTTGAAAAGGTTTTTTTTTTTGAACAATTAGGTTGAAAAGGTTACCATTTAGGAAATTTCGATAGAGAAACAAAGAACCTTGTAATTAAGTGCTGTGGGAAAGTATGACAGAAATGCTCTCCTCATTGCAAACAACAAGGTGTTATGCGGATTGGAAGAAAATTCTCATTATATTCGTGCACGTCGGGTTCAGAACAAGTCAGTTTCTCATCGAATATAATATAAATGCTTTCAACAATTGTCTGAATTTAGACTAATCAACTTTAAGCCTTAAGGTTACCTCCTCCTAACATCTTCAGCCACGCGCCAGGACATCTCACCATTAACTATAACCATAGCCTAAAAACTTGACTTCAAAGCTCAAACCCATTTTGAAGAGCAAAGATGAGTGGCCGAAAGCTATGTCCAAATTGCAATTCTGTTTCATTTTCTATTCAATTGTCCGTCCCATGTATTTACCTTTTTTCCCCTGAAAAGTGAAAACCCTCTTATAAGATGTTTGGTAGGTAGGGTGAAAACTTAATACTAATGTTGATAACTTGATATGCAACTTTTCTTTTTGGGTTTAATTAATTATTTATTTATTTATTTATTTATTTATTTATGTAACTCATTATCAATAGAACTACCAAACCCACCATAAATCCAACTCATCTATTAATTTGATGATAATGTTCCAAGCTCTGCTAGCTGGAAACTTGAGTCAAATTTTTGTGCCCGTCTCAAATCTACTACTAGCACTAAGATTAAACACTTTTTCATTATTCTTCATTTTCATATATACTTTCTTGCCGGAGACTGCTTGGCTTGGATTTTGCAACTGTAGTGATATATATATATATATGGAAAATATAAATATATACGATCTTACTATGATGGAAAAGATAATACTATAAAATTTCCTTTTAAAATAGTAATAGAGTAGTCTAGTAAATATTAAAGGTTAAAATATGTTCTTTACTATTGTTATTGTTACAATTAGTTTCCATTCACCACATGCTTCATGATATTATGATCACTGCATATATCAAAACTATATATGGTTCCCTATAACTGTAATAAGATCAAGATTTGCAATTTTTTTACACCACAAATTAAAGTCAAAATGAACTCTCAAGCATTCTGGATTCTTCTTCTCTCTTTTATTGTTTCTTTCCTCTCTTTCTTTGTTTTCACGGTTTCTCTCCGTTGCTCTCCTCTCCTCTATTTTTTTTTCTTTTTTTAATTTTAATGTAGTAAGAACTACGTCGTTTTGCCCAATTCTAAACAAACAAAAAAAAAGCGAAAATATCAATTTAGAACCTAGACACGTATCAAACAAAAACCCCACTTGAAGATTGTTTAAAAACATATATTGTATTTGATTGTATTGATTATTAATTATTATCATCTTAAGTCTAAAGAGATAAGATAAGTTTGGTAATGGCTAAGCCTAAGGGTAGGGTAGTGTAAGATGACAGCCATCAGTCACTTTTCAAATTGACCTAATTTCCTCCAATAACATTTTTCATTTAATATTGTTTTAATAATAATAATATACTTAAATTTAATTTAATTAATTGATCAAACCTAGGCTTTAGAATATCTGTCTGCCAATAAGGAAAAGTCCACCATCCATAAATTATTACAACCATCATTGGCATTTCTTGTCTAACTGTGATGTTGTTCATGCTCATCTCCGGACCCTTGAAAAAAAAAAAAAACATTTAGAAGGTTTAAAACAAACAAATCCTATTTATCCTCCCTTAAAAAAACTAATTTTTCTTTGGTTGCAAATTGCAATTAATTTGCATTGTCATCACAAAGAATTGGATTACCCTAACGCAATTGGAATAACAATATTCGACCTTTCTACAAATTTTTATTGCCATGAACCTCGCCCTAAAATTTATTGTGTATTTGGATGTGATATTTAGAAGATAGAATTTATTTTAATTAAAGTTTTTAAAAGTTTAAAAATAAATTTATTTGTTTGCGTAATTTTTTTTTCAAATTTTAAGAAAATTTTTAAGAGAGATTTGAACATCTCAAATTATTCTTTAAAATTTCACTTAAAGAGATAATTTTTTAATTTTTCGTTTCATATTCACTTTTCATTTTATTTCATATGTCTCACCATAAAATGTAAAACTCAAAAAATAAAATTTTATTTTATTTAACTCTAATATATATATATATATATTTTTTATTTTTTTATATTATGATAATATCTATATATATATATATATAAATTTATAAATTTAATGGTATTCCTATATATATATGTATTTTATGTCTAATATCATTTATTTTTTATAATTAATTTTTATCTTATTAAATTTCAATAGACTATTTTTTTTGGTGTAAAAAATAATTACCCAAACAAATCAATTACAAATATTAGTATTTTAAATAATTCTTTCATTTGATTTTTAAATTTTTTTTTTTTTTAAATTTCATCCAAACACATTTGATAAAATAAATTATTACCACCTAATTTAATTAATACTATTAATTTACTGGATGGTCGATTGGGCAGCTGTTATATAATGAACGCCCAGCAGTCAAATTCTTGGATTGGGTGAGGGAGGCAAGATTCCTTCAAAGTTAATCCAATTAATAATTTTATTGATTAAAATTATGTGATAATTATCATCATCAATAATAATAATAATAATAAGGGTTTTGCTAACGAGTGCCCTTAGGCACTTGTTAAGATTAGTTAATATACTATTTATAGTAATAATATTGTATTAAATGCAAAAGTTGACAACTTTATTTATCATTTTCGATGTATTGGATGGAGATATTACTATATATAGTAACCTTAACAAGTGCTCTAAGGACACTTGTTAGCAAAATCCTAATAATAATAGTAATATGCCTAATCTATTGAACTCATCTGCAATGCCAATAAAATCAGTTTTGATTTAGTTCAACCCACTTAATCTGCACCATTAATGTTTTTAAGTTTCTAAGCTGTAAGAATTCGAAGTCAAGTCTCGACCATGCATGTAAACTTGTCTATCTTGCAATGAAAATTATTTTAGACTTCTTGACGGTTAAGGTCATAAGTTATTGGCTTTATGTTTTGGGTATATGATAAAGAAAAAAGAGTGAGTTGTGTTTAAACTGTATGTACTTCTAACACCAACACCAACATTATTATTATTATATCTCCAAAATTTTAAAATAAAAAAATTGCATAGATTATATATAAATTGTACAGCTATACCACCAACAAGTTTTATATTTATATTTATATGCATCTAAATCTAAAGAGAAAGAGGATTGATGGACTAAATTTTTTAAAAATTCTCCATTAAATAGTATTGTTTTAGTTTAGAACAATGACAATCATGATTTATACAAAGAGAATAAGCTTAATAAATTCAAAATTTAAGAAAAAAAATCTATTTAATGCATTATTAATGTATAAATTTATACATAACTCATATGATTACACTTAATAAGCAAAATTACGTGATAGTGAAATAAATGCTCATTGAATTCATGTTAACAGCTCATTCATTGTTATTCACATTCATTGTCATTAACATTTATAACTTTATGAAGGGTTCGTTTAATCGATGTTTATAAGTATTGTTAAGAATTATTTATTTATCATTTTAAGAAAATTTTTTACATTTAATATATTATTTTTACTGAATTTTAAAAAATAATACTGCATAAATTATACTTTTTTTTTATATATAACACTTTAATCAGTGTTTATAGACATTGATTAACATTTTTCTTTTATAAATGACTGAAAATGAATGTTAAACGAAGCATAAAATGAAAATGATATAATATTACTACAAGTAAATTTTCTTTATCTCTTGATCCAATCTTATCTATTTTAGAGAAAATAAATAAAATCAGTTTAGATTAATAGTATTTAGATTTATTATGTGATTGAATGAAGAAGAAGAACGGATATGCTTTTAATTAAGAAAAGAATTAAAACGTGTTTTGGGATTTTTCATTTTTTCTGATCTTTCTCGCTGGTTCGCTGCCACGTCATTATGAATGTGTCAAACCGCGTTTTAAATTTTAGCCTCTCCTATTTCGCCGCCGGCAGATATTAACGTTAAACCTTTTCCTTTCTTTCTGTATAAACATATGATTAGGGGATACGAATACAAATGGCATACTATATAGAGTATATTATTATACACAAAAAGAAAAGAAAAAAAAAAAAAAAAACTCATTTTTAATAATAGAGGGAGGAGTATATTTTATCCAATCTAATCCATCTCTGATCGTGTTCTGTTCTGTTTTTTTCTTTTCCTTTTTCTTCTAACATTCTCTCTCTACAACTAAAAGGTACGTAAAAGCGTTTTGCCTTCTTTCTCTCTGCTTAATTATGAAATAAATGGAGGAGACATGGATAGACTTGTTTTTGTTGGTCCTGCCTTTGTTATCTATGTTTTGTTTCCTGTCTAGATTCATATCCTTAACCTCACCCTTCATCCTCTTATCCTGCGCATCTTTTCTCTGAACTTTCAAAAACTTTTTACTCTACTTTTTTTTATTAGTTAAAAGCCTCTTATCCTGCGCATCTTTACTCTGGATTTCTAAAATATTTTTGCTGTAGTTTTTTTATTAGCTAAAAGGCCTCTGGTAGACAAGAAAGAAAAAGCAACAAAGACGAAAACTAAGAGAGGAGGGAAGGTTGGAGTTGTGGATTTGTTAACTCGTGTTTCGTAGTGGTAACCGGAAAGAAATGGAGGTTCTTCTGGGTCCCACGTTCGGCATCGAGGTTGCTGCGTCGGTGGCCACGTATGTTAGAGACCGGCCTCAGAAGAAGATTGCCTCCTCTTGCTTGTTTCTCAAGGAGGAGGATGTTGGTGGCGACGATCCCACCCACGGGTCGAATCGCGGGTCTCCGGATGTATTCTCGGAGAGTTCGTCCTCGATCGGATCGCTGGGAGACAGCGATGATGAAGAAGACGGCGTCGTTTCATCTGGGGCAAGTGGAGGATTGGCTTCTTTGGGTTCTCTAGAGGACTCTCTTCCCATCAAGTTAGTATCTTTCTCCATTTTTCCTTTGTTAAACTTTTTTTTTTTACTTAGTTTCTGTGTTAGTTTTGTTATTTGAAATTACAATCTTTTTGGGTATTTGGGCTTTGGCTGATTTTTTTTGGGTATTATGGTGTTGAATTATACCCGTCTATTTTGCTGTTTTTTAATTCTCTTGTTGTTGGGAGTAAAAAAGAAAGGATAGACATGAATCTCAACATGATTTTATCATACAAATAGGTAGCACCACTCTGAAGAGAATATCATCCAACTGAAAATCGAAATTTGATGGTTGATACTAGAAGGATTTGGATTATTGGGCCCTAAATTTGTTTTCTTTTTTATAGGAGGGGATTATCGAATCATTATGCAGGAAAATCAAGATCATTTGCTAATCTCTCAGATATAAGCACAGTGAAAGATCTGCAAAAAATAGAGAATCCATTCAACAAAAGGAGGAAGGTCTTGCTTGCAAACAAATGGTCGAGGAAGTCATATTTCTATTCTTGGCAAAACCCCAACTCCATGCCCCTGCTTGCTTTGAATGAAGACGATGAGGATGAAGATGGAGAAGATAAAGAAACGCCATCATCATCGTCACTATCAACATCAACATCATCATCGTCAAATGATAACCTATCAGTAGCAGCAACAAAACCAAAATTGCAGCAAAGCAAATTGAAAGCCACTTACAAGTCGCAGAGTTGTTTTTCTCTAACAGATCTGCAAGTAGAACATCAATAACACTCTTTGCTTTTAACTTGAAAATGCTTTAGAATTTAGATTATTACTTTTTTTTTTTGTTGTTGCTCCTTTTCTTCTCTTTTTACTCGGAAGAAAAACAAAATTTTTAGCAAGTTTATATATATATAAATAAATTTTATTACAAATAAAATCTGCCCTTTTCTTTTTTATTTACTCGGAAGAAAAACAATCTGATTTGATTTATTTACTAGTAATTAATTTAATTTTTTATTAGATAGACCATTTTTTCCCCCCAAAGGAAAGTCATAGACATAGAGTTTGTAGTTCATTAGTTATGGATATGTCATGTTCATGTATGTATGTATGTATGGTTTCTAGATTTTCTTTTCTTACAAGTGCTCCTTCTGTTTAAAGACTATTGGGTCCTTGTGTTTTCGGAGGCCATAGGTTATTGAATGGGGGACGGTATTGACATTTGAGTTATCGGGTAACAGACAGGAGACCTCAATTAGACCATTTTTTAATGATATAAATATTATACATTAAAATAATAATAATAATGGAGTAGTATCTTATTTCAATTTGTAGATAGCATCTTAAACTCTTCCAAGATAGATATAGGACAGGAGTAGGAGAACGGTTCATTTTTATTTTTTTTTTAAATCTAAATATTTTTTGAAATGAGTAATGTGTTGAAAAATGCATGCCCTATTTGTAAGATGTTGTTGGGAAATCTTATCTTTATTATCTTTAATATGTATAAATAACAAATAAATAAGAGAGAAAGAGGGTTTGATATTAATATAGGAAACATGAAGTGGACAATTAGGTTAGGTGAGTAGGATATGTGTCATTGCGATATTTAGAAGTTGCAACTTTAATTTAAGGTTGTGAATCACGTGGCCTGGCCTGGCCTATATGCATCAACATCACCACAATCCCAATGTCAGAAATGTGAAAGGGAGGGGCCATCCATCCGTATTCGGTTTAAGTACTCATATAATTTTTTTTTTACTGTAGTAAAAAAATAATTTAATTTTTATATTGAGTAAGTTAATTATTTTATAATTGAAATAAATTTAAATAAGTAAAATTGATAATAATATTAATGAAAAATCATTAAAATGGTGATGTGTATTCGTAAAATCTAACAGAATTAATGAATTAAAATAAAATATGACTTAAAATATATTTAAATTTGTTAGATTTTACGAGTTCACGTCAGCATTTTAACGATTTTTCCTTAATACCGTTATCAATTTTACTTATTTGCACCTATTTCAATTGTACAGGGACTAAATTACTGACTTTTACAATATATAGACTAAATTACTCTTTTTACTACAGTAAATGGACTATGTGGGTACTTAAACCTCAATATTCGATTGATCGGTTGTTGAATGCTAATTAGGGTTGTAAACGAATAGAACCTTCGACGAATAATTTGATTTATGTTCGTTTATTAAGCTAAATAAATGATTATGAACACAATTTTAATATTCGTTTATTAAACGAACCGAGTTCGAACAGATGTGTGTTCGGTTTATTTATGTTCACGAACAAGTTCGTTTATTGTTCGTTTAAAGCACGTTTTTTAGTTTGTTTAAAGCTCGTTTATTCGTTTATAATTTAATAATATTATTATTATTATTATTTTATCTTTTATTTATATAATTAATAATTTAATAATTTTATTTTATTTACTTATAATATAATTAATATTATTTAATAACTTAAATTTAATAATTTAATAATAAATTTAATTTAATTACGTTTGTATTTTATTATTTTATATTTAATAATAATAATTTAAAGTTAATTTATTTTTTTATTTTGTTTGTTTGTTAAAATTGTTTAGATTTTTTTGTTTATTGTTCATGAATATAATTTTAATTGTTTACGAACATGTTCATTTAATGTTCACGAACAAGTTTGTTCGTGAACATTAAATAAACGAACACGAATGCACTCAATTTTAAACGAACAGAGCTTGAACACAATTTTAAAATCTTTAACGAACACGAACCGAATACAAACAAGTTAAAAAATAAATAAATGAACACGAATATAAACCTGTTCGTTCAAGCCCGGTTCATTTACAACTCTAATGATAACGTACACAATTTTTTTTTTTTTAAAGAAAATTTGCGTCATATCATATGCTTTTGGAGTTTATTTTAAAGTTTCATGGGTTGAACAGAGATAGGACTTGGCTGGCTCCCATGAATAATAATGTTTCAAACAAAAAAATGAAATTGAGATGGATTAATTGTAGATATTTGATGCGGATCTAAGATGTTAACACTATTTCTAAGCTTGTTTTGTTTTGTGTTGTGTTGTACTGTTACTATTACTGCACCGGACTGGACTGGACTAAAATTTTTGTTCTGAGTGGCGGTCCAACTCCAAAAATCTTTAACCCAGATGCGGCCCAAGGCCAATAAAGAATTAATGTCAAAGAAAATCCGCAACGAAGCAACGCATCGTTTAGCTGTCAATGGCCGCACTTCCCTCATTGTGTCTGTGTAGGTTCACCCCAATCCTTGGCAGCTTCCGCCCCTCCCCTAGAACCTTTAACATTAGGGTTCATCCCTCTCTTCCAATCCGCCTCACCACTCGGAAGCTTTCCAGCTCAATGAGTCAAACAAGCTCCGAGCTCGCCGCCACCAAAACCGACTCCCCGATGGCGGAGAACAACAACGACGTGCTTGTGCAGTACGTGGTGCTTCGGAGAGACCTAATAGACACGTGGCCATTGGGGAGCGTGGTAACGCAGGGATGCCATGCCTCCATCAGTGCCATTTGGTCTCACAAGGACGACCCTCACACCCTCCAGTATTGCAGCCCTGAAAATATAGACTCTATGCACAAGGTAAGCAAAGCTTTGTCTTTTTTTTTTTTTTTTTTTTTCCACATGAATGAATTTGATTTATTATAGGTTGATTTATTGTTTAAAGTCGGCGACTTTACCTAATAAATTTATGTATAGAAGACTAGAAATAAGTGAAAATTAAGTAAAAAAGATGAGAATGAAGCTGCAACAGTTTGGTCAAAGTGGTGGTATTGTCTGATTTAATATAACCTCTGTTCCCCGTTCTATGGTCTTGTATGATTATGTCAATTGGAATTGGAGGCAGTCTCATTGTGACTTTTTTTTTTCTCCTACTAGGTTGTTCTAAATCTTTCTTTGCTGGGGAGGTTTGCCACCCAAAAATTAGTGAATTAGTCCTTTTAAGTTATCATAATCTCATAGCAGAAGAGAGAAATGAATGAAATTGAAAGGGCATGATCCATTTGTCCCATAATACTATCCAACAAGGGATGTTTGATGCAGGACAAAGTTTTTGGATGGATAACCCATCGTATTCTCACACTTTTGTTTGTAAGTTGTAGTAAGTAAAATAGCTTACTTGGTTTTTAAACAAAGATGACACTTTGTTCTACTAGGAAAAATTAACTTTTTAGTTATTTGTTTACTTGATTACCATTACCTATGAGCCTGCACACAGGTTTGTGATTATAACTCTAATAATGAACGACAGTAGATATTGACAGTTTTACTGTCAAATTATCCATTTAATAGTAGTCTATGTTTATGCCTTCTCATCATCTTCTTCAACTTTTCCCCTTGAAATCCCCTAAGCACTAGTATTATGTTTTTGAGGTAATTAATTTGAATACGGGTGTAATGTAATAATCAAATATTTGACAATATCTCATTATCTCATTATAAACAATGTCACGAGGTGTTAATTGTAAAACTTTTCCCCCTATATCTGGAGTTGTGAAGTGGTCCTATAATTGTTTCCTAATTTGGTTTTTTAATCGAGTCTTTTGTTTAGTGCTTGCCACTTTGCAAGTGGTCTTTTAATCGAGTCTTTTGGTTAGTGATTGCCACTTTGCAAGTAGTCTGTCTCGCTGAAATAATACCATTGGCTGAATGATCTGACCACAGTTTTAATGTTTTATTTCTGGAACATGTAGGTTACCCTTGAGGTGAAGGGAGAAACCCAGATATTGAACTTGTCTGAGAAACTGACAGCTGGTGGTATTGCTCATAAACTGTGGATTGAACAGCCTGAAAACATTCCAACTTGCCTGGCTACAAAACCCTACCCCAAGTCCATAGTATCATTGTTTTTCAAAAAGTTGAAACTTTGTAAGTGATTATTTGATTGTTCTAATCCTTAATAATTTCATCAATTTGGGTGTCTTGATTTTATTGGAAGTTGAAACCCTTTTTCTTGTGTACTATGATGCTTTTGACATCTATTCCCCGTATGAGTTGAAATATTTTGTATTCAGCATTGAAGCAACACTTTGCTGTTCTCATGCGTAAGCTGGCACTAGAGCAGAGCTACTTGCCACTATCTCTAAACTGAACATGGGTTGCTTTGAGCTTTCTCAAATTTGTTTTTCTGAAATAAGAAATGCGAGACTGTAACTAAAGAGATAACTGCTCCAACTTTGTAGTGCAAAGAAGTCCACAGAATAGTGATACTTACTTTAAATGATCATTTCAATAGAACAAATATACTGGATGCATCTTATGAACTAATGACACTGAAATGGTGTTTCTGTATCAAGTATTGGCTTCAAACAACAGTGCAAATAAACTACATCCTTTTCGCGAAAAGCATGCGCAAGAATTCAGGTTTGCGCCCCATTTAGGATAAAAGACTCAAAGGCCCAATGCCAACACTCAGTTACTCACTCTGCTTGCAGAGCTCAAAGTCTCAAAAGTTCGAGAATTTTCTCATGAAATAAGAGCAATCCTTGCTTTCACGTAGAGCAGAAAGCCCAAGGCGTAGCTTTTGCCAAGAACAAGAACTGCGATGAAATTAGTAAGGAAGCAATTTCATCCGTGGTTTTCTTTCTCTCTCTCTCTCTCTTTTTCCCCTTTTTACACATTTTTCGGCATAGCATTAAAACGAACAAAACAGGAAGAGATAAAATCAAATCGGAAGGAAAGAAATTGGAAAGGGGATGGCCGGAAGGGTGCGAGAAAAATTGCTGCTGGCGTGTCTTAATTTGGACCTAACGGCGTTCCTATCCGTGTTTACCTAGCATGTCAGAGTAAAACGATTAAATTCCAAATTCCTAAACAGAAAGTCAGAAACACCTAGATTTAGAAAACCTGAACTGTGATAAAGCTAAATTGAGGAAGCGGCAATATCAGAAAGCTCTGAATTCAATACCATTTTAAAGAATCAGCAAAAAAATCCTGTTTTAACATCGCCAATTTTAACCAATGTTCAATGACCCTTTTACTGTAGAAATATGCAACTCCAAATACAACAATGTCAACTCTCGATACCCCGCTACTACCCCTAGATACAGAGAACACAACAAAAATGAAGGCTGCCATCTTTTAAAATGCGAGCTAAGTACCTGGCATTTTTAAACAGAATAATAAAATTACTAAGTTTTGCATTTCAAAGGAAGATTGAGGCAGGCAACAACTGACTACGCCAAAACAAGAATGATTACCAGTATTGGTGAAACAAATGATGTTGAAACTTGAAATACTGCACATCCATCAATTGCCTCCCTTTTGTTTTAGAGTGATCTTATCCCCAAGACTAAGAGCAATCCCCTGGGTCTTGCTCCTTATCCTGATGTACCCACTAAGCTTCCCATCTCCTTGTTTCTCAACACTCAAATTTACCAAGGCATCCTCCCCAAACACGCTTTTTGCATACAGGTTAGCTGCCAGGAATCCACACTCACCATCTAGCGCAGATCTGAAACACAAACCAGCCAGCCAGCAAAAAGGAAGGACAAGAAAAAACGGATTACTAACAATGCAGATGATCTATAACTAATAAGAAGCTCACGTAAGAGATTTATAACTGTGTTCAGCAGCAACATCTAAGAAACTGTTATTTGAGTCACAAAACCATTAACAGATGTATTCTGAAAACCAACATTATATAAATTTGTTATTCTACAAATTGAGCATAATAGATTCATTAAGTTGTTTCAGAACAAAGTGACAATGTAAATCATATAGCATATTGTAGTATTATAAATGTGCAACCTACAACACGGCAATGCAGAAACCAAAAACTCATCAGTTTATTTTAAATCTATATATATTTCTGAATAAGGCAAATCTTACAGTGGAGTGAGACACTTCATATTGGTTGACTTGATAATATGGTCAAGGAATTCCTTCTCTTCTTGGATTACAGTGTTAACAGCAACCTGAATCACAAAAAACAATAATGAAAATTAATATTAAAACAATAAGAACTGTTAGCTCAGTCCCAGGAGAAGCTTACAGAAATAGGGATTGAACTCTATTAGCAGTAAGAGGGGAATAACATTAACGGGTAGTCAAACTCTATGCAAAGGGACGTGAGCAACTTATAAAATTGAGCTAACATAAAATTGCATTTCAATTAGCATACTGAACACATTATATTTGAAGCAAAGTAAGGTATCGATGTTGGGCCAGCTAACTAAAGGAAACAGGGAAGCTGCTCAGAATGCAAGTTGGTAATAACAATGGAAATAGTTCAAGAGATACCTTGTTTTCCCACTCAAATTCTGCCCACATAGTTCTGAAGGCAGCATCTGTACAAACGGCAGGAGAAATATAGTCCATGATATCAATATGAATGTCATTAAGAACAACAACAGTTCTTTCGAGCACATTTGAAGTCTCATAAACGATGTTGCCAAATATGACTCCAGTCTCAGTTGAGGACACCTTGATGTTGGCCTTTATTTGCTTGCTAGATTCAGGAGCTAGGGTATAGTTTTGTGGACGCTCCACGAGTTTCAGATCACCCATAGTTGCCAACTCCAAGCACAAATTCTGAAGGGTTTCCTTGGTCCGATTGATAACTGTGATATCAAGAACAATATCATAGTGATGGACAGTGACATATGCTTCAGCATATACTGGATCACTAAATCCAGTCAGTTGAAGAATGCGGTTGAGCTTATTTGCGTCATCAGCATCCTTTACAAACTCTCCAGTTGCACGTTTTAAATCATCTTGAACTTCATCCTCCAATTCCAGCTGACTCATACCCTGGAAGTTAGCAACAGAAAATTTCAGATACAAGTACATAAATTCATGACAAAAATCCAAGAAAGAATCAAAATTACGAGTCAATAACCAAAAGATCTGCAAAACCAAGGAGATAAAGCAGAAAATTCTATCAAAACAAACAAAATACATGCTTAAACAGAATACATAAAATGCATATATAACCAGATATGGTCACGATCAACTTGGCATAAACCAAAAATGTTAAATAATGCTCATACAATAATGACCATAAAAAAAGCTCTCACCTTCCTACTCTTCAAATGGTAGAAATCAATAAGGTCATCTGGTTGTGCATGAGAAACCTGAGCCTTTGCCTTTAATTCCTCAGTTTCTTGCAACTGTTTTTCCGAAAGCATTTTAACAAAACTCTGACGGCAAGATTGCAACCATATTTTCCTGAAGTCATCATCAGTATTGCACAATAATCTTATGCACAGAACAATCCTATCATTAGAATCATTATCAATTGGGTGTGGAAGAACAGGAGATTGTCCTAATTGCAGCATAGAGACAATGATCAGCAATGTCTGCGTGGTTGCTTTGTTAACTTCAACTTTTGATGGCTGTACTTCTTGTAATCTCAGAACAAGTTTAGTCAGTGTGCAAGCAACAACTGCCCCGAGGAAAAAATCACCTGTGAGGAGAAGAGATCTGAGATTCCCAGAAGCCAATGATCCCTGAACAATGGTAGGAGGGGAGAAAGCAGTTTCAGAGGCAGCACTCTGGGTTGCATAAGTACCATCAGCAAGAATAGCTGGTCTCTTGGAGGAGACAGTAATGGAATTTGCTTGCGGAGTTTTCTTTGAAGCATCGGAAACTTCTCCTTCCTCAGAAACAGAGTAGAAAGGTAGCTCTCCAAGGCACTGCTTGATGGTTGTTATGCCACTCTCAACTTCAGAAAGAGATAGGCAATACTCTCCAATGATCCAAAGGGCACAGGAGCAAACCCGTGCAGCTCGGATCTGATAGAATGTGTCCAATAGCCTTGTTATAATGGACACCCTAAGTTTAGGGTTGGTCTCAATTATTTCTCGAACAAAAACCACAACATCAATAGCTGAAGCAACATTACTGTCTCCCAAGAAATCCATCAGAAGATGCACAACTGTGCTTGCAACTTCTGGGAACTTGATTGCACAAGAATGAATAGCTTGAATGAGCATTTGTCTGTATTCTCCATTCTTCTCAAGCTCTCCACCTTGAGTCTTCACAACTTCCTTCTTCAACATAAGAACAACCTCATTGATGTTTCGTGGAGTTATTAACTCAAGAACAATATTGAGCGTCTTCCTACGGATGTCAAGATTTGGACTTGAAAGAGCCCTAAGCACATCCATGATCAAATCAACCATAATATCTCTATGAGAAGACTTGAGCTCATTCAGCTGATCTAGCACAATAAGCTTCACATTGTTGTCACTTTGAGAAAGAAGAAGCTGACAATAAGTGTTGGCAGCAGCTCTAATAGCAGTGGGAGCAGATGAAAGAGAAACAAGCGTGCCAGCACACTCATAAATAACTGCAGTTGATGGGGCATTTAATAAAGATATAATAATCTTAATATACTTCCCCTTCTCCCCACGGTTTGTTCTGCAAACCTTACGAATCAGCTCCAACACGACCATCTGAAGCAATTCACCCCATTCAGAAACCCTATCAACATGGGTCAAGAGGTAATTAATGGCTCGATCTTGTGCACAAGTAAATAGCATAAGAAATGCATTTCGCTTGGCAGATGGATCCTGCTCTGCTGAGAGGACCTTCTCAATCATATCAGGTGCATCAACCAAGAGCTGATCACCTTGTGGAAGCTTATGTATCGACATGACAGCTAATATAGCATTCCTCCTAATAAATGGGTGCCGATGCTCCAGATTTTGCAAAACTGAAGGGATTAGTGGCTCAATAATCTCTGTTTCATTCAAGCGGCAGAGAAACCTCAAGGTCACACCACGAATATATTCATTTGGATGTTGAAGATTGTTCCTCAAATTTTGGCATATCAAGATCATTTCAGGTAATACCCTCCCTTTTGTATCAGTTTTCTCAATTATCTCCAAGTACAGAAGCAAAAGCTTTTGGACCGTGTGATCCTCTGAAGGCAAAACGTATCTGACAATGGTGATAAAAAGCTGGGGGAGGGTTTCACCATTCAATAAAAGCATAATTGCTTTCTTCATGGCATCAATCTTTGCAGGAACGTCACTGCCTTCAAGTGCTTCCTTAATCTCATTAGCAATTGCAGGTGTGCCTTTGTCAAAGTGAATAAGAAGAGTACAGGACTTCTCCATTTCTTGCTAGTTTTCTGCAATACAAAGGAACATAAAAATTCAAATAATCAACCAAAAATAAAGTACAACGCTAATGAGGATTCTCAAAGATGGGACTAGAATAAAGCCATCAGCATAAAATATGCGTCTATGAAATGACAAATCATTCAGAGAGTCTTAAAATAGGTAGCATTGAAAGAGAGAACCATTTTGAGCGAAGAAGAATAATTACTTCAAATGTCATAAGCTTGGTTGAAAATTGAAATGATAAATCAGCTCTATGACCATCTCCCATGTGCATGTTTTATGATAATGATATATCATTACTACAGAATTTGCAGACAGATCTTGCATAGAACTTTGCTCCTCAACTCTTCTAAACAATAACAGTGACGAATTAATGCACAATTTAGAGAAAATTTCCGCTAGAATCTCACATGAAAAGCTCTATCACATATAGATTTTTGATTGCTTGCTCATGCTAAACGGGCTATCAAACTAATCCATTCCTAATTCACATAAAAGGCGTTATATCTACAACTCCAGGCAAATCTGCCTTAATGCCGCAATAGAAATAGATCTAAATAAAGAATAGTGGTTATTTCTGCTTGATTATTAATAGAAAATCACTGTCGATCTGCCCACTGAGTAAGAAAAAGGTAAAGATCTGTTTGTTTTCATCTTTTAATTCCAACATTAGTGCTGAATTCACCAATTAAAATCAAAACATAACGAATTTAACAAACAAAATACACTATCCCTGCGAAAGCGCAACGAAACAGAGTAACCGTAAAAGGTAAATCAGATTCAAATCCACAGAGCATAATCATTTCGCAGCTTATAGTTATTACTATGAAGGATTCAATAAATTTATCAAATCGATAAGACGAAATCAAAAACCTAAATCGAACCATTCCAGCTTTAAAAAAAAAGCCTCCGTTCGTGTACCCGATAAAAAGCAATGAAAAAAGAATATAATAAACGAAAAACAAATGCCGCGAAATCAAGTAGAAAGTAAATCAATAGATCTGGAAAATTGGAAAGAGTGAGAGAGAGAGAAAAAAGAACCTTGAAAGATCAGATCATTCGAGAAGAGAGGCCGGTTGGTGAAAGTGAAGCAATTTTTTCTTTTTTTTCTGGTTGAAAGTGAGGAGATTGGGGAAATTAGATATTTCAAAATAAGCGATTCGTCTTTTATTGAGGGGAAAATGAAGAAGCCTGTCGCTCTCAGTCTCAGATCTAAATATCTTCTATTTCAACGCTGTGAGATTATAAACGGAAGGAAGGATTTTCGTTTTCTATAGCAGTGTAATTTCAATTTACCTTTTTTTAGCGTTAATAACTGCTACTACTGTACTGTGACGACTGATGAGGATTAAAAATCATCTGACCAATATTTGTTTAACACGTATGACAGAAAAGGAAATTCTCTCATATAATTCGATTTTCAATCTATTTGGAGTAAGTAAATATTCAATTTTTTAAATGAACTGTTTGCGTATGTGATACAATAACTAATTTAATTGAAAAACTATCCATTGTCCTTTTTTTTTTCTTTCGATATTTTTTTCTCACATTTTTTATTTTTTCATTGATTGAAAAAAAAAAAATCACATGCGGACTTATTCCGTAAAGACAAATGTGACTGTTAAATATATGCGAACTTCTATTCTAAAAAGTGTATGGATCAAAGTTCACATGGGCTAAACTTGCTGATAAGTAAGAGGCTTATTGATGTGGACCGAAGCAAGGGCCAGCGATAAAATGTTCAAGCTCGATCAAAAACTTTCTTTGGGTCAAACGGGCCCGGGGGAATCCTCTTCTGGTCCATAAAATTGAAATAATAATAAAATCCAAAAGTGTTGTTTGAGATGCAGCAATATTGAATCTCAAACTGCAGCAGTCCATTTTCCTCCGAATTTTGATACTTTTTTCTCCTTATATTTAGTGTTTTGTGGCAAAATCCTTATCAAAAAGCTTTCATAAAACAGGAAGAAAAAAAAGAAAAAAAGCCAAAATAGATTAAATTGTATATTATGCTTTTGAAACAAAACTTGTCATGCAAATTGGGATTAAACAAATAAATAAAGAAGCTATTTCTATTATCAGAACTCAAAAGTCAAACTTTACATATACAAAGAAAGATGGAATGACAAAGGTAAAGAGAAGAAGAGAAGAGGGGAGATCGGAGGATGATATCTGCATGCGAAAACAAGAAAAGCCCAATCCCAAGAAAACTTGAAATCATTGAATGACCAAGCGCCTTGCACATAAGCTGCAGTAGTGCCTCCTCTTGGTCCTAAAATACAGAGGCAAAAAGCAGAACCTCCACTGGCTCTCTACATCCATTGCTTGCACCATCCCTCCACAGTAGGGACAAGCCCCTGGTGCCGGCTGCCTCGCTATCACCCTCTCATCTTCATCACATACGAACACCAAACACATCTTTGTCTCTTCTTTTCTAATCTCTTGTTTGATTACCTTGTGCCCTGTGGTTGTGGGAAATTTCGAATTGCTTGCTCTAATAATATGTGGACTTGAGAGTAATTAGAGTCTCTTTCTGATTGCTTTTTGGGATTTCTTTGGTTGGAACTTGGAAGCAAACGAGGCAAATAGGTTGTTGTTCAAGAGCGTTTGCTACCATATTTATAGACAACAGTTGAGGCAAATTGTTTAGGCATATGAGGAGTTTAAGGATCCGGAAAAGTATAGGTTAGTCTGGAAGGGAAGAAAGGCGAGAGGAAGAACAATTGGCGTTTAAAGCGTGTGAGCCTGGTACTAGAAGCCTGGAAGGTTCCAATAATAATTTTATCTCCTAAGAATAAAGAATTTTAGTGCATGACAATGTCATCAACTAATAAACGCGTTGAAATTCAATGCTGCTTTATTTTCTTTCTACCTCTCTCGCGTACTTTGACCTGGGAATGCTGCTTTCACGACCCGATGTTATTATGGGCTCAGTGCACTCCACAAATATGGATATGCTGATGTTAAATCCTGAAGCAATAACATCAGGCCGAGGCTAGACCATGTCCAATTGTAAAGAACCCAAGATCAATCAGCATTTCGACTTGTGGCCCGTGGGTGCCTTTTTGTGGAGCCTAAGTCAAATCAATGGACCTGGCAACATTCTGTAGCCCACAGCCATTCCAGATTTTTTGGTTTTGTTGGTGATATCTAGGAAATAGTTTGTGAAACAGCAGTGCGAGGAATATTATAAAGTTTGAATATTATAAAGTTTTCTTGTAAAATAGCAGTGGAAATGTTGTAATAAAAGGAGATATTTAATCACAAGTAGATACTATTTTTTTGGAACAATAACAAATAGGATAATAGTGTCTTCATAGCCTTTCAGATTGCTCGAGTAGTTATTAGTTGCTTTTGGCTAAATTTGTATTTGGTGTCGAACAAATACCAACTGTTTCATACAGTTTTTGCAATTTAAATGTATTTTTCAGGTTTCAGACATAACGCCAAAAGGCAAACAGGCGTCTTCCTCTGTCATCTGGACTGCTGTGCTAGACACTATTTTATGTTAATTGTCCAGACAACTGTGGATGCTGACAATTAATCAGTTTTTCTTTCTTTCTTTCTTTTTTTTTTATGGGATGGGTCGAAGGTTGATTGGTTGTCTTTGGATCGTGGGATGTTTTAAGCAGTCCAGTTCTACATATCAGCCTTAACTGATGCGTTTGCTGTTTGCACATTCATAGTTAGTTCACATGGTTTCACGTGTCAATCAAAGGCCTTTTGCTGAAGAATTTCATTGACCAGCTCTCTTCAATCTGCCATGTGCTTTGGTATGTGACATTTGCTTAGAATGTTCAAATTGTATGACATTCATTTCCTTCTCACTAGATTCGTTTGATTATTATTTAGACCATTTTAATTATATATATTCTCAAATCATCAGATTCCTGCATAATTGCATCGTCAAATTTTGGTTCGAAAAGCTCTGTCCAGCATTTGCCTGATGATGAACTGAGGAAAGATGTTGGTTAATCATAAGCTTACAATGATTAGAAGCCGTTATGTTAGTTGAAAGTCAAACCAATCCTCTATTCCACTTTCCAAAGCATGTTATACACCTCAAATCTATTGCAACTTGCTTCCTACCATGTGAAATGATTCTTTCCCAGAATTAAAAATATATATACATTATCTTATTATCAAAAATTTCATGACATATCTACCATGCAAGTATATATAGCTTAATTAACTTGTGATCTCCAATCAACTTACTCATCAAAAGCCTTTCTAACTGGTGATCTCCAATCAAAAGCCTCAAATATATGGAGATCACAACCAAGTTTTCATGTAGTCTACTAGGAGGCTTCCTCCTCCTTTCTTCACTTCTTTCATTATCTTTATCATACTCAAGCAATGAAGTTTCTTCCCAACTTTTGTCCAGACGTCTACTTAAACTAACTTCTAATAGGGCAATTCAACAGTATCTGATACCTCACAACATTTTAAGAGCAGAGCGTGGGCTCCCTCCTCTCAAATGGAGCAAAAAGCTCGCAAATTTTGCTTCCTGGTGGGCACATAAGAGACAAGGAGATTGTGATTTGATTCATTCAAATAGCAATTACGGGGAGAATCTCTTCTGGGGCAGCGGCAAGGATTGGAAACCAAGCGATGCAGTAGCGGCATGGGCAGCAGAGAAAAGCAACTACAACCATAAAACTAATACTTGCACAAAAAATAAAGACTGCCTGCATTATACTCAAATGATGTGGAGAAATAGCTTGAAGATTGGATGCGCGAAAGTTGTGTGCAGAAGCGGAGATACATTAATCGCGTGTAACTATGACCCCCACGGTAATGTGATAGGCCAAAAGCCTTTCTAAATTGACATGGTTTTGGCTGGAATTTAGGGCACGGTTGGAAGCAAGCAAGCAAGCAAGGAATTATAGATAAATGATCGTACATTACTGCTACCCAGACACAAACTTGTGGATGTGCGATAGTCGTACATACTATGAGAGAATTAATCGTTCTTTTCTTTCATTGTTAATATTCAGAATTCAGATGCTGTAACTCCTCCAAGTTGTTCTGTTCATAAAGAAGTATTTAGCAAATATAATTGGCTTTGATGACAGCAAATGCTAATGCACACACATAACTAAAACTAGCTTGTTAACATAATATAACTGCAATGATCTTCAGATTTTGAACCAATATATATATATATATATATATATATATATATATATATATATATATAAAACCCTGTTCTTGAGTAACTCTAAATCAAAATTATACTAAATATTTGAAGTAATTAGTCTGCTGCTTTTGCGATAGTGAGCCGGTAGCATTGACTCATGTCAGTGATGTTTTCAGAACGAAGAAGCACCCAGAGGAGTGGTAAACATGTTCATATTGAAGACAGAGCAAGCTTGGTGGTCCTAAAGTAACAGCATATAGATACAAAAGAAAGAGGAGATATTAGTTGAGTTGAGCAAGGAAATGATTATCAAGTCACCTTCTCCAAGAAAGCAATGTGCTCTTGCTTCTTGTTATTGATCATAAAATCCTTCTGGGATCCTAAAATTTGCCTGCTACAAGTTTTTCTCCCGCATAAATAATTCAGGTTTATCCATAAAGAAACTAAAATTGCTTAACAAAACAAAACATTTACTGATTTTACATATATATAGTAGTATTTACATAGATCAAGCCAATAACATAAAAACTCCACTCTGATCTTACAAGTTACGATTACAATATGCTCCTATCAAACTTCAAAGACAGATTTAGGCGAAACACCTGGCTACTACAAGGAGAAAAGTCATACAAGCCTTTGCGGCAGCCACAACTCGGAGAATAACTGTCGCAACTCACTCAGATATCCATATATCATCATCTTGCAAACAAAATTTGGTGACAGTATCACCAACTACTTTGCACATGTGCTGCAATAGTTCTTTCTCTTCTTCCAGAAAAACAGGGGCAAAAAGAAGAACTTCCAGTGGGTCTTTGTATTTATAGCTTGTAGCATCCCTCCACAGTAGGGACACGCCCCCGGTTGCGGCTGCCCATATTTCACCCTCTCATCTTTTTCACAAACAAACACCCAACACATCCTATGCATTGTCTGCATACGAGAGGAGACCTTTGTGGTATTGTTAGACATCTGCATCTTTTCTTGACTGCCTTTGCCTTGTCTTGCCCTTGAATTGAACTATATTCTTGTTTAAATCTTCTTGATCTCTGCTGGTGGACTTCGAATATCCTACTATCTTTATCGGTTTACGATCCGGAAGAATATAGTGGAGGGAGTGCTTTACAAACAATGCAACTTTTTAGTCCGGGTGGAAAAGGAGAAGAGATGGCAGACAAGACAATGAATTGGAGCTTTCTATAAAGTGCGTCAGTAACCCCAGAGCTAGATGCTTTTCTCTAGGTAACTTGCCTTTTCAGTTTTTTATTTTCATTTTTCTGGTCAAAGGTATTGAACTGTAGATAATGAATTGGTCATGAAATTGCAGGGAAGATGTTTTGAAACCTTATTACCTTACGTGCTCTTCTAACTTCTAAGTACACATATATTAATGCTTTTGAATTTTGTTTATTTTTTAAAAAAAAAATTGAGTTTCCAAGCTCCAAAATACATTTATTCAGCATTGAAACAGAGCACTCCGTTCGCTTCGTTCCTAAATCGTAGTACCATTTAGCTTGCCTGCACCCTGCAGCAATGAATGATGCATGTAACAAAATAAATGCCAGTATTGATAATTTCTGAAGCACGGGGAGCGAAAAACATGTGCTGGCAGAGTGTGAGCTTGGAGATCCTGAAATGGCAGCATGGTTACATAAGCTTGGGTGTTGGAATTCGGCCATGCTTAATCAACAATCAAACAACAGCAGAGTAAACTTTAGATAAAGAAAAACTGAAAAACCGAATCTTTCGGAAAATTCTAACAAAAGTTTCTTAACGTACGGTTTTGGTAAGCTTCAACAAATTATGGCCGTTAGATGAAAATAATTTAATCTGAACCGTTGAAACCAAAAAAAAAAAAAACTAGCAACCTGTTTACCGGGTCTCAAAATATCCAAATCCTGAATTTTTTCTCTCAAATAATAAAACCCTAAAATCTGAAAAGCTTTCTTTCGTTTGAAAGCCGAAACCCTTCAGCCGCACCTCCTTCATCTTCTCAAACCAGCCACTGAAGAAAACAAATTTTGAAAATATTTCATTTCTCTTTCTTTCTTTTTCTTGAGAGACAGCCTCCATTTCATAAACTACTCAAGTTTTCTAATTCTCAGTTTTCTAAAATATTTCATTTCTCTTTCTTTCTTTTTCTTGAGAGACAGCCGGCGGGAAGGCGTCGAGATCGGTAAGATTAACCACTCCCCACTCCCAAATTCTCAGTTTTATCGCCCTTATCTAACATTTTCAACTTTTTATTTTTATTTTTTTATAAATAGATATTGATTATAGAAAGACAATAGAAACCCTAAGAGAAAACACCGAGACGACGACGCCCTCGACCCTGAAAACGTCGATGACGAAATTGATGTTTGTAAGTTCACTTTCACTGTATTTTTCGTAAATCATTTATATTGTTACTCATATTTTTCTTTTTCTTTTTTAAATTTATTTATTTATTCTTTTTGCAGTTCATAAGCAAAGGGATGTTGTTCCATTAGATATGAATGGGGATGTTGGAGATTCAGATGAAGACGATGAGCATCCTGTTTTTGATCTTCAGGTTCTCATTTTCCTTTTCTTTTTTTCATTATCAAACTTTGAATGTTAAAATATTCTAATTTAACTAAAAATTTAACTTTAGGTATTCGGTGTTGGTGTCTGTTTAATAAATTGAAGCTGCATTTTCATAATTTTAATGACTTTTGTACTATGAAGAAACGTTATGAATGAAACCGGTAAAAAAGAGGAAATTTTATGTTAGGAAATAATTCAAAAAGAATTGGTTTGGAAAAAAGAAAACAAATATTGAAAATGATTGCATGAGGATGGCTAGTTGTACTTAATAGTCAAATGTTAAAAGAACTGCTATCAGCGACATTATCAAGAATGCTGGTAGAGTATTGTTCATTTCTATTACATATTCGTCAAGTTGATATGTGGTATTCTGCCCCTGAAACATAAGTAATGCACTTTACATCTTCTATTGTAGTGCAAATTTGTTCTGCAAGTTATTGTATATTTTGTCTATTTGTGAATGTTGTTATTCTGGACTATAGCTCCAAATTCTTCCTTTTCTTGCTTTTAATCTTCTAATTTGCATCACTATTTTTAGTTTATTTTGGTTGTCTAAATTAGGAAGGTGGTATTCTTGATGGGACTATTGGGTGGTCAAATTCATCTGTTGTGGAAATCATCTCCTGCTCTGGCAGCAGTTTCACTTCCATTTTGGTACTATTAATCTCTCTGTGGCTTTGGATAATTTGAATCAGCTCACTTTGTTGGAACAGATAATTAGGACATTCCATATATGTCAGATTGTGAATGATAACACTTCTTCTTTTATGCTTGTTTAAAATTTAGGAGATTGCACAAATTTAATATTAATTTAAACATAATGCCTAATGTATATACCTACCCAACAAAATTAATGGCAGAAATCAGCTATGTTGCTCCGGCTCTTCATTGTTCTTGAAGGACCCGTGTCCGACATCTGTGTCCGACGTATATCTAGACATGGGTATGGGGATATGATCCTCCAAGAACCCTCCAAATATATGGAAATGTTAGAAAAAATTGAACATACCCGTGTCCGACACTCACATCCAAGTCCGAGTAACATAGGAAATCACTTAATAGGAGTTAGGAACTCTTATCAGTATTAAGTAAATTGATGATCATTGAATGTCTCCACATTACCAATGGAAGGGGTCAATTTCCATTGGATTTTAATATTAATACTGACCAATGGACATTACTAAGAGTGCTTGTAGTTTGCCTGCTCCATGATTCAAGATGATTGTAACTGGCATTGCAGGTCAACCTTATTTAGACTTTACTTGAGTGAAATAGAGACTCAGTTCAAAGGAAAGCCTTCTACCATGAGGTTTGATGTTTGTAAATCAAATTTAATTATTCATTATAATGTCTCATTGTTTTGAATCTTTTGATCCTTCCATGACAGCATTTACATCTCAATTCCTATATATATATTGTCTTGTAGATGCTGCAGTTGTATTCAAGACAGGAATGAGCATAAAGACTGTGAGTATATTAGGTCTCCATATCCATGTATTCCTCATGCATGCTTTTATACAGACTCCACGACTTGCATGTAAATGTTACATTCCTTGCTGAGTCAGGAACCTTAAAATGGCTATATACCAAATGCCACAAGATTAACTTAGCTGTTAGCTAGTGCCTTATGGTATTGTTTCAAGCAGAGAGCTTGAGAAATTACTTTGTTGAAATACAAGCCTACAACCTAGAATCGAAGTTACTTCCTGCATATACATGGTACGCATACAAATTTTGTCATTGTTGTCAGTCAACCCTCACTGTCAAATATGATATCCCTATTATTATTATTATTATTATTATTATTTGGATAATGATCTCCCAATTATAATTGCTTTGCTTGTAACCTGCGGGTGAAAATTAAAAAAATAAGTAATTAAAGTTTTTGCTTAGAATCTGCCTATCTGATAGCTTTGACATGAGCAGTTATTGACTGATTTATGATTAAAACAAGGCTAGCGTTTGCTACTTGAATGCACTTTGTCTTCTGTCTGTTGGCATAAGATGGCCTGCGTTTATGTAGATCACACCAATGGCATACCGACACTTGAATCATGTTTATGCGATGAAAGCCATAGGTATAACATCAGCAATTGACATAGGTGTGTTAGTTAAATAGAGTGAAATCCTGGATGCAAACAATCCTTCCATGAAATGCCTAGTTAATCATATAGTGACAACATGGAACCTACCCTGATTTTTATTTTTAGCTCTCTGTTTCTTCTTTATTGAGATTCTATGCTTTATGCCAACTGAAATAGATCACTCTAATCTTTGTTTGTATATTGGATATCAATAGATGAACTTTTTTCCTTTTGGATAGTTGAAGAAACTTTAACTTTTAGAATGGAGGAAGATTTGTATAAAATATTTAAGTAGATAGTGTGATGTATTCCCAGGTGAACTTGCTGAGATAATTTAGTGTCTCTGAGGCTTGCTTGCTACCCTGTTATTTTGACGTTGAAAACTTTGTTTGCTTGAGGAAAGGATATGAACTTTAAATCACCGAACCAATGTTTCTGGTACAGGAAATTTCAGCGAAAGGAAAGGGTGGAAAATTATCCCTAGTAAGTGAAGAAGCTGTGGCTGACCTCGCTACATTTGAGAAAGTCAAGAAGGATGTGAATGCTTTGTCAAAGACAGAGAACATGTTGTTATATTTCCTTATCTGTATGTGCAAGGTGTATGTATTGGCAGAGTGAGGATGAGGAGGGGAATTTTTTATATTATTGAAATGCAATATAGGTATTAAAAATTTGTTACCATTTTATCAATTTACTAGTACCTTCAAACCAGGAAAGATTTTCCAAAACCAAAAATCAGACGTACCTTTGTTATTTTGAACATCCCCATCTTGTTTGTTCTTTCATTTTCTCTGCATTACTATCACCTGTAGAACAAAAATGACATTTAACTTTTTGTAGCTAATTGGTTTTACAAATAACTACTTACCAAAAATATTATTAGTTAGGATAGTCTGTTTTAATTCGCTTAGAAAAAAATCAAGTAAATATGAGATGTTTCTTTTTTATATATATGCATATTTTTATGTATATAATCTATACAATTTAATTAATTAAAATTTAAATTATTTTTTAAAGTACAAACACCAATTAGAGGATAAAATTCTCACCTTCCATCATTAAACATTTTAATTAACTCTTTAAAAAAAAAAACCCAGATTACATGAAAGAAAAAAGAAATTGTAAGATTATCCAAATGTTTACATCGCTACCGATTCACGATTGAGACCACACGATTCAATTCGAAAATCGTTGCATAATTAACGAATTATGATAGCATAGGCAAAGAAGTAAGTTCCAGGAATCAAGTCTTTATGTTAATGATAACATAGGCAAAGAAGTTGGTTATTAAATTTGTACTATGAACATCTTCATATTAGTGTATAATTTAATATAGGTTTTCCTTTTAATTTAAAGGCGTACCTATCAACTTAAGGACTCATAACTGGATGAAGTTGAATATGCATGATATGCATCTATTACGTAATAGTAACTCTTATATATATTTAAAAAGTCTTAAATACATAACATATCACAAAATTTTTAAATTAAAGTTATAATTTGTGATTTGAATTGGTAATTAATAACCTGAGGTAATTATTGTGTTTGCAATACATAGCCATTAAAGCCCCTGTAAAAGAAGTTGGAACATATCTACAAATATTATGATGGAAATGCAATGGTATCATAGACTTGTCAAGTTGAAATTTTATAAATATGGAAAGATTAGCAGATTGAAGTCTCACAATTGTATCTTAGACTTCACCTACCCATCAAAATCATCAAAATAACCGGTAAAATAACCTACTTAAACATTCTATTCACTAACCCATCAAAATCACTACCCATGGAAATATGCAATTATGAATATTATATAATTTATAACAAGTAAAATAACCGGTTCCATGAAAATTGTATTAGTTAAACATTCTATTCACTAACCCATTAAAATATTTATGAATATTACACATTTTATAACAAGTCAAAAAACTGATTCCATGAAAATTATATAACTTAAACATTGTATACTAACCTTTGTATGGAATATTTGGTTCAATAATGTGCTTGAAAAAAACGCAAAGTATCAAACATTGTATATTAATGTAATTCTCCAAGTTCATATGTAATTTTTCATGTCCATATGTAATTCGGGAATTTTTCAAGTTCATATGTAATTTATCAAGTCCATATGTAATTCTCCAAGTTCATATGTAATTTTCCATGTCCATATGTAATTCGGGAATTTTCCAAGTTCATATGTAATTTATCAAGTCCATATGTAATTCTCCAAGTTCATATGTAATTTTCCATGTCCATATGTAATTCGGGAATTTTCCAAGTTCATACGTAATTTATCAAGTCCATATGTAATTCTCCAAGTTCATATGTAATTTTACATGTTCATATGTAATTCGGGAATTTTTCAAGTTCATATGTAATTTATCAAGTCCATATGTAATTCTCCAAGTTCATATGTAATTTTCCATGTCCATATGTAATTCGGGAATTGTCCAAGTTCATATGTAATTTATCAAGTCCATATGTAATTCTCCAAGTTCATATGTAATTTTCCATGTCCATATGTAATTCGGGAATTTTCCAAGTTCATATGTAATTTATCAAGTCCATATGTAATTCTCCAAGTTCATATGTAATTTTCCATGTCCATATGTAATTCGGGAATTTTCCAAGTTCATATGTAATTTATCAAGTCCATATGTAATTCTCCAAGTTCATATGTAATTTTTCATGTCCATATGTAATTCGGGAATTGTCCAAGTTCATATGTAATTTATCAAGTCCATATGTAATTCTCCAAGTTCATATGTAATTTTTCATGTCCATATGTAATTCGGGAATTGTCCAAGTTCATATGTAATTTATCAAGTCCATATGTAATTCTCCAAGTTCATATGTAATTTTCCATGTCCATATGTAATTCGGGAATTTTCCAAGTTCATATGTAATTTATCAAGTCCATATGTAATTCTCCAAGTTCATATGTAATTTTCCATGTCCATATGTAATTCGGGAATTTTCCAAGTTCATATGTAATTTATCAAGTCCATATGTAATTCTCCAAGTTCATATGTAATTTTCCATGTCCATATGTAATTCGGGAATTTTCCAAGTTCATATGTAATTTATCAAGTCCATATGTAATTATCCAAGTTCATATGTAATTGTCCATGTCCATATGTAATTCGGGAATTTTCCAAGTTCATATGTAATTTATCAAGTCCATATGTAATTCTCCAAGTTCATATGTAATTTTCCATGTCCATATGTAATTCGGGAATTTTTCAAGTTCATATGTAATTTATCAGTGTAATTCGAGAGTAGTATCTAGCATTGCATCATAATCATCAAAATATTAAGAAAGTCAAGATGATTTGACTAACTTTTTACTGTAGTATATCAGTGTAATTCGATTCTTTCATCATATTTCTCGAAAAGAAAAAAAAAACATGTCACAATGTCTACTTTCTAATCCTTTTCACATTAATCGTTCAACTTCTATATTAATTCTTTAAAATCGCTTTGGTCAAGAACTTTTCTGAGTTAATATAAATCAAAAACAAATAAGATATGTCCCTTTATATCACTTAGGATGATGAATACTCTATTAACTATTCATCCATCTTATGTACTTCATTCCATGCCTAAAATCATCATTTTATGCATCAGACTACTAGACTCATAGAAATAAAATCAAAGGAGATAATTCACCTACAAGATGATATGATATGTAAAATGATTACTTACAGTAGTAAAATATGAGAATTATTTCACATATTATCCCAAATATTCACATACTTCAACATATAATTATTTTTGAGACTTAAAATATATCAAGTTTTGAGTGTTCTAATAATTAGTCTCGACAATCTGATGATCAAAAACATAATTTTGCATAAAATCTTATAATTTTTTACAAGACTTTTATGTTTTATAAACTTCATCTTCATAAATAATTAATTAATAACTATTTATTCCATTGTTTATGAATAAAGAAATATCTTTATTATTAAATCAAGTAAAATAATAATGTATTGCCTACTAAAACAAAAATAGCATTCAATTTCAACAAAATCAATCTTGATTGAATTGCAGGGATTAGAATAACATTGGGACATTGACCGGGGGCTAGAGGCGTGTCCCTCTTTTCGAGAAACCTAATCACTAGTTCATAGCTAACTAGGGAGAAGAAACGAATAACCGTACCGAGAGCAGAGAGTAAAGAGAGAGGGCAGTTACTCAACTCCATAAATACATGGAGTGAGTTTATGTCAGGAACAGATCAAAAACTCGAATTAATTCATCATTAAAACAAATCTCCTTCGTTCTAAAGAAAACAAAAATCTCCAAACACTATCGATCTGTCACTCTGCATAAAAGATATAATAAACCAGCTGTCATATTCCTACATGAACTCGTATAAAAATTGGCAAACTGCCTAGCAAAACAAAATACACTACGAATAATTTACACATAATAAAGGGCACAAGAAAAAGTGTAAAACATTATCCAAAAAAAAGTGCAAAACTCCACCCTGTCTTACAAGTACAATTATGATAATTATATATACTAATACTAGTAGTAGTATATTGTACCAAAGACAGATTTTTATGCATAAAGCACTTGGCAACTCGCTGGAGAAAAGTCGTGGAAAGCCTTTGGGGCAGCCACAACCTCCCACTTCGCTAAAAATTCCCCGTTTTGTCCCTCAAATGCCCTCCCTATTGCCACGTTTAGCCCACTTGAGACCACGTAGATTTTCCCTTCCAGTCCAGTCACAGCAAAAGGCCTCTGCATTAGCTCACGTGGGAATTTATCACCACCAACGTGCTGCCACGCGTCATGATCAGGAACGTATACCTTCATCGGGCAGTCACCGTGTTCTGAAATGACGAACAGCCTGTCAGCCAGAACCACGCTGACCCCGGTCCAACCTTCTTTCATCCCGTCCTTCATTTCCTGCCACGTGTCATTCTCCAGGTCGTAGACCCCTCCTCTCGGCGAAAACAAGAAAGGCCACGTCCACCCCTCTGTCACGTACATCTTGCTACCTACCACAGCTGAATCGTACCTGGCCAATCCCATGCGCATTTTAGTAACGTGTTCCCACGTGTCCTTCTGTGGATCATAGCATTCTACGGAGGTGTTTGAATCAGTATACCCCGCCCCACTTCCACCGACGGCCATGATCTTACCATTAACATTCCCCGCAGCGAAGAACGATCGTGGGGTCATCATGGGAGACGCTATAGACCATTGATTTGTGGATGTAGTGTAGACGATCGTTGTCTGTATGGAAGCTTCTGTGTCGGAGCGCATACCGCCCAAAACGTAGAGCTGGCCTTGACGTGGGATCGAAGTACAAGCAAACCCTGGTGGGCACACAGCCTTGGGACAGGGCATGGAAGGTAATTGAAACCAACGGCCTGATCGCGGGTCCAAAACTTGCCATTGTATCCTGGCCGTTGAGTTATGGAAAGCGAAAACGAACAGATAAGGTAGCGAAATCGATAAGGATCTCTTGGAGAGAAGGAAGCCAGGGTCTGTTATGGCTCTGTTCCATGAGCAAGACACTGAACGTACCAACGATTGGTATGGATAAGGAAGATGAAGAAGACAAAGCTCTGCGATCTCGTCGGGTAGCCCTGGAATCAACGGCTCCGGTTTATTGTGATTTTCTTGATCATAGTTGTCTTGTTGCTTGCTCGAGGAAGACTTGGAAACCGCCATAATCTGTGAAGCTCTTGGCGTAGACCAAAACTAAGCAGAAGAGAAGTCGAGGAATTTCGTCAGACCATGGTTTCAGTGCATATTTATAGAATTGGAGCGGAAGTATATGGAAAGTAGTGAGTATGTGAAGCTAACTTTAAGAGCGAGCTTGTAAAAGTGTTTCGACTATTTTAATGTTGCCCTTTTGGTGGAAAAAAAATAAATAAAGGGGAGGTTTTGTTTGTGTGTTTGGGTGGTTGGCTTCTAGAAACCGGAATATTAGGAGAATCGTAAATTGAGTGACGCACCAAAATCCGGCAAATCCGAAAATCAAACGACTAGTTCGATTAAACAAAAGAAAAGTATTACAAAATTGAAAATTCGCACCGGAATCAGCAACGAATGACGTAAGTTGAACTAGGAGACGAGCACGTGCCGCCGGTAACCGGAGCTTTGACGAAATTCAATTGGCCTGTGATTTGATTTCCCTCATTTGTTTTATCATTATTATTATACTCAAATTGAGAGATTGATCTTTAGTGTGTGGTGTGCTGATATAATAAAAATAGTGATGTGGGGGAATTGAAGTTTGAACAAAGAGAAAATCATAAAAAGTTGGATTAGATACAGTTTATCTGGTGGTCAGATAGAGATAGGAAGATGAGATCCCGTTTTCATTTCGGTGTTAATGAAAGGCCACGTGTCGTCAAATCCCTTGATAACAGTAATTATTACCCTCACCTCATCTCATCTGCCATGTTTGGTCTAGTTTTAATTGGAAGTTCAATTACAAGTAGAAGCCAAAGTAAAGTTTAAGAATTTTGGTTGGTATAATACTTGGATTGGCTGGCTAAACCATGTAATTTGGACAGAATACAGATATGATGCCATTATTGCTTGAGGGAGCTTTGAGCTATTTCTATTAGTAAAAAAAAAAAAATTAATTAATCATGACAACTTACTTACTTGGAATGCTCTCATATATCATGTATGGAGGGAGAGGAATAACCGCAGGTTTGGTAAACAATCTCAGCAATGTATGCAAATGCTTGCGAAAATCAAGGAGGAGGTTAGCTATAGACTAGGGGGGATGAAAACCATAAAGGATGATACTGTTAACAGAGATTTGCATGTAGCATGGGGGTTAAAAAGCTCACTGATAGCATAATTGGTTCTTAGCTATGTAAAAAAGAATTGCTTGGAATGCTCTCATATATCATGTATGGAGGGAGAGGAATAACCGCAGGTTTGGTAAACAATCTCAACAATGTATGCAAATGCTTGAGAAAATCAAGGAGGAGGTTAGCTATAGACTAGGGGGGATGAAAACCATAAAAGATGATACTGTTAATAGAGATTTGCATGTAGCATGGGGGTTAAAAAGCTCACTGATAGCATAATTGGTTCTTAGCTATGTAAAGAAGACATTGTAAAATAGTACATTTGTTTGCCAGCTATGCTGGTTATTTTGATGTAACAGTGTATGCTGTTTTTGGATAAATAAAAATTTTGCTTATCCAAAAAACAACTTACTTACTTATTACAGTACGTTTATTGGTAGCTGATACTGAAAATTGATTAATCAAATAGGCTTAATTATGGGTCAAAATAATCCCGTGAATCTATGACAATATGGAACCTAATTATCAACTTTAGCTGCTTGTTTGGAATTGGATCAAGTGACATGTATAATTGGAACTAATTCAACCCCCACTTGGCCCACTTCACTTCACATCACAGCTGATGCTGCTACTGCTACTTTTTCTTCGAATGGAAATGGGAATTAAAGCATGAAGAAGCATCCTTATCTTCCAAAGTCACAAATGTTAAAGTTATTTGTGGGAGTGATAAATGTTTTTCGGCTCACAAATACCACGGATTGCTTGATACTAGCGAAGAGCTCCTGCGATAGTGCGGGTAAAATAAATGGACTCTTACTAAATTTTTAAAAAGGATTTTATTAATTAGTATTTTCAGGACATTTATTATGATTATTATATATGCTAATATTTTCATTTAATGAATTAAAAATTATGAATAAAGTTATTAATTTTTGTATTTAATATAATACTTTTATTAAAAATAATATATTAATTAATTTTAAAAAGTATCTTAAAGTCACTCGTTAATAAAATATTTTTAAAAATATATTAATAATTATTTGTGTGGAAAAAATATATAAAAAAAAAGTCATTGTATAATGAAACATATCATTTATAATTATTATAATACAATTAATTAATTATAATTATATAAAATTCATCAAAATATTATATAAATTTTATATTTTTAAATGATAAATCCTTACATAATTACGTGTTATAAGCCATAACAAAATATTATATAAAATGTCCAACTGTTTGAACCGAAAATCGAAGATCACATCGGTTTGAATTTCGGTCCGATTGTTTCAACTTTGATTTTACTTGACTTGTAATTGTTCGAGGACTTAGAGTTTTAAAATTAATAACGAAATGCAAGATAGAAAGTCGACGCAATTCATGTATTCATATTGTGTTCGTGTATTTTATCTTATCATAATCATGTTAAGTATTTTATATTTATATAATTTTTGATACGTTAATAATTTGTATTATATAAATTTTGAGACATTCATGTGTGTTCGTACTTTTTTTGTATTATATTTTTAATTATTTTTTTTGTATAATATTCGTGTCGTGTTTAATATTACTAAATTTAAATTAGAAAGTGAATCGAAGAGGAAATGCATGCAATAAAAAGGTAATGAAAATAATTGGATTTTAATATATTCAATTGCTTTATATTATATTATATTATATTATATATATATATATATATATATAATCTATACAAATATATTAAAGCAATCCCGCTCAATTTGAGGGAAATTGCTTGTCACGTGGCAACTTAAATTAAAAAATATATATATATATATAAATATTTGTGTATTTGTATCTTATTCAAGATATTATATATTTATATAAATATTGACACGTTAATAATTCGTTTTATTTAAATTTTGTATGTTCATGTATTCTTTCATGTTTATGTTATTTTTCGTGTCGTGTCGTCTTTTAATTATTTTTCTTATGTTTTGTTCGTATCGTATAATTATGTTATGATCAAAATTATCATGTCTAACTGATACTATTCAAATAACTCCTAATCTATAACTAACTATAAAAACTATCCCCCAAATGCATGAGAGTAGAGAATTTAGGATTTTGAAACAACACGCATTTACCGTATAAGCCACGTCATTAGCTATAGTTTGAAGGGTAATTATGGTATTTGATTTTTTTGCCATATGATTTAAAAAATTAATTTGGTCATTTTAGAATGTTTGTTGTGTTTGTTTTGTTTTTTTGATTAATACTAATAAGATATTTTGAATCTCGGATTATTTCGGCTTCGGGTCATATCGAGTTTAGGTCTTTTTGGCTTCGTACCTTTTCGGATTCGGATTTTTCCTGTTTCAAATCATTTCGGTTTCAAATATTTTGTGTCGTGTTCATGTTATTTTTTGTATCATATTTGTGTTATTTTTTGTGTGTTCAAAGTATTCGTGTTCGTGTTATTTTTCGTGTATTCAAAGTATTATAAATTTTTACATGTTAATAATTTATTTTATGTAGTTTTTGAGACGTTCGTGTATTTGTTTTGTGTTCATGTTATCTTTCGTGTCGTATTTTAATTATTATTTTTCATGATGTATTCGTGTTGTTTTCAATTCATCTAAATATTTTTCATAGTTTGTCATTGTAATTCAATTTTTTAAAAAATCGTGTGTACGTGTCATGTCTCAATTCATTTCATATTTTGCATAATTTATCATAATGATTCAATTTAGAAAAAAAAAATGTATGTTACGTGTTTGTGTTATTTTATCATGCGTTTAAAAGTATTATAAATTTTTACACGTTAATAATTGATTTTTTTTTTTTTTATAGATTTTGATACGTTCATATATTTGTGTTGTGTTCATGTTATTTTTTGTGTCGTATTTTAATTATTTTTTCATGTTCTGTTTATGTCGTATAATCATGTTGTATCCGAAATTATCAAATCTAATTGACACTATTCAAATAACTCTTATTTTTGTGTCAAGTATCGTTATGTTCGTGTTATTTTTTCCGTCATGATAGTATTCAAGCTATTATATATTTATATAAATCTTGACACGTTAATAATTCGTTTTATGTAGATTTTGACATGTTTATGTATCTGTATCTGTATTATGTTCATTTTATTTTTCGTGTCGTGTAGTATTTTAATTATTTTTTCATGTTATATTTGTATCGTCTATTTATGTTTTGTCCAAAATTATTGGATCTAATTGACCATGTCTTTCAAATTTATTACAAAATATCAATTCAAATTCGAAAAGAAAAACGCAAGCATTTTTCTAATATATATATATATATATATATACATATAAAGTAATCAAATACCGAATCCAAATCTCTATTTTTTTTGTTTAGATGTAACATAACTAACTTTCAAAATGTTGGCCAAACTATTACGACATAAAAAAGGAAAATTAAAAAAAGGATTATTATATAAAAAATCATCTCATTAATTGTTAGTCAAGTTTTTAGATTTTAAAAGTAAGGTTAGCAAGGTTATAAATATTCTTTAAGATATATTTTAAAAAATAAAAAAATAATTTAAATAAAAAATAAGGCATATGATAAATTTTTAATTTTATTTACGAAATTAAAAAACTCTATTATCATAATATCAAAAACGAACTTTTATTATATATTACTAAAATAAGTTTAAGTCAGAATTATTTATTGGAAATTTTTTTTTGTTGTTGTCAGAATGTTGAAAATAGCTGTATTTGCGAATGTGGCCCCAAAATGGGCATGAGAAATACTCGTAGTAATGGCCCAGAATGAAGAAGTAGTATTGGGTTAAGCAGATGTTTACAAAGAAACTACCACTACCACTAACTTACTGACCAATGAATTTGTTCCAAACTCCCGCACTTAGGCCCTCACATTTTCTGTTTGGACTTTGGACCATTTAGATAGATCAGATCACTACTCACTACGTACTTCTAGATAGATCGAGCTCTTCTTCTCTTCTCTTCTCTTCTCTTCTCGGCTTGCTTGCGAATCATGTCCATGGCTGCCTCTGCCTGATGGATAGCCGTAGTCTTACCACCAAACAATGCCTCAACTCCACGCTATCTTGCCTTTTCCATCTAAACCCTTGCTACATTCTAATATTTTCTCATCTTCTTCTTCTTCTTCTTCACCAATTCGACGTCGTTTGCCAAGGACCTTCTCTCCGACTAAACCTCCCAATCTCAAACATCTCACCTCTCGCATCGTCCAACTCACTCGCCGCAGGCAACTTCATCAGGTCGGGTGTTTTTCTTTCGTTTTTTTTATTTCCCTGTTAAAGTACTCTTCTGTTGGAATTTATTGTTAACTTGGGTGGATTACAGATATTTGAGGAAATCGAGAATGCGAAGAGAGAATATGGGAAGCTGAACACGATCGTGATGAACGCAGTGATGGAGGCTTGCGTTCATTGTGGAGATGTTGATTTGGCTCTCAACATTTTTCACCAAATGGCTCAACCCCACAGTTGTGGCGTTGATGCTGTCACCTATGCTACACTCTTGAAGGTACTTTTTTTTATAAAAAAAAAAATAATAAACCAAACAATTCCGATACATGATCTTATACCCATTTCGACTCATTTTATTTATTTATTTATTTTACTGAAAATTTTCCTAGCCGTTAATTTATTATATGATTGAATCTTAGTTGTTATCTTTGTAAAGGGGTTGGGTCGGGCTCGAAGAATTGATGAAGCATTCCAATTACTTGAGTCTGTGGAACAAGGCACTGCTGCAGGGAAGCCAAAGTTGTCAGCACAGCTTATATACGGTCTGTTGAATGCTTTAATTGAAGCAGGTCAGTGTTACAAGTCCACTGAAACCTTTTTGTTAATCTGGGAGTTCTTTTCTTTTAAGCTGTAGAAATCTTGGGATGAATTTGAAATCAAAAGATTTTGAGTAGCATTATAATAAAATAGTTTTATTATCATAATTGTGTCTAATTTCTTGTCAATGACACAAGCGTTGGACTACCAGAGTAAGTTCGTCATTGAGATCAAGTCTAATTTCTGAAAGCATTGTGCAGCCATATAAAAAACAAGGCCTCTGTTTTGGCCGTACATCACACTTTTTACCAGTACAAAGTTGTAATAGTATTACTTGTGATTATTCATCTTGTTAGTACTTGCATGTGGATGGGCTCAATTTATATGAGCCTAAACATCCATATGAATGGAGGATGTTGGTTTGAGTATTATTTTGCTGAATATATACTTCAACATGTTACTTTTTCTCTGTTTTAGGTATATCCTTGTAAGCAACAAGTTCAGCATTACTGATAATGTGATATATAATCTGCTTTAGTGCAGGAGATCTTCGCCGTGCTAATGGTCTTCTCGCACGCTATGGTTTTCTTCTTCGTGAAGGAGGGAGTCCTTCATTATTGACTTACAATTTGCTAATGAAGGTTTTTATCTGGCCTATAGATCTGCAAAGAGACTAATTTAAGAGTTTAATTTCCCCCCCAAAGTTTACTCATGGTCCTTTGCTTGTCATTTTAAAATATCTATTCTTGAAGATTAATCTATGTTTTCCCTCTTTTCCTCTCCTCTAAACTCTCAGGGATTCATAAGCACAGGGTGTCCACAGGCTGCAATAAACCTGCATGAAGAAATGCTACGTTTTGGGCTAGAGCCTGATAGACTGACATACAATACTCTCATATTTGCATGTGTCAAGAGAGAAAATTTAGATGCTGCAATACGTTTTTTTAAGGAAATGAAGGTCAAGCACTTATTTGAAAGGCCAGCTTAGAGCCTGCCACATACAAGTAATAGGAATAATCATGGGAACGTCCCAGTTGACCTAAATTATTGTACCTGATAAAATTTTCAGGATAAAGCACAGCGGTTACGCCATCCTGATCTTTATCCGGATGTTGTTACTTACACTACACTATTAAAGGTGAGTTAGTCTTGTGTTTGTTTAGGTATAAACAATTAAATGAATGAGCAGTTTATGTTTCAAACTTTTAAATGTTGAAGATTTTGTTAAATATGAAACATTTATATTGCAACATTGCCTATGAGATGGATGCAAAATAGTTTAAATAGTCTATATCTTCATCAGTAAACCTTATTATATTTCTAAGATCTTCATCTTTCTCTTGTGAGTGAATTTGAAATAAATATATTGTTCTTATGTGACCAAGAAATTTATGGAAGAATTTACCTTTTTACTTTATATCTGTGTAGGGTTTTGGGCATGCTAAGGATCTCCATTCAGTTCAGAAGATTGTGTTGGAGATGAAATCTCGTCATGATTTGTTCATTGATCGTATTGCATTTACTGCAATGGTTGATGCCATGCTAAATTGTGGTTCAATCAAGGGTATGTTGTTGATATTGTTTCAGAACCTGCAATGGGTCATGATTGTATCTTATTTACATGATTGAGGATCAGATCTAAAATTTCACATCTTATACTCGTTCAGCATGCTGATTACATTTGCATGGAACTTATATGAACTTTATCCATATTGGATTTGAATGCAACTCCTTAGTAAATTTAAAATTTCTGTATGCTGATGTTTTGAATAGAACTTTTATTAAGGTCACACTCTGAAGGATGTAAACAATATATGCACCAAGTTTTTAATGTTTGAATAAAGCTTCTGCATCAGCATGCTGAAGCTCATTAAAACTATTTTACAGATGAGGTTTTTTATCAATGTTGTTAACTCATGTCAAGTGAACCAGTTTGCTGCATACCTACTTTAGTTTTTCACTTACAAGTGGTACATATAGAACTCTGTTTTGTTGGGGAAGTACCTGAATAATAACTTATGGAATGGTTATCTATAAACAAAAAACCTAGGTGCTCTTTGCATATTTGGAGAAATATTAAAGCAGGCTGGTGCAAATGTGGACTTGAGGCCAAAGCCTCACCTTTATCTCTCCATGATGCGTGCTTTTGCCGATCAAGGGGATTACAATATGGTTAAAAATCTGCATGAGCGGTTGTGGCCAGATTCTTCTGGAACCATCTCCCTGGCTGTTCACCAAGAAGCTGATCATCTTCTTATGGAGTCTGCTTTAAATGATGGGCAGGTACGCAATCCATCTACACATGAATCATGATAGTTGGCATTGCAATTTCTGATACATTAATGATGCATGGCGCAAAAACTTATTAGGAGTAATTGTCTCATCTGCATGTACCACATGAACTGACACAGTAAGACTATGTCCTTCCTTCCAACTTCACTAAATGACAATCATAGGTTTTGTTTCTGACCTCTAGGTTGTCCCATGTAAAGAGAATTCTCGAACTTGGGAATTTTGAATTCTATTTCTTTTCCCTTTTCTATCAGATTGATGCAGCTTTGGAAAATCTTACAAAAATTATTAACAGATGGAAGGGTATATCATGGACGAGTCGTGGTGGCATGGTATGGAATTAATTCTTACTTTTTATGATTGCACAGATACACTAAGGAAAACAAGATACACAACAGCATAATCTTATCTGACCCATTGAAGATATAAGATATTTGAAATGGATGACAATATGTTGCCCTTGTTGAAAATGTGCTGAAATACCCTTGTTCCTATTGATCAATGAACTCAGTGCGCTTCCCCATTCTCCTGTTTATTTATTTGCCGGGATTAATCTGGACTGAACCTAATGTAGTTTGATATTACCTGTCAAAATTTCTCAGATATTTGATGACTAATCTTTTACCTTGAAATGATTTCCCCCCTTAAAAGATGTTAGTTATGCTGTTTAGTTAAACATGTTCACCACCTTCAATGTACTTCTGCTATGCAGGTTGCTTTGCGTATAGAGGTTCTTCTGGGATTTACCAAATCTATGTTCAGTCCTTACTTACTTCCTCAGGTACACAGTCTCTTCCTGTCCATTTTGAACTGTAGAAGGAGAAAGCTTCAAGTAATTGTTAGGGATGATTTACATATATAGGTGTGAGACAAATTTTTGGCTCTGGATTGTAAAACCATTGCAAAAAATGTGACCATATTTATTCGGTGTGTTGTTATTGCGGGATCTACTGATAAAATCAATCTATGGTTCTGGAAATCTCCATATATAAGAGCAACTCTAATTATGACCAAATTTAGATGAATTGGCATGGATGATCTTGTTGATGAAGCTAACTGGATGGTGACTGCAACTGGCAGTTTCAATGTGCCAACTGCCAAGTCCTGATAAACTTTATAGGTTGAATGATTTTCTATGTTCAGGTGTTGCCAGATGATCCCATTGAGAGCATCATGATGCCACTTGAAACAGTTAGGCCACTACCTGGCATTTTGGAGTTGAAGAAAGTAGTAATGCGCTTATATAGAGAGCCAGTTGTGCCTGTTATAGATGACTGGGACAGCTGCATTGGGCTGTTACACCGCGAGGATTGTTACGAGGTACTTCCACATCTTGTTGCTAGCTAATAAAAACTTCATTGGTTTATAACCCCATTTGATGACTTTCTTGCTTTGGTTCGATTATTCATCGTGCAGCATTGTCATGCATAATTAAGATATGAAATATATTTCTGTCTAGTGCTTTGTTGGGATGATGACTGATGAGCCATATGAAATTTATGATTGTGAGCCGATTCAACCCTTCATGATCTTGTGCAGATGAATGCCCCACTTTCGACAATGATGAGAAGTCCACCTCCTTGTGTTACAACGACAACAACTATTGGTCATGTACTTGATTTAGTTTTGGAAAAGAAGTACAAAATGGTTATTGTTGTAAAACATAGCAACTTGAATGGTACCACGCATGGGTCTAGGGCAGTCGGTGTTTTTACAGCTGACCAATTATTAAACCTTGTGGCACCTGTCTCAGAGGAGCTGAAACAAAAACACTGTTCGTAGAAGTTTAACAATGTTTTGATGCATTTCTCATCTTCTACTTTTTTTTTTTTTTTTTTTCTGTAAATAAAATTTTGGGCAAATATGAGTAGTAGCTGAGATCATCTTAATGCATTTAAATTTAGTAGTCTGCTAATTGAACAGTAACTCGTGATGAAACTGCTAGTTTTGGGGTAGATAGTGTTTCAAAAAATTTCAAAATCCTTTCATTTTATTTCAAGATGGTCCATTATAAAATACAAAACTAAAAACCTAAATTATTATTTTATTTAATTATGATATATATTTTTTATTTTTATATTATTAATAATATTTATATATTTTTATGAATTTAATGATATTCATATTGCATAATTTTTTTACACATATGTTTTTTTATTTTTAATATCATTATTTTTATTTTATAATTATTTTTTTATTTCATGAAATTCCAACGATCTTAATTTTTTTTTTTTTATAAAAATTATCCAAATAAAAAAATTATAAATTTTAACATTTTAAAATTATGCATTTTTAAATAACTTCATTTTAAATTCCTAAAAAACTATTTCAATTCCGCTCCATATTTCAATTAAAGAGCCAAAACTTGGTCACCAAGCCTTGGGTCAATGAGTTAATTAACACTTTTAAACTAATGGGACAGTCATTGTAATTACATGCACCAAGAGTCCAATTAGATCATGACGTTTTTTTTTATTAATCCTTCATTTATTGGGTTAGCACTTAACAGTCTGGTGATTCCCTTTCAAGAAATTCGAACGTAAATATAAGTCGTCGCGTGCGTTAACTTAACACACTAATCATTCCTGCTGACAAGCTTCCGAGTCTGGTAACAAAGAATCTTGCTCGAGAATCCTCAGGTTCTACCGCCCACATAAACGGGATATGAACAAACCATAAGCCTCCAATCAGTTTCTAATATTTCTCCTTCAACACACACTCGAATTGAAAGTTGAAACAACAAAATGGGCAGAGAAAACTGGTCTGTTATAGGCCGCCTCAAGAAAGCAGTGAAGAAGATAAACTCCCTACTCCGCTTAAACCTAACTAAATGGCGCATATCTTGCTTCCTCAAAAGCGCTTCCGCCAGGAGGAGACTGAGCCTGAGCTTTAATGATCGCTTGGGCTTGCATGGTTGCATTGAGGATGAAGAATCCAATGAAAGAGGGTCCGTTCGAGCTCTTCAAAGAGTGAAAAGTTATGCTTCAGATGATGATGTGGACAGAAAGGCGGAGCTTTTTATCTCCAATTTCCGTCGCCAGCTTTGGTTAGAAAAGCAGGTTTCTTTGCAGCTAAGATACTGCCGAACTAGGAGTTTGGAGTTGGACAGAGACTAATCTCCAACACTGAAGATATGCCAACATCAAGCGGATTGAGCTATAGCCTATTGTAAGCATGCCCTATAAGATTTATTCTAGTATATTATTGTTTATTTTTGCGAGGTTTTATACCATATTTGTACTGCTAAATTGTTTGAATTTCCGGTATTGCTTGAGCTTTGAACTTTGATTGTTGTATTTTTTTTTTTTCTTTCTATCTTGCGTCTATTTGTTTGATGCAGGATTGGTTGCAAAAACTTGAACTGCGTATCTTTTGTACTGAAATTAAAGGGCTTGTTTCAATAGGAATTCTGTTATTTTCCTTGCTTTGTGAACATAGAATTCTGGTATATATATGGAGTGCAGGGATCATTATATTGTTGTGATTATGATTTTTATTTTTCATCTTATAATCATAGTAAAATGATGTTCCACTCTGTTTCATGGATGGTAATGTTTTATATAAGACACATTTTATGAGAAAATACTTCTTTTTTGGGCTAGCAATTTGTGCATGATACAATGAATACTGTCATGATGTACCAAGTAACATTGCATGATAAATGTTCAAAATGTTTGGATTCCTTTCAAATTCTTGCTACATTGAATTGTTTACAAGAACAAAGAGAATCAGGGGAAGATTAGGAGAAAGAAGAAAATACAACAGTTGAAAGAAATTGTAAAGAATAATATAAAACAAAAACTCAATGGCAACCTCATTTCTCCACGTGATGTTGATGATGATGATAAATCTATAAGCTATACAATTACAAAGTGTTTACAAGTGAGCGTGAATCTCAGGAAATGGTTCAATTTTTTATATCTCTACCGATTTAGAGGGAGAATTACTTCATTTGGCTTTAGAAGTTTCTTTATCTATCACAGTCTCAAATGCCCCAACCAGTGCTCTCACCTTGTTCTTCCTCTCTTCAAGTAGCTTACTGGCTGTCTCCTCGATCACATCATTGTACGGAGTTGCAGATTCCTTCCTCCCATGCCCTGCTTGTACTTGGCTTTTGGCGACCACAATTGCTGCCTCTGCCTTTAATTCTTCAACCATTTCTTCTTTACTCGATTCAAGCCCCTGCTGGCTCCCTTCATTATCCTCCTGCCTGCTTTCAAGTTGCTTTTCTTCTCCAATTTCTTTAGTAGCAGCCACCTTGTCAGTTGCATAATCTTCTCCTTCTCCTTTATCTTCAGTTTCTGTTTTAGCCTCCTCGTGAGGAATCTTTTCCTGGTGATCATCACCAACAATGATCTCCTCTTTGCTGTGATTCTCCTTATCTTCATCATGTTGAGTATGATCAGATTTTCCTTCATCAACCTTATCTTCCACTTTTTCAGTCTGAGGCACATTTTGTTCTTGCGAAACTGTAGTAGAAATATCAGCAGTATCTTGTCCTTTCACAACACTTTTGACTTCATCAGTAGTATCTAATTCTAGGACAACATCCGTATGTTCACTTTCTTCAGCTTTTGGTATTTCGGTATCATCTATCTCACCCTGATCATCTTTCACAACCTCCTCAACTTGATGATCCAAATTTTCTTTATTTTCATGCTTGGTTTCAAGATTATGGGCTTCTTTTTTATCATGATTACTTGGAGGTTTCTTTGAAGCCGAACAAGTACTTCCCCTCTTAGTGGTGGGAGTGGGACTAGGACTAGGGGTCTTCTTCATGCTCCTAGACGAAGATAACGTCTGTGGTTTTCCTGCATTTGGCCTTTTGGCAACCCTTTCCAAGGTTGCCTTGGGTGTTGCAGTAGTGGATTTTGAAGAAGAAAAAGCAGCAGATCGGGATGTTGTTGGTTTCTGTCGAAGTGGAGAGATAAGTGCCTTGTTGACTCGAGCAGCTGATGGAGGCCTATCAAAAGATCTTCTTCTGAGAAGATTAGGGCTTTGGGAGGTGTCTTCCGGCCCAGGTTTCTTTAAATTCTTGATAGTATCATTGTGTGAGCTTTTCGTAGGCTTGAGATAGTTTGGTACTTGTTTTTCAGTGGAACCTGTAGAGAGTCTTCTTTGGCCATGAGTGATGGAAGACTTTGAAGGGGAAGTGCCCCTCTTCTCTTTCCCCAAAGTGCTTTCTCTTTTTGTGGTTGCCATAAATTCTTGGGGTTTCTCTGGCCCTGCTCCTCTAAGAAAATTGTAACAGAATCCTGCATTATTATCACAAAAAATAAAAGCATAACCAAGAGTGAGTGAAAGGATCAAAATCCTCTTTTCTTCTTTTCTTTGGTCGAAAAGAATCATCTTTTCTATTAATCACATATGCATATTAATTAGTACTAATTTCCCTCTTATAAGAAAGAAATTGCCCAGGTTAGTTGCAGATTGAACAGATCAAAAGAATGTTGACTTTCAGTTTGCTACTTGATCGAATGTCAACTCAGCCATTTGATTTTGTATAGTCTAGATGATTACATATTGCATTTAGTATAATCACATTTTCAAGGTCCTTCATTACATGAAAAATCCAGCCTTTTCTTAAAGAAAAAAAAGAAAAGAAAAGCGAATATAACTTTTAAAAATCCAAAATCACCCATCGTTAAGAGAGAAGCTACTCCTCACTCCTCTCTATATATATTTACTCATTTGTCCTCTAGGAGAGGAACCCTTTTCTGTACGCATATTTTGTGGAAAGCTAAATTTTTTATGAAAATATATTCTTATGCAGGATAATTAGTAGCCAAACCCTAGCTCCAAGGGCTGCCATTACCTCCCAAAAGAAATATATATATATATATTCAAGTTCTAACACCTAGCAACATGAACAGCAATGAAGAAACTTCAGTAATATATATATATATATATGTTTACAAATGAAAAATGTTGAAAAAAAAGAAGAAAGAATAGCATGCCATTGCCGATTGCCAATTGTCATACACAATCAAATTTGTAAGACTAGAATGATACTACTATATTTTACTTACTATGGCCTATGGGAGTTCCTTAGAAACCAAGAAAAGCATGACTATCATATTATTGCGTGAAAAATTCCTATCCCGCCACCCTCACCCTCAAGGCAATTAGCAAATGAAAATTTAAATTTAAGGAGAAAAAAGAAATTGTTCAAAGTTTGAAAAAGAAGGCATCAAACCAAATCAAATAAAGAAGGGATATATCCTGGAGAAAGATGGATATCTGGCGTACCTGGCTCTGGCTGGATGATGAAAGCAAATTCATGGAACGGGAACAAAAGGATTGAAATGAAATGATTTGAAGAAGGAGAAAAAAAGGTTTCTTAATTTGATAAAAGGAGCGCGAATTTCGCACAACTCAAATCAAAGGTAGTACTGGCAATGGCATGGACACCTTTGAAATTCAAACTAAATTTAATTTGTTCATCAAATTCAAAACTAACCCAGACATATGGGGATCGTATTTGTTGACCTTTTCAAACAAACAAACAAACAAAATAAAGTATATATATATATATATATATATAGCTCACTCATTTCTTTGGTATTAACGTCAATGATAACAGCTTTGCTTTGCCACATTGATCTTAATTAGGAAAATTAGTTGACGCCACCACCTCCATTTACTGTCGGCTAATATATATATATATATATATATATATATATATATATGTTCGTTAACCCTCTTCTCAAATCCCGTCCTTAAAATTTGTCAGATTATATCCTTGGTTACAGTCTCATGTTTAACAAATACGTACTCTACTAGAACCAATATTGCTAATTGTAGTAGATTTTCTCAAAGAGAGTTATATTATATTATATAAACAAAACAAGGCATATATAATAATAATAATAATAAAGAATTTGAAACATTAATTGAATCATCATGTCATGAAATATTGTGGAGTTCCTGCAAACAGTAAAAGATTTTAAATACTGAAATCAAATGGGTTTATTTTTCGTTTTTATTTTTCTCCTGAATTTTTCAGATTATCGGAACTTCCATTTAGCCTTTTTTATTATCACATAAGGTTGAAACTTGAGACACACATGTCGAAAACCTGCTTAGATTCAGATTTGCTCCAAATTCCTAATAGTATATTGCATTTGTTTGGATAAGTAGCAACAAATTATTTGCTGCTAAATGTTGAGTAAAAAGGGATTATTATTGTTTTTTTATTATATATGTAATTAATCATATATAAAAATCTACTAGAGACATGCAATGTTAAAAAAGTCTTAGGCCTCGTTTAGCATTGCTTATGGTACAGTTTTTGAGGTCAAAAGCTGTTTTTCACCGCAAACGTAATGCTAAACAGATAAAAAAATTTGGCTTCTGCTGTTGAAACCATGGTTTGAAAAGCCAAACCAAAAAGCCAAAAAATATAGCTTTTGGGCTTTAAAAGCTGGCTTTTGGATAAAATGACTTTATTATCCTCACATCTCTACACTTTTATTATTTTAAACATATCTTTTTTTGACATTTCAATTTCCTACAACACTTTTTTACAGCAATGCTAAACATTTAAAAGTTTTTAAACCACACTTTTTCACCACACTTTATAAACACACTTTTTTCAACTCGAGCTTTTTCCAACTCAAGCTTTTTTCAACAGCAATGCTAAACTAGCCCTTAATCAGATTAAGAATACGTTTACAATTTCAGTTGTGCGACGGTTTGGCTTCAACTTCATGTCTTTTATTTTTTATTTTTTTAATTAAATATTACATCTGAATTTGATTCTCAAATTTTGGACATATATTATTTTGATCTTAACCATCAAAACTTAACTTGTTGATCTCAATTACAAGTATCATAATAATTTAATTAATTTATTACTTTAATTTTTTAATTCTGACTTTAAATGCTATTTTGACACATGTCAAATTGATTAATGTTGCTGACGTGTGAAGACAAATAATGTGGTAATAATCCATCCATAAAGAAATAGTATTAAAAAATGGTAGATGGGCTATGGGTATAAATTTACGTATAATGGGCAGGTTGAGAAAAGTAAAGAAAAGGACGTACTTGGACCCACGGCCTTTAAGCGCGTGTTAGGCCCCAATCGCCCATATCTATCTATCTATCTACATCTACATCTTAAATTAAATGCACCTTACTATAATAAAATTCCTTTCTTCTTATATGAGATTTTGTTTGCCCATGAAAAATCAGTAAAAAAGATTTTTTTTTATTTTTATTTTTATAGTTGATTAAATTAATCTATTAATCATCTATAAATGTCAAGTTGGTACACCTTATTAAATTTTGGAATCAATTTTTTCCATAGCAATTCCTTCTTAAAAAGAAAAAAAAATCTCTGATATTAAAGTACTTATGTAAATTAGAATTTTTCGAGTAATTTACGTTTTAGATCATTGAATTTAATATTAATTTTTATATAGGTCACAAACGTTTTATTTTATCAAATTACATTATTGAACTTTTATTATTAACAAATTAGGTAATTTATGCTAATTTCGTTAAATAATTCTAATGAAAAAGCAGACTCAGCGTGATTTTTTTTACCTAACATGCTAGTCATGCATTATCTTGATGAGATGTAAAAAATATATTTATGCTGAGCCAGCTTTTCTATTAGAATTACTCAATGGAGTTAGTATAAGTAGACCTGCTCATGGACCGAGCCGGGCTGCGACCCGGTTTTTTTTTCATATTCTTTGCCCAGGCCCGGCCTTGAGTCAGGTCGGTAGGCCCGAATTCACTGTTCATCGGATTTAAAAAATATATTTTTAATATTTTTCTTATACTTTTATAATTAAAATTAAATAAAATAATAATATTATAATAAAAAAACACTGTTCCGGGTCTGGCCGTGCCGGCCCAAATAAAAATATCCTGCCCAATACGGGCTGGGCCTACCGGGCCGAGCGGGCTGCCCGGCCCATGAGTAGGTCTAAGTATAAGTGATCTAATTTATTAATAATAGAAGTTCAATGATGTAATTTCATGAAATTAAAAGTTTATAACCTACATAAAAATTGATATTAAGTTCAATAAGTTAGACAGTAAATTATCCGAATTTATCACATATATTATGTGAGTGAACAAATATTAAAAAAAATAAAGTTATATATTTTAAAAATAATATATTAAAATCTAAGTAAAACTCTAATAAGCTTTTGATGTGGGGTTAGGCTTTCTGTTCCGTTTCCGTCCACAAAATTAATTCCACTTTAATAAGCTGCTTCTCATTTCTCGTTTGTTTGTTTTTTTTTTTTTTTTGAGACAAACAGCGGAACGCACAGTATTGTGAGCCGTTGATGTTTGAATCATAACCCAAAATCAAGGGTATCGATGTCACCGAACACCAATTTAGTGTTAGGATGGGACGGCATTGCATTTAGGTATGATAAAAGATCGAATATCTATATATATTTTTTAAGTATTTGAATTTATTTAATTTATTCGATATGTGAATTTATTTATTATTCAAATATTATTAATCAAATTTTTATTTGATTTAAATAATAATATTTATCAGATATTTGAATTTATTAAATATTTAAAATTATTAAATCAATTTTTTAAAAAATATAAAATAAAAATTAAATATGTAAATGCATATCAAATTTTGATATTCAAATCCGTTATCCATTTAAATAAAACACATTTGAAAAACATTAAAATTAAAATAGATTAAGATAACATATATTTAAAAATTTATATTCAAATTTACTACAAATATTAAATCTAATATCTAAATTCAAAAATTATATAAATCTAAAAAATAAATCATATCATATCAAATATTCAATTTTTATTATTTATTGTCATCCCTAATTTCATTACATTTGCTCCTTTCTCTTTTGGCTCTCTCGGTCTCTCTCCCTTTAATACACTCTTTTCTTCTTCAAATCTTGCTCTCTCTCTCTCTCTCTCTCTCTATTCGAAGAATCAAAAGGAGAAGACGGAAAATCAAAGAGGTAGAACATGATTGCCTTTCCTTCATATTTAACGCCCTTTATTTGCTCCCTTGCTCCCCTTTCCTTTTTTTCCCCTTTAATTCAATTTCTTTCTTCTTTTTACCTCCATAAGTTCTCTTTTTCACAACACATACAGTTTGTTCATCGTTTCTATTAAATTGTTACATTTTATAGCTCTTTTTTTTTTTTTTGTTGAAGAAAATGAAATCCCGGTCTTTGTTTTAATCGAAGTTCTTTATATATATATATATATATATATATATATATATATATAAGATTGATTATTTTGATGACTTGATCATTCTGGAAAGAATAATTTGGTATTTGAGTCTCACGAATTTCTGTATGGTGGGTTGGAAGGGAAAGGGATGGACAAGTATTGAAGAAATCTTCAATTTGCTTTTTCTTTTCTTTATTTTCCCCTTTGTCTACTATACTCTTAAGTTTAATTTCGTTTTTGAAGGGTGATCAGCTTTTTCCACCCTCCAATCACGGACAAAGTCTCTTTTATTTTTAGAAAAAGAAGAAATGAAAAAAAAATTAAAATGATTGTGTGGAGAATAATTCAAACAAAACATCGGCCTTTGAAAACCAAAGAGAGAGACCCACTTTTGTTGGGATCAAATACAGTACTGGAGCATGCGACCATCTAGTCTCCTTTTGTTTTGCTCTTTTTTTTTTTTTCCTTTCTTTCCCTCTTATTCACTTTTCTGATTTATTTATTTACCTTTTGTTTTGAGAAAACACCCAAAGGTTCTCTCTTTGAACATGTTTGATCCTTTGATAACAAAGCTGTTTCATTCTTTTATGTCTTTCTTCCTCTTTCCTGTGTGTTCTCAAATATCTATCTATCTCTCTATCTTATTGCTTCAATTCATTTTTGAGGTGATTTTTTTTTTGGGGATTTTGGCATCTCTTTCTGTGAATGTTCCTGTTTAGAATTCATAATTCTGTTATGCAATTCTACCATAATTTCTTTTTGATAGAAGGAAAATAAAAAATTTATCTCTTGATGAATAAGCTGAGTAGATTGTAAAATAGATTTGGGTTTCTAATTTGGGTTTAGGACTAACTGCAACTTGTCATTGTTAACAACTTGTATTCTTTTTCCTTTTTCTTTTGGGAAGGGCGGCAAAGGTGACAGCAATACAGATTATATTAGGTTGAAAATAGGTTGCAAAACTATACCTTTATGGTTTCAAATTTGAGTAGCTTAACTATTGCTGCCAGTCACTGTCTTTTGGGGATTTCCTGAACTTAATAGGCAACTGCATTGCTGATTGATTGGTTATGATTATGTTAATGGCACACAAAATCTTAACTTGTTTAAGTTATAAACATTCAAAGTAAATAACTTGAAGGTACTAAATTTGGTTTTTGTGTGGAAAAGGCCAAGTGATAGGTTGGATTTATGTACGAACATCTCTACCCTTCTATCAATTTCATGGTTTTATCTATTATGCTAGTGTTGTGTCGGAAGTTGCCCTGCTTTGTGAGTATAACAAATTGTTTATCTTTGGAAACTTTTAAGTTTGTATAGAAGTGAGTATGGAGAATTATCTTGTGGAATGAAGTAAGGTTGTTATTGGTAACGTGGTTGAGCTCCTGTTATTGGGATGGCTAAAGAGGCAGTGTTTTGTATTTAGTTATCATCTTACAACCAATAAATTGTGACTGGTTCCTGCAGTATACATGCTGTGTATGCTTGCAATTAGGGTTTTTAGGTTTTTCTTTCCCCTCCTGAACTAAAGTTATGTCACGGCGGAGGATTTCTGTCATTACTATATGATACAATTTTTTTTGCTAAGCTATATGATACATTTATTTTGATGTTTTTCCAGATATAAAGGATACTTGTTACCTAGATGGGTGGATATACTGGTAAAAGAGCTGTTGATGGGCTTGCTGTACCTAGCAAGGGATCAGGTCTCATCTTGAAGGATCATGTTAATATCAGAGATCAAAATGCTCAGTTTTGCAACCGTATTGGATGCAGTGGGAGGCTGAACTCCGTGAAAGGAGCTCCACATGGCTACTCCGAAAAAGCCAAATCTTCGAGGCCTTCTTACCGCCCTTCATCAAGTGGCAAGGAAATTATTGGAAGTTCCTCTAGGGTATACTCTGCAGTTAGCAACACTAGAAAATGCTCAACAAATCTTCAGAAAAATCTATCATCTCATCTGGAAATAGATTCATCTGAAACTAGTAGTGTTCAGGAAGAGCCAGAAGTGTCAGAGCTCATATCCCCACCAGGATCTGAAGATGCTGATTATAGGGAAGTTACAGTGATGGAAGTGGGAAGCTCTAGTGTAGCATCAAACACAAGACAAAGGAGAAACTTAATTCAGAGATCTGGGTTGAGCAACCAGGATACTCTGGCCAGTCCATCTGTTACTTTGGCATCTCGAACTGCTTCTCAGGCAACTCAAGATAACACAAGCAGGTACGGTTTGAGAAATCTAAGATGTAACTCTATTTCTGATGTTGTCCCTTCTGGTTGTTCATCATTGGATTCAAGCCTCAGCAGAAGGAAAAATACAGTAAAAAAGAGAAACTCTGATGGAGAGGGTAGTTCCTCCACCGGGGGAAAGAAGTTGAGTGGGTCATCTTTGGAGGGACGGAACAACAGTTCTAGCCACGGTGTTTCTATTTCTGATTCAAGGCGAACCAGAAATTGGCCTTCTAATAGGGATTGTGATGTTGCTTCTTCAGTTAGGACTCGGAAATCAAACAGTAGTTATGGTAGAGGGAGACTCCCTAACCAAGCAAATGGAAATAGTTTAACTTTGAATGAGTCCCCCGTAGTCTTCCCGCAAGTGCCTCAATCTGATATTCCTATTGATTTTAATGCTCCTGTTTCCACAGAAACTGCCTCAACTCGTGCTAGTTCTTACAGTCGATCAGGTAGTATAGGTGAGAGTTTACACAGTGTCATGCCTTCTAGCCCTTTAGAAATTGGCATTAACCGCTCTTCAGTGAACCGGGGTAGCTTCCGGTGCTACAATATGGATGGCATTGCTGAGGTATATTAACAGGATATTCCAACCTGCATTGTCTTATGCATGGATTTATAATTTTGTTTTTTTTTTTTTCATTTTTTTTCTTTCTGTGCAACTCGGGGAAGGGGCTGAGTGGGTTTGTGAATATCTTTTACCCATTAATATCTCTAATCATTTGGCGTTCTCTCTAGGGAGAGGCAAAAATGAAACATTAATGGTCTGTTTGCAGTATCATTGAATTACTGAAGCTTCATCGGTTACTATTGTTTTATGTTTACGCAGATATTATTAGCACTTGAGAGGATTGAACAAGATGAAGAGTTGACATACGAGGTAACGAGTTTTGAAGCGTCTCACTTTACCTGATTATTCTCTGTTGTTGATTCTGTTTCTGTTTCTGTCTTGCAGCAATTACTTGTTCTAGAGACCAGCTTGTTCCTTAATGGCCTAAACTTTTATGACCAGCATAGAGACATGAGACTGGACATAGATAATATGTCATATGAGGTTTGTTTTTGTTTCACTATGTTGCTTCCAAGTCTGCATTTTATTTTCCCCGCTCTATGCTTGTTAAAGATAAACAACGGTATTAGCTTTTCTTGCTATTCATGACAGGAATTACTAGCACTAGAAGAGAGGATGGGTACTGTGAGCACTGCGCTCCCTGAAGAAGCATTGTCAAAATGCCTTAAGAAAAGCATCTATCAGGCAACATCTTCGGAAAATGCAAATGTCAGCTGTGAGGTTAAAAAGGATGATGTCAAATGCAGTATATGTCAGGTCCTTTTCTATTAATGAAAACTTTCCACTCTATTAATGAAAACTTTATGCTATTTAATTTTCCTCTGGTCATCTCTGGATGTGACTGCAATGGTTTCTTGACTGGTTTCACTTCAACTTAATGGAATTCATTGGTTTTCCTTTTGCAGGAAGAGTATGTCATTGGAGATGAAGTAGGGAGGTTGCAGTGTGAGCATAGGTATCACATGGCGTGCATACAGCAGTGGCTGCGGGTGAAGAATTGGTGCCCTATTTGCAAAGCATCAGCAGAAGCCACGCAGTCTTCTTCGCCCACCTCATAATTGAGTTGAATTTGAATAGAAAGCAAGAGACTGAGTTTTCTTTTGTACAAATTGATGGCTTATCTTCAGCATTTTTTATTTTATGATCGTATGTAAATATCAAACCCCTTTCATGTCAGTCAACTAATATAAACCAGGTGCTCTTGGCAGTTGGCTCTGCACTGGAGCTCATTCACCCATAAAAGAAATGTGAATGAAAATACGCATGTTACTGCTGTTCTTTGAGCGTGATCAGTTTTTCTCTCTTCTTGGTAAATGTCAGTTAGATGCTTGATGTACTTGTTTTTCACCCCTTAATTGCTAGTAAAACCAAAATCTTTTACTTTTGTGGTTCTCTCAGACAAGTAGATGATGCTATTGGAATTAGCTGATATTTGAAGGTTGGATAAACAGCGATACAGGATCTTATTTGATTGTACCAGCTATGAGCAACTTCCCTCATTTTCCCATGTAATAAGTTATATTAAATTCTGCATTAATTCCCTCTTTCTATCATTCAATGCGGTCGCTTTTGCAATTAAACTCCATCGTTTCCTCTGCTTATAATTCTATTTTTGGACTTGGAATGGGAAGAACCTGATGAGAAATGCAAAAGCTTTGACACTGTTTTGGTGGCATCTAATTGTTCCTTTCATTTTCACTGGTTGTACGGTTCTGGTGCTTTACCTGCATTTTTCAGCTTTTTTTTTTTTTTTTTTTGTTTACATCTGAGGAGGTATGGGGTTACATAGGAGGGTACAAAAAATTCAACAAGTCTTAACATGCATGAATTTCAGACTACTAGCTAATAATTTAACGAGAGGAAGAAATGTTGCAACAACAGATGCACAAGATTTCTTGATTCATCATGCCATTGCTCTAGGTTTACATATATATACAACATTATAATTACATTCATCTTCCCAAGCATTGCCCGTAACGATCTACCTTCAAAGTTCAGACGTATAAGATCAAAGTTGGGGAGCACTGATATTTGATAATGTCCAACACAAGTCCTTCATGATCATGCCACTGAATTACAAAGGCTGTCCCCCACCATCAGCAAGCGCAAACTACATACTTTTCAGCTGCTTTCACAATATAAAAACATCATTCACTAGTTCATCAACTGAACCTTAATACCAGCTGCACGGTCCAGATAGCTGAAATGGCTAACTAGGTTAATGCTGATAGCAAAAACCAAAGCATTGTGACCTATCTACATCATGCTACATGCAAGTAAAATGGAGACCAAGATAACTGAACTTTCACAGAGATCTGGTTAACCTCCTCTGCAGCTTCAACAGAACATCAGTATAAATTTTTATATTTAGGGGGAAAAAATGCTAACAACATATCCATTAACATTGCAATAAGTTCCATTGCTTTTTCTTATCAAGCTTATGCCTGATCTCTTCTTCTCATCTTCACAAATGATGTAAATGTCTCCATAATATGAATTAGCCAATCCATACAGCTTACTAATGTTTAATTGCAGCTGCCTAACTGAGATTTGCCCCAACCTCAAACACACAATTAGGTAACTCATAGTTTAAGAAAATAATAGAACATTGAGCACCTCTTTAATGAGTTTCGAGAATAAACAAATGAAATAGTGAAAAAGACTAATACTATATGCATAACAAAGGAACAAACATTTCCATAAAGAATTAAAAGGAGTACCTACTTACCATCACCAACTTTTGCACAACTAATGGTTACAGTGTGTCGTAATGCAAATATAACTGAGAACACAGTTTTCCAGTTTTCAGGTTACGATTTACTGAGAAACAAAAATGATGAAAAATCCCAAAGTGAAGTGCTGAAAGGTGCAAATCTAACTATCTACAAACATAAAAAAGAATTCCAAAAACAATTTTACTGAAAACCAACTCAACAATAAAGGACAACTCAATAAAATATAGCATTTGTATGTTATCAATTACAAAAAAAAAAAAAGTTCTACTGCAAAATTGATATTCTCATATTTAGAGCAGGGTGAAGTCGAACAAATATTCTAGTAAGCACTAGCAACTAGCACGCCTAGTGCAACTGAACAGGGAAGGGTTGTTGGTACAGAAATTTTCTAATCCAATATTGAGAAACTTTTACCTCTTTTAATCAAAAGCAATCCTGTTCATCTACAACTGTCCTTTTCCTGTTCCAAGTAGTCAGACATCAGAATGCAGATTGGATGATTTAATCCACAAAATACTTGCAAAAAGTTGCAAGCATTCTGCAAATAAACCTAGCATGATGGTTTTGCAGGGACCAAAATATCCCCACTTATAGAGCTTAAGATCAATTAATAACTGTTTGACATTTGTAAGCTCAGAATAAGCAACTCGTGAAATTTGTTACATTAGCTAGCCTGAGACCAAGTCACTCAACAAGCAATATGGTAGTTCGATAATCAACTGATGCAGTAGACTAGTCATATTTAAATCAATATAGATAGATAGAGAGAGAGAGAGCCAAATGGAATTCAAAAAACAGGCAACTTCATACATATCCAATCAACAATAAGAACAGTAGTTTGAGCACTATGAAAAACTGTATGCCACCAAATCTTTTAAATGACAACTAATTACAATTAGCAAGTCATTAACTCCACAAGAACATAGAATCAGAGCTTAGCAAATAGATTTTTCAGCGGAAACATCTAAATATATACCATGGACAATTTAATGGATGTTAATTTGTTATTAAAATTGGAACTCAATCAATTCTCAGATTTTAAATTACATACAGAGCAATGCTGCAGCTCTTACATAAGTAATTTTACCTTTCACCAAGCTACAAGACAGTATCCCTGCAAAACTTTCTTAGATTTCCTCCTCATTGGCCATAAATTACAAGAAAAGATTGAGATCGTTGAGATGGCAGAAGACAGCCAACAACAATGCTAATCGTACAACAGAGCAACCAGTTGTAAGCACTTCTTTTTGAAGCACCTTAGCTCAGTTGCTCAAAAAATAATTTTCTGATCCATCCCAGCTCTGCAGCAGGGGTACAGGCATCCCCACACTCAAACCCATAATTTCATCTTGCAAGGGCCAGAGCTTTATCTGACAGGGCGTAATCTGGTTCATGTCAGTAATCGAAACAAACTGGGAGCTTCAATGATCAACATTTGTCAAGCACATTGAACCAGAATGAACATATCTAATCACAGCTTCAAGATAAACAAATTTTTGTAGGGCATTCATTCTTCAAACGAATGCATACAAATTTTTTCCAGTAGCAATGGCCAATCTTCACCCAGCTGCTGGGGATTAAGCTCCATTGCCACTTTGAAATCAAGCAAAGATATTGAGCACTGCTGCACCTGTTCCTGCAAAACTTCTGAGGGCCCAGAGCTACTCTGCATATGCAAGTGATTACTTGGCCACATACCATTAACAAGCTTGCCTTGATGCTGCTGCTTGTGGGCAGGGTGCTTTCTCAATTCACGTGTAGACCTAGATCCCACCAGATCAACACAAGACCTGATCAGTTTCTTCAAGTATACATTTAACATGTTGTTCAACACACTAGCACTTTCCAAAGAAACCCCTCCAAGGCCCTGAGCTGCTGCGATCTGCTCCATACGTTTCTTCAATGTCTCAGTATCATACAAACCGCCACTGTCATAGTAGCTAGTGAAGTCGCCACTGCTTGCCACTGGCAGAGCTTTGCGGGCCCCACCAACACTAGCTGAGCAAAATGGAATCCCAAGTGGTGCAAGAAGAGGACTTCTAGAGAGATTAATGTGGTTAGCTTGCTCCACCTCCTCCCCATCTTCAACAATGGCTCCTTCAGTCTGACCTTTACTAAGCACCCTTGGTTTTTCTGTGGAATGCAACAAACCATCTCTTTCAATTTCAGGCTGCTCGGCAACTGCTTGAAGATGTTTTATTGGTCTTTGATAATCATATGGTGTCAAATCCCCATTTTCCATACCCAATTTATTGCCATTGTCTTCCTTACCCATGGATTTATGTGAGACACTCTCAACCTTTCCATTTGGCCCCAGCGGGCTGAGCCGATCCCTGAGTTTTCTTTCCTGTATTCCAGATCTAACCTTTCTTGGGGACGACACTGGCAAAACCCCATTTGACCAAATGGCCATGTTTGGGTTCTGGTTGGGAACAAGGGGTCCAGTTGGTTCATGTCCTTCATCTCTACCAGGAGAACTTTTCACAGTTTGTATCAAAGATTTCACGGGACCTGCTTCATGAACTGGTGGCGGAGTCTTAGCCTGACATGCATTTTTCAAGATTGAACGTATCAACTGATTATGCAGTGGCAGATTCTCCCTTCCAAGAATGCGGTAACATGACTTATCGAACTCACTTTTACTGAGCTTCTGACTTAAAAACCTACTCAAATTATAAAAATACCTTTTTGACCTCTCAGCCCCAATCTTCTTCACTATTTGAGCTTTCAATTCACCTAAATCGATTCTGGAGCCCTGCTGGGGTTGCATTGCTCAATAAGCAGATTCCTACACCATTCACAGAACTATAAAACCACTGAAACCTGTTTCCACCCCAACTTACAGTTTTCTGCAACACCAAACGAGTCCAAATCCACCAATTTGCATACTATACAATGCAAATCAAACTCTCAATCTCTGCATATTGAGAGTAAAAGAGGAAGCATGAAATCCCAGAGAAAGAAAGAAAAAAAAAATCAGAATTCCAAGGTAGATAAGGGTTATTCAGTTTTCACACATCCCTAATTGATCCACCGAGAAACCATACAATGCAAACCCAAATCTCATCTTCGCAGAACCAAAACCCTAGGGATCAAACTCCACTTGAGTGGTAAATAGAAACCCCACTAAACAAAGCCGAATTGAATAACGCAAAGAACAAATCAAAACCCTAGAGTTGGAACAGCACGAACCGTAAATAAAAATCACTGCAGCAATTAAGACACCAAGGCAATTCAAAAAAATAAAAAAGTTGGGAATTGGGAATTGAAGTTGAATGAAAGAGATCAGTGGAGCTGGTAGGATAAGAGCTGAGGAACAGAGCAGGAATTGCAGAGAAAAAAAGCAGAATGAAGAGCGAAAAAAGAAGCTCCAGAGTAACGAAAAAGATTGATAAAGGGCTGACCTTAGACAACTTGCTTGACCAATTGCAGAGAAATTGAATGCCACTGCAGTTGTTGGTTGGGGTTGGATTGTTCGCAGCCTCGATTCTTTTTGGTTCCCTCTCTCGACTTTTTATTTCCTTCCTGTTTTTTTAACTCTATATATAATTTGTGTGGGTTTATTTAGAGTGCATTTTCTTTTTCTTTTTTTTCGGGCTTCCCTTTCCCTTCCTCTTGATTTGTTTTGGTTTGTGTTAGCTCGATCGCTCGCTGCTGCTACTATTTTAGTTTCTCTCTCTTTTTTCCTTTTTTCTTTTAAATAGTGTGTGTATCTCTTATTTATTTATTTCTTTGCCTTGCCTTGCCTTGATTCTTTCTCTTTCTTCGCTCTCTTCTTTCTTAGGACTGACTAAAAAATAGACAAAACCGAAAATTGATTCAAAATCGTAATTTTTGGTTGTTCGGATTATCTTTTTTATCCACTTCGAATTCAGATCCGATATTAAAATGATTAAAGATAAATTTATCATTACATTTTAATTTAATTTAATATCGAATCTTATTATCTTATTTTTGTTTGATTAAATTTTTCTATTAAATTTTATCATTCAAATTTGATTTTGAATAATTTAAAAAAAAAATTAATAACTTTTTTAAAAATATTTTATTTTAATAATTAACAATAAAATATAAAATAAAATTTTATTTTTTTAAAATAAAATTTTATATTATTTTTATTTATTAAGTCGGTGGTGATCGGTGATAATATTAGTCAATAGTAATATTATAAGATCAAATTTGATCGCCAAACATAAATCCGACATATCTCTTCGACAATTTATCTTTTTAAAACTTTTTTCATATTGTTATTTTTCTAAAATTAAACAAGCATAAAATATTTTTTGTATCAAATTAAAAAAAAAAACATGTGGCAAGAAAGAAAATGCAAAATATTTCATGCTATATTTGTATCGAATTAAAAATAAAAAAAAATGATAATGACAAACAAAAAAAAAGGAAAAATATTATAAACTTAACATGGATATGTCAGATTTGGTGTTCGACGATCAAATTTCGTCTTTAAATATCACTACTAATCGATATTATCATCGGTTATCAAAGATTTGAATAATAAAATAAATATATAAAAAAAAATTAAACTTTAGTTTTTTTATAAAATAAAAATTATAAGTTAATTTTTAATTTTTTGATATTTTTATTAATTAATATTAATTCTTAAAATAAAATATTTAAAAATATATTTTTTATTAAATTTTATTTAAAAATTTATTTAAAATAAAAATTAAGTGATAAAACTTAATTAAAAATCAAAATTTAGTAGCATTTTCCTTCCCCTTTAGTTTAAGATTTATTTTTGATTAAAAAAAAAATTAAATGAAGGAAGGAAGATTACCTCAATCCAAAATTAGAGCATGTTAAATGATTCAGAAAAAACTAACAATGGCATTTAGAGATGATTCACCGAGTGAAACTATTGGTGAAACTAAACTTGTTTGATTAATTAACGGAACAATGATTTGATTTGTCCGGTTAGAGAATTTCTTTAGGGAGTGACCCAATAAAAGGGAAAACTCAGCAGAGAAGAGGCCCAAAGTGTATTTTAAGCAGTTTTGCTCTGTAGAAAAAGGGAAAAGCAAAGGCCCAATACCTTAAACATTTGAGCCCGTAGATATAATAGCAGAAGAAAATTAAACACATCCAGCCTTAAGCCCTTAAGTCTTTCCTCCCCCATTCTTTTTAGGGTTTATTTTTATTACAAAGAAAACAGAAAAGAAAAAGCAATCAGTTAACGAATCCGTCTTTCTTCCTCCGAATTATTACAGATTTCTGGCAAGGTTTGAGCAATTTAAATGAAATTTCCAATTTCGCTTACCAAGAATAATTTATGTATATTTTTTAATTGTGAAGTTGTTGCTACAATGCGAACCTGAATTGAAATGCTTGAAATTATGCAGGTGCAGCAGCCTAACAACTTAGTTCAACCCTCAAGTGATGGGAGAAGTGGTAATTATTGATTTCCTACACAATTTTCATTTATTAGTTTATTTCAGCTATATATATATATAATTTGTTAATTTGCGGCAATATCTCACTGTGTTAATTCCTACAGAATTTTATGCAAGAGGAAGATATTCGGTTGGAGACTACGCGAGCAAGATGTACGGCCTAATATCTCTTTCTTCTTCCTATAATAATTCCACATTTATATATAAGATTTCTGTTTCTAAAGAAATTGAATTTTGTTTTGCTTCTTTGCAGTTGCAAATGTTGTCAAAAGGCATGCCCAACTTACAGAGCGTCTCTCCAGGTATAACTTCTATCCTAATTCTTAAGGCATCATTATTTGTTATACATATGAATTACCCAAAAATGATGGCGCTGATGGCTTATACGTACTTGCCTAGGACAGCTGATTTCCTGTTGGTGTTATGAACCTAGAGTAGAAAGCTGATGAACTTGCTCCTATTCTTTATCTTTTACTTTGAGGACTCCATTAATAAAGCTTTTCTCTCTACTATTCTTTTATTTTGACAACTCCATTGATAAAACTTTTCTCTCTATTAATGGGAGTTGGGCTTTCAATGTTAAGTGCAAATTTTGAATTTTGGGAGTTGGATGTCTGATCCTCTCATGTTCAATTTTGTATAGAAATTGTTTAAGATTGAGTTACGAAGGGTTTGTGCAATTGATTTCTCTTAGAAGGTTGAAGAAGCAAAAGAGGTGTCTGATGTATCAAAAACAGAATTGTCTTCTGTATAAGCCAAAGCCTAAGTATTAATTTTATGTTTATCCTTAGGGGCTTGATGCTGAACCTTTTGGGCACTATATTATCTCTTTATTACTCTGCATATTTCATGCGCATATTCTGCCCTTAGTTTTAGTGTTGGTGTTAAATGTGGTATTAGTGTGAAGTGAATAAGGCATATATTATTGTATTTTCCGCCCTTGGTTGCTTGGTGCTCAATGTTTTGGTGACTTTAGAAGCTTAACTTTTAATTATAGGACTTTATTCATGTGTACATTTCCTGCCTGAACCTATTGCTAAAATGTGGCATGAATGTGAAATTTTGTGGTTCTTAGAGGATTAATGCTCTAAATGATGGTGATTTGGTAGGGATTCTGATAAGATGATATTTGAGCGTCTACAAAAAGAATTTGACGCTGCAAGAGCTTCTCAAACTCAAGGTAAATATATGCATTTGCAGTATAGAGTAACTTTTATTTTTTTTATTTTTATAAACGTGTTTTATAGCAATTGATTATCCACTCTATGATGCTTTATTCTATATTTTAAAATCTTCTTGAGGTACAATACTGTATCTAATATTTAAATTTGAAAACAAGCGGGATAATTCAAGCATTTTTAACTCTGACAAGAAATTGCCTTTTTTTCCCCGTTTGATCTTCAGAGATTAACTTGGATGGTGAACAGTGGAATGACGGGCTATTAGCTACAATAAGAGAGCAGGTATGGCTTTTCTGAATACTTTAAAGTAATTGTATTTCTTGTTCTATTTTACTGTTCAAGTCAGAATTATATGATTGAGGCAGTTGTCTGATGTTGAATAATTCTTCTTACTTTAATGAATCATTCTGTTAATAGTAATATTTTCTACTCGCCTTTTGATAAAAGTTGTCTAGATGCTAACTTATCTGGTTTTTTATCAGGTTCACATGGAGGCTGACAGAAAGGCAACATCTGGGGACACAAACAACATGCCAACATCTCATTTTCAGGAAAAGATTACTTACAGGATCGGAAGTAAGGTAATAAAATATGTCAAGAATACTTTTTGCAATGTTCATTGTCTATAATCTGTAGAGATTATAATTGATACTGAAATCTTCCTCTTAAAAAGTTGATATGGAAGAAGGTGATTGAATTTAATATCATCAAAGGTTACTCAACTCAAAGATGAGGGAAGATGGGGCAGTTTTCTAACAGTTTTTTGGATAGGAATCTAGGATTTAAAGTTTCATGGGAAAGTGCTTGTAATTTTCATAGAATTGTAAGATACGGGAGTTAGAAAAAGAATTTTGTTTTAGTTATAGTTAGGCAGGTCAGCTTCAGAAGAGTACATGTAACTATCAGTAAATTTGTTTTTAAGTGATTAATATTGCAGCAACTCTTTATTATGTGCTTTGTTATTGTTGTATCTGTGAAGTCATTTCTTGGGAGCTCAGATTTATAAGTGAACAGGTGATTTGTTGTTTGGAAGGGACAAGAATTGGCATATTATATGAGACGTCTTTTGCAGGTAATACTGAAAAAGTTTTTACCATTTGATTATTAGTATCTGCAGTTAGCTATTTAATTGGCTTATATTGCATGTAAAAAGTTATTACTTCAAGCTGAGGCATATCCTGTATGGTGTATTTTGATTTAAAGATGTAAAATTTTTAAGAGAAGTTGGATAAGTAAATGAATTGAGTCCCTCATATATGTGACAAGGGTTACTCTTACAATTCTTGTTTCTGTAATTTTTGTAGGGGAACCTTGTGAGCTATACCATTGTGTGCTTGAGAGCAAGTCGTTTCTTGAAAAGATGACCGTCCTCGAACATACAATTCCTTTCTTTCTGCCAATACGAGAAGTAGAAAATGATCTTCTTTCTTCTAATGCCATGGTAACTCAGTTGCCTATCTGGTTTTTACTTGATAAGATCATGATATTAGATCAGTTCTTAATATTTTTCTTTATCTATCTACTTTCAGAGATTTATAGATCATATTGGAGAATTATTGCAGGCTTATGTGGACAGACGTGAACAGGTAATGGTAATGCTGTCATATTTCTTGTATGAAATGATTTTTTTTATTATCCCAAACCAGCAGTTCTCTTGTTTAGGAAATGTTTTGTTTCTTGAAGCACTTGTTTGCTCCACCATTGCAGGTTCGGCTTATTAAGGAGTTGTATGGAAATCAAATAGGAGAGCTATATCATAGCCTTCCGTACCACATGATTGAATTTGTACTGGATGATTCTGATTGGTTGGTCCACTTTACACTTTATGGAGTATCTGTACTTCTTCTTTATGTACATTTACTTAGTTTAGATGTATCATGGGGATATTTTGGTTTCTGAACATTATTTTAAGTTCTCTTACTTTAGATTTTGTTTTCCTGTTGATACTTCAGTTTTGTCTTTATTTTCTAATATTTATTTTAGAAAAAGTGAATATGGAATAACTGTTTCTTTCTCTGTTAGAATAGTCTTCACTATAAGGTCCTATAATTATCTTAAACAGGTACTAAATGTTAAGTAGTTATTTTTGCTTGGATGTTGACGGGATTGTTATATTTTTATTTGTTGCAGCAAGGTAACAATCAGTCTTAGATATCCGGATCTTGTTTCTGTACTTCCAACTCGAGTAAAAGTTCTAGCATGGCCAATGCATCAATTCAAGAAGAATCATACAAGCTCAGCTGTTTTGGGCAGGAAGGAAAATGGAGGAATGAGTTCCCAACCTATTCCAGCTCGTTTGTCTTACGCGGAGGATGCCTTGAGAACCATGAGCTTACCAGAAGGTATTACTTTTCCTTTTCCTATCTAAAATTGAAGAACTTCATGCTAGTTGATTTTTCTGAATCATATGCTACTGTTGCTGCTGGAATTCATTTTGCATTCAAGTTTGAAGAAAGTATTTCATTTCATCTGATCGCAATTTGATTGCCTTAAAAGCACCTTGGTTTCTTCTTTGCTTGCTTATCAGTCGATAACTAATTTATAATTGATTTTCATTAGTTTTTCACCTTTCTTTTTCCCCTAAACATGGTTTGCGTCTTGCTTCTCTATATCAGCATATGCGGAGATTGTGTTGAATCTACCACAAGCCCTGCAGCAAATATTTCAGGTTGGGAGCCCTAGTTAGCGATTCACTTCCTTTTTCAGAAGTTTCAGTGTGTGTGTTCAAACAAAGTTATATGGTTGTATAGGATGAAATATATACTTGGGAATCATTGGGTACTGTTGGTTTCATCATTTAGTATAGGAACATTCCCCAACTTTAAACCCCTGTTTTTCTCCCCTTTGTGGTTCTTTTCGAGTTTTTTAGTGCCCACGAATTTTCTTTTCTTTGCAATTATACTGTCCAATGAATCTCTTCTCTATTGATAGCAAGTTATCAGATGGAAACAGCTGGTTGAAGCAAAATAGTGTAGTTTACGCACTAAACTAAATTGTTTAAGCTATATTTTATAGGATTATTCACACACACATTCATATATATCAAATAGCTGATGAACGATCACTTGCTTTTTTTTTTGGTTAAAGCTGCAGAAAGCTTGTTCGGTGGTTAAACTTTTGAGTCTTAAATTTAAAACTATAAAGGTTCATCCATCTCACAAAGCAAGGTGCAGAAGTATTTATGATGTAGTACTAGTAACGGCGAGAAAATAAAAGAAAAAAAAAAAGAAAAAAAGAAAACAAAGGGTGGGACTTGGGAGGAAGAAGCGGTTGTTATTTTGCTGTTAAAAGGAGAACAGTTCCCTCCCTCTGTATCTGGCATTCAAAAAGGGATAGTAATAATGATCATAAATTCCAAGTTTTAGGAAAAGGAAAAGGAAAATGACCCTAAATCTTGACTACTAAGTAAGTATATTAGTATTCGTCCGTCGTGAAAGATCATCATGAACATGATCCTAAGTTTGTCCCAGACGCCCTTTGCTCTTTAAACTGTATAATGCTGCTGAATCGTATCGATATCAAGTCCCTTCAGCTTAACAACTGATTCAACATGCCCCTTCAGTGTATTCAGCTCCCTCAGCCTAAACAAATGCATAAATAAAATCATCATGAAAAGCGATAGTGATAAAAAAAAAAAAAAATCACTATATATTTTGTAAGATAAATTCTTTTAGAAAGTGGCAAAAGGACAAATACATGTACATTTGTGCATAGGCATGGTTAAGTAGCTGCATGCAAAGATTAGTTCACTCACCTTGCAACCTCAGCCCTGCGCTTGGCCTGCTCTGCAATCTCTGAAAGTTCCCTATAGCCACTCTTTTCATTGAAAAGGTTTGAGGTTTCAGGTGGTTGAAGGCCATGCAAAGTTCTCTGCGCAGCTGCCCATTGTGCTTCTCTTTCCTCTTTTCCATAATCTTTCTTTGTAGTGAAGGCCGTCTAATATTATAATGTGCAGACAGAGCATAATAAGAGCAATCGAATCAGAAATGTAAAAGGTTGAAATTCATGACACAGAACAGAAGACAAAAGTCAAAAGCTCTTCATTTTGGAATTGCAATCCAAATGAAAGAATCATACCTTGTTCTCCAAAAGGTTATCCCAAGCCTTTCCACTAAGAACGTAACGGATTGCAAATTTGATAAGATCAAGTGGGATATAAGTCACCACACTGTAAAGCCAGATTACACCGGCCCATCCCCAACCCATACCTTTAATCCTTGCAAAACCCCAATTTGCATACACAGCTATCAAAGTGGCCACCTGCCAAATACAATTGGGTTCATTCATTATTATGTTATAATAGTAGGCAGTTATCTGTTACGTTTGTAAAATAAATGCAAAATGATTTACGAGACTTTTGCTGAATTAGCAAAAAATTAAAATACATGAAGTAGAATTTGTGAACTTTGTCATTTATCCTTCACCTTTTACTATGTTAATAACACAATATAAACAACCACATTTTCAATAGTATCAGTGGGGCACAGAACTTCACTGCAACACGTACTATTTATTCCAACAAAAAGGAGCCTGCTAAAACCTTATGAAGAAAAAGACAGATTTTTGAAATGGATATCTTAAAAGATTTGTTAAATTTTCTTACCAGCTGAGCAACTATAAAAGCACTGACTAGTAGAAGCCCAGGACGTTCAAAAAAGGACCAGCTGCGAGACCGTGTGACAAAAATGAGGGCCTGACTCACAATACTAACTTGAAGGTATAAAGCTGCCATCATTTCTTCAGGACTATCCCTCAGTGATCTAACATTAAACTTGTCCTGAAATATATATAGGAAAAGGAAACTTAGCAAAATCAAAAGAAATCTCACCAAAATAATACATAAATGGGATACAGCGAAAGCTGTTCTTACTGAGAAGAAATTGGTGTCTTTCATTGACCAGAAGAATACCACAGTCATTAGTGCTAAGTAACCTCCAAGCACAACGCCAGTAGAGAAAATCTCCTTGAGTTTCCAACTGTCTGGCTGTGGAGATGGCTTTACTCTGTCCTTGGAAATTGTCATGATTGTACCTATATATAGATGTGACGATGAATTAAATCAGATTCAAGACGATCCTGGTGACATGTACAATAAGGCATATTGACGTAACAATCAGATACAGATCATCTCACCATCGTTTAGGATGGCAATAATTAAAATCATGAAGGGTGCAAAGTCAAACTTCCATATCAAGGCGATAAACATGAAGCCAAACTGCCAAAATGAAAATGAATAAATTTAATCCATTTGTAAAACGATAAAGCATTATTAGTGTTCAAGTTTCAACATGTCTTTATATACTTTTTTTTTTGGTCGAATGTCTTTATATACTTACCACAATACGAATGGTGATTGAAACTGCATAGATCTACAAAGTTGAAAAAAAAATTAAGAGAAAAGATTACAAACACTTGCACTGTGGAATAAAGGACCGTGAAATGCAAACAAAAGTACGCTACGATATGCCTAACCGTGTAGTTCTTCATCCTTTGGAAAATAGCCCTGCTGGTCAGCACTGCACTGATAATGACACTTAGCCCAGGTTCAGTAAGTACAATGTCTGAAGCACTTCGAGCGGCATCTGTAGCATCAGCAACAGCAATTCCAATGTCTGCCTTCTTTAAAGCAGGAGCATCGTTGACACCATCTCCTGTCATGCCACAAATATGTTTCCTCTCCTGTAGCCTCTTAACAATTTCATATTTATGTTCTGTCATTGACATGAAAAGGAATTGTTAGGGGAAAAAAGAAAAAGAGTAGAGGATTGGATCGTATAGCAAAGAAATTTAATAACACTGTCAAAAACGACCTAAAAATATCAAAGGTGCCTGGATACTGTGCATGATAACAAGTGCTCAGCGTTACACAGAGCTCTTTTCTTTAAAAAGCAAAGAGAGCAGAAGTATAGGAGCTATGAACATATCATCTTAATTATCAGCAAAGTTCTTACTAAAACAAATATTTTAATAATTTCCATTTTCCAGAATATCACATATTTAGGAAGACATTGTACAACTAAACACACCTGGAAATACTCCTGCAAATCCATCAGCCTTCTCAATCAATTCATCTATAGGGAGGGCAGCAATGGAAGCATCCTTATCTTGGCCCAGCAAGGAAGATGAAGGGTACATGTTTGTTCCCATTCCAAGCCTCCTGCCAGTTTCTTTGGCAATTGCAAGCTGATCCCCTGGGTATAATAGAAAATTAATATAAAATTTACTCATGAAATTATGGACAATTTACAATATTAAAATAATATTTAAACAACTCCTACCGGTAATCATCTTAACATTCACTCCAAGGTTTAGAGCTCTTCTGATGGTTTCTGCACTATCATGCCTTGGAGGATCAAACAGTGGCAACAAACCAATAAGCTGCCATGGTGCCCCAGGACTCTCTTTTGTTTTCTCAGGTACTTCCTGCAGATATAGAAATTAAACAATATGATTTTACCCCAAATTTACTTATCTAATCATCATCAACATGAAACATGCAAAGTTTAATTTGCTGACCTGTCTTGCAACCGCTAAAGATCGAAGTCCACGTTCAGCAAATTTATCAATAACTGCATGAACCTTTTTCCTGACATCTTCTTTGCAATTGCAAAGATTTATGATCTATTTCAGAAAAAAAAAAAAAAAAAAAAAAGCATGTAAATTAGAAGTTATCTACCTAAAACTTTCAAAACCGATCTTCCAAAATGAGAAAAAGTATTATTACCTGCTCTGGTGCACCTTTGCTAGCGCGATGCCAGTTTCCATCAGAATCAATGTAGGTTAGAGCAGTTCTCTTGTCTACAGGGTTGAATGGTAGGAAGTGGATCTCTCGAATACCAGCTCGTGCCTGGCCAATCAGTATCCAAAATGACTAAAGAATTCTTGGACCCAATCCTAAATATAACAGAAGAAAGACCTGAAAGAAAATAATACCTCCTTTGGATCTGCAAGCATTCCTACAATTGCAGCATCAATAGCATCCTGATTTTCAGTCCTTGAAGCCCTTGCTGCATAAAGGATAACATGCTCTTTTTCGACTCCCTTTGCAAACACTTCAATTAGGTTTCTATCGACGGTAAGTTTGTTTAAAGTCAGAGTCCCAGTCTTATCACTGCATAGAACATCCATGCCTGCCATTTCCTCAATGGCTGTCATTCTCTTCGTGATAGCCCCTTGTTGAGAAAGCCTATGGGAACCAATAGCCATGGTGACAGACAACACAGTTGGCATAGCAATTGGGATTCCACCGATCAACAGAACTAGTAAATTGTCAATTCCATCCCTATACTTGCGGTGCTGTATTGGGTACATGACTATTAACTCAATGATTATTCCAACAGCAATTGAGCAAATGCAGAAATTACCAATGGCAGTAAGCACTTTCTGGAAATGTCCAACTTGATTGGTGCTGTCCACTAGGTGGGCAGCTTTACCAAAGAAGGTGTGAACACCAGTTGCAATAACAACTGCTTCTATTTCACCCTGTTTACACGTTGAGCCAGAAAAAACTTCATCTGATGGATTCTTCGTGACAGGAAGAGACTCCCCAGTGAGAGCAGATTGATCTATCTTCAAAGGATCACCCTCAAGAAGACGAGCATCAGCAGGAACTATGTCTCCCAATTTAATAGTGATAATGTCCCCTGGAACCAGAATTGCTGCTTCTTGCTCACTCCATCGACCATCTCTAAGAACCTACATTATGGTACAAGAACGACAAGCTGATATCATGATTAAAATAAGATAGAAAGATGACTCTATGAACTGTTGAGTTGCTGAATGTTTCATTTTCACCTTAGTTTTTGGAGCAAGATTAGCCATGAGAGCAGCTGCAGCATTACCAGCATTATTTTCTTCAATAAAACTGATGGTGGAGTTGATTACCAACAAGACAATGATACCAACGAAGTCCTGCCAGTCCGGAGGCCTTCCATCACCATTTGCCAAGGCAATAGCCATTATAGCAGCAGCTTCCATGACCCATGACAAAGGGTTCCACATAAAACCCAAGAACTTGAGAAATTTGCTCTCCTGTTTGTAGAGTATCATACCAAATTATACAACAGTATACAAGCTGAAATTTTACAAACTCATATGTAAGTGGTTTATGATATGGACCTTTTTCTCTTCTAGTTTGTTTGGTCCAAAAACTTGAAGGCGATTGGTGCCTTCCTCGGTAGTCAAGCCTGCTCTTGTACATTTCAGCTGCTCGAAGACTTCCTCAATAGGAATCCGTTCCTGTAAGCAATTGTCACTTCCTTAGCCAACTTAAACGGCAGAAAATGCATTTTCGGATTATGCTTGTTCGTTTAGGTTGTGAATCCATTCACCCATGCAAGAACTGGTGAATTTTTTAATCTTTACTTTTAAAATCAATTAAATAAATTTTTAATGGTGTGGTTTTTTCCCGGAGAGAAATCAAATGTAGCAGAACAAAGAACTCCAAATATGGCCAGTGACAACCAATCATCACTTTATGATGATAATATCATAAGAATCTACTTTTGATGAAAATTTTATCGGTACAAAGCTTAGAGTTGCAGCTAAAATCATCTAAGCATAGCATCTTTCGTAGAGAACCTGAGAGCCACACTCAAGAGTGGCGTCCAGTCTACCTATGTGGAATCGATTCTTTTCTAAGTAACCAACCTGATCTCAGGCACAAAACAAACCAAATGCTAGCAGAATGTAATTCGGGGATATATACCCTCAAAAAGGAGGGAATAAGATTACATCATTTGAAATATAAAAAAAAAAAAAAAAAAATTCCTCATTTGTGGAAAATTCAGTCGTATTGTATCTAAATTCTAATGGTCGGCTTCAAGAGCTCCTAAAAACACCGCCAGTGGACTGGTATAGCAGACTTCCTTTCTACAACTAAAATGAAAATTTTAAATATATGATTGCATTTATAAAACCAACATTTCAATCAGTTAACCTCCCCTCCCCTCCCCTCGACTCGTGAAGAGATTCGTATTGATCATGTGAAAACGAGCACATTTCAACAAGAAGTTGTAGTGTGTGCATTAGTCATTTATTGGGCTTTAACAATTAACCGACGGACGATTAATCGGTCGGTGACCAAACATTTTTGGTGGATTATCTTAAGAATATTTAGATTACCATTAATTCGGTTTAATAATTTAAAAATAATTGAATTAATCAAATTATTTAAAAAATTATTTAATATTATATTTTTAATTTTATTAAATCTTTTAAGTTTCATGTTGTTGAAGCTTTTGATTTATTTAGATATATATTTTACTTATATTTGACATTTGAATATTTATTGAATGATTATATTCATTTGAATCATAAAAATAAAAAAAATTTAAGGTTTGAAAACATGATTTTAACTTATTGAAAATAAAATAATTGAAAATTAATTAATTTGATTAATTAACTGAATCAATCAAAATATTTCAATTCATTAAAATTATTTTTTGAATAAATTCAATTAACAAAAATGAAAAATAAAAGTGAAGTTAAGTCAATTCAATTATAATTTTAAACGAATTAACCACATAAACATACTTACAAGCTGAATTAAAGTCACAATATTATAATTTACAGCCCATTAATTGGAAGAATTAATTAATAGTAATTTATTTAAGAATATTAGTAGGAGTGTATGAGCATGACCCACTGGCATTGTGTGTCCATTCAAACTAGTATAACCCTTTTCGCTGCGAAAGTTTTTATTAATAGTAAAATTTGGATACTCATTAGGTGAATGATTTTTTTTAGCAAAGTAGTTATTTTTAAAAATAATAGTTTTTTAATATAAAAATAATAAATTTTGTAATTTTTTAAATCAAAAATCTGTTTTAAAAAGATATTAATATTTTTTATTTTATAATTATTATAAATTTTTTTAAAAAAAATTGATAATTTTTTCAATTGAGTTAATATTTGGAATCATAAATTATAAACAGAATTAGTACTTTTTTTTTAATATAAAAAGGTATTACCCAATTCCAAAGAAAAGTTAGGGAAAAAATTCCAAAGATAAGTCAAAAAATACAACGGAAATACCTCAAAAGCGGAAAACTCTTTAATACACCAAGAAGGCACATATGTCAAATTTATAATATGGTAAAATTATTAAATGATTTTTTAAAAAAATATATGGGAAATTATATGGCATCAATTATAGTATAGGGCATTGGGAAGCCTTTCTGCTTATGGAGCGTAGGTACAAACGGCATATGGTAAAAAGCCGTATAACTAATTGGTAGGTTTGGTCATATCATGATTCTCTCTTAGTCATCAAATGCATTTGTCAACCACGTTCTCCAGCAATTCCCAAGCCTTATCGACCCAATTGTTTCGTGTGATTCGGTCACTCCAAATTATCAAAAAGTGAAAGAAACTTACAAAGAAAAAAATAAATGAAATGAACGCTAGTTTTTTTTGTTTTTTTTTAAACACTGATAACAAGCATTTTCGTTAAGTCGAAGAACTATAGGAAACTTTGATTGTGTTTTTAATAGCAAAATCATAGGTGAATACAAACGCAAGATTTATGGCGAAAATGATGATTCCTACACTCATTACTAGATTTTAGCTCAATCCAAATATATTTTTTTCTTTTAAGAAACAGTAAATTAAAAGCCAAAAATGGAGTTATTAGAGAAAGATTTCTCTAAGAAAGAGGAAAGTGAAAAGCGAAAATTGGAGTTATTAGAGAAAGAAGTGGAGAGAATAGAGAGATACAAAGAGTGAAAAGGATATGATCAAAGCACACGGTTGAATATCGATTGATGAGGAGAAATATGATAGTAAACAGATATTATATCAAGCTATTAATCAAAGAAAATGAAAAGGAGATGCAAGTATTAGAGTATAGAAAAGTAATAGCAAATCGTAACAGAACGTGTCGCTTAATTTGTTCGGCATGCACGAAATGCTTGGAAACCATTGTTTGAATCATATGGTTTGACTTTCATCTACCAACACAGCAAATATATATATATATATAAAGGGAAATTATTTTTCGCTTCTTTTTGGCTAAAATTCAGAACAACAAAAAAATCAATTAAAAGAAAAAAGAAGTAAAGCATCGTTTGAATCACGCATGGTGAATTTTTTTTATAAAAAAAAACGAAATTCAATTCCAAAACAGAGAACGGTACAAAAACAAATAATTCATGTATAATCGCCTTTTTTATTATAAAAAAAAAAAAAAAACACAAACCAATACATATAGATTTGCATGTATCAAATTAATATGATTGATGTAAAGAATGAGAGAAAGAATATACCAGATCGACGGACTCGTTTTTGATCTCCTCAAGGCTGATGCCCTTGTCGCCACCCATCTTCCAAGCTTAGTTGGAGTAGCAGGCAGAGAAGCTAGGAACAATGCTATTAGAGTATACAAATTAAAGGCAACACAAAAGGAAACGCCGAGACGCTTAAATACTCATTTTCGAACCAAGGAAAAAGCAGCACTAATAAAAAGTCTAGGAAGAAAAAATGAAGGTAGAACAAGAGAGAGAGATTTTTCCTTTTCTTTTTTTTCTTTCTTATAAACGTAAATGAATGGAGTCTCTGATTCTGCGTTTATGCGTTTATATACGTCAAATGGCGGAGGAGGAGCCTTAATCGCTGCCCTCGAATTTATAGTACCAAAAGAAGAAGCGCACCAGAACGCCACTGTGGGACCCGCTTAGCCTGGTCCTTCTTGATCAGCCACGCGCTGCTTCTTTCAGTTCACTTCACACACGTTATTCTGTACTTAATTATATAATACTGGTCTTTGAAATATATGTTATTTACTTATTTAGATAAATATTAAAAGAGAAAAATAGATATTTAAAATTTGAATAAAGAAAAATATTGAAATAAAAAATTAATTTACACTTACATTTTTTGTAAATGAAAAAATAAGTCAAAATATTAGTTTAAAAATGAGTGAATTTATATCGTATTTTTAAATAAAATGAAAGATTAATATATTTTTATTATTTTATATTTTATTTCATAATAATTTTTTGTAATAATTTTTTAATTGAATTGATATCACTTAGTTCATAACGCAAATTCAATCAAACACGTATAAATTCACTTTGTTGTCTACCACATCTACTGATTTTGGCCACCAATAAACAATAAAAATAATGATGTTGCAATGAATATAAATTCAAATAATTACTCAACATGGTGCAAAGAGGAAGAGCTGGTATTGAGGGGGAGTGTTAAATTGTCCAATACCAGCCCAAGGAAAAATAAAAGCCTAACAATGTGTGGTTGCAATTGTGTGGTTTAATGTGTGGTTGTAGTTGTGTGGTTTAATGTGTGGTTGTAATTGTGTGGTTTAATGTGTGGTTGTAGTTGTGTGGTTTAATGTGTGGTTGTAGTTGTGTGGTTTAATGTGTGGTTGTAGTTGTGTGATTTAAATGTGTGGTTGTTATTAAACAACAATGGGTGGTTGTAATTTATTTAGATTTTATATTTGTGTGGCTTGTGTTTGTCTTGGTATTGTATAAATACCCCCCTCCCTTGCATTTGTAAATCATCAAGTAGTAAGCTTCAATAAGCAATAAAAGTTCTAAGTTTTCCTAAAGAGTTCTTCTCTAAAGAGTGTAGTCTAGAGTGAAGTGTGAGCATTTGTGAGTTTTCCTAAAATCTAAACTTTCTTCTTTGAGTGGTAAACTTAGAGTTATCTACTCTAAGCTTTTCTCAACAATTGGTATCAGAGCTAGGTTGTGAGTTACTACCATAGTTACTATTCACACGTGTCACTATATACTTTTATAGTAATTGTTAACATATACGAGATTTATTCAAGTATATGGTATACGATACTATTCACGTATACGGTACTGTTCACGGTGAAATAGTTATTCAGATACTATTTTTGGTTTGAGCGTTCTTGAGTCGTGAGGAGTTTGTACTCTACAAGTTTGTGTCTCAAAATCAAGCTTGTTCGGTATTGTTAGAGTCTTGCCGACACGATGGGTGATCTTCAAGTAGTTGGAGGAATCAAGAAGCTCAATCACAAAAATTACAACACGTGGAAGACGTGTATGATGTCTTACCTACAAGGTCAAGACCTTTGGGAAGTCGTTGGTGGTAGTGAAGTTACGAAGCCCGAGCAAGAAGATGCTCAAGGAACCTTGCGCAAATGGAAGATTAAAGTGGGTAAAGCCATGTTTGCCCTTAAGACCACAGTTGAAGAAGAAATGTTGGAACACATACAAAAGCTAGAAACGCCAAAAGAAGCGTGGGATACTTTAGATGCACTTTTTTCGAGAAAGAATGACACAAGACTTCAACTTCTTGAGAATGAATTGTTATCAGTTGCACAACGAGATATACCGATTGCTCAATACTTTCACAAGGTAAAAACGTTATGCCGTGAAATTTCTGATTTAGATCCTACAGCTGCTATTGGAGATACCAGGGTAAAAAGAATAATTATCCATGGTTTGAGGCCCGAATATCGCAGCTTCGTTGCCGCTATACAAGGATGGCCAACTCAACCATCACTTGTAGAGTTTGAAAATTTGCTTGTTGGTCAAGAATCTATGGCCAAGCAAATGGGAGGGGTCTCGTTGAAAAGTGAAGAGGAAGCACTCTACACCAACAAAAGCAAAGGCAAATTCAAACAGCACGTCGGTGGTGGATCTAAAAAGTATGGTGACAAGACAAAAAGTCATCAAGGAGAAGGGAGCTCTCGTCCAGGGGGAGCTTCAAAGAATCGTAGCAACAATAAAAGATTTGAAGGTAACTGTTACAACTGTGACAAGAAAGGTCACATGGCAAAAGATTGTTGGTTTAACAAAAGGCCCGCTGAGAGCAATGCTGCTACTTCTAGTACAAAGGAGAAAAGCGAAGATGATTGGGACGCTGAAGCATTTTTTGCTATGGAAGAGGAAGAGTTAGCTCTCACAGTAACAACGGCTGACCGAATTGACTATGAGAATGACTGGATTGTCGATTCAGGTTGCTCAAATCACATGACAGGCGATAAACAGAAGTTGCAGAACCTGTCAGAATACAAGGGAAATCGCATTGTTGTGACAGCTGATAATTCAAGATTACCGATTACTCACATCGGTAAGACGGTAGTAGCACCTCGATATAGTCATAATCAGGTACCACTACAAGATGTTTACCATGTCCAAGGCATGAAGAAAAATTTGCTTTCAGTGGCACAATTAACATCGTCAGGTCACCATATTCTGTTTGGTCCAAGGGATGTGAAGGTATATCGTGATCTCAAAATCTCAGGACAGCCGATGATGGAAGGACGACGTCTGGAGTCAGTCTACGTGATGTCAGCAGAGTCAGCATATGTAGACAAGACAAGAAGGAGCGATACAGCAGATTTATGGCACATGCGGTTAGGTCATGTTAGTTATTCCAAGCTAAGTATGATGATGAAGAAGTCGATGCTTAAGGGACTTCCTCAGCTTGACATAAGAACAGACACAGTTTGTGCAGGATGCCAATATGGTAAAGCACACCAATTGCCATACGAGGAGTCAAAGTTTAAAGCAAAAGAACCATTAGAGTTAGTTCACTCTGATGTATTTGGGCCCGTTAAGCAACCATCAATTAGTGGAATGCGGTACATGGTGACGTTTATTGATGATTTCTCCAGGTATGTGTGGGTTTTCTTTATGAAAGAAAAGTCTGACACTTTCTCAAAGTTTAAAGAGTTCAAAGAGATAGTTGAAGGAGAAGTGGAAAAGAAGATATGTTGCTTGCGCACAGACAATGGAGGAGAATATAGCTCAGGCGAATTCTCTCAATACCTACGAGAATGCAACATACGTCATCAGTATACTTGTGTCAATACACCACAACAGAATGGTGTAGCAGAGAGAAAGAATCGGCATCTTGCAGAAATTTGTCGGAGTATGCTGCATGCAAAGAATGTACCCGGAAGATTTTGGGCCGAAGCTATGAGAACCGCAGCCCATGTGATCAACAAACTTCCTCAACCAAGGTTAGAGTTTGTTTCACCCTTTGAGAAATTGTGGAAAATGAAACCTTCAGTCAGCTACTTTCGAGTATTTGGTTGTGTATGTTATGTATTTGTTCCTGATCATTTACGTAGCAAGTTTGATAAGAAAGCAACTAGGTGTATCTTTGTGGGATACGACAACCAAAGGAAAGGGTGGAAATGTTGTGATCCTACGAGTGGAAGATGTTACACTTCACGCAATGTGGTATTCGATGAAGCATCTTCTTGGTGGTCCTCAGAAAAGGAGGTATTGTCAGATTCAAAAGAATTTGAAAACATGCTACAACAGAAAATGGGAGAGTATATTGTCCAACTTCAATCAACTTCAGACGAAGTAGAAGACCTATGTGATGATAACGATGACGAGCAAGTGTTAGTCCAGAGTCCTTGGCAAACTGGTGTGTATCAACCAGATGTTAGATCGAGTGAAGTGGAAGAACCATCTCCACAATCACAAATCCGAAGGACAACAAGAGCACGGAAGCCAAATCCCAAATATGCTAATGCAGCCATAGTGGAAGAACCAATTGCAACAGAACCTGAGACGTTTGAAGAAGCATCACAGAGTTCTGAGTGGATTATGGCTATGAAAGAAGAGATCACTGCGCTTGAGCAGAATCAGACTTGGGATCTAGTGCCAAAACCAAGAGATGTGAAACCCATATCCTGCAAGTGGGTTTACAAGATAAAACATCGTCCAGATGGGTCGATTGAAAGGTACAAGGCACGGTTGGTGGCTCGTGGTTTCTCTCAGAAGTATGAGCTAGACTATGATGAAACGTTTAGTCCGGTGGCAAGACTTACAACCGTACGAGTCCTACTTGCCCTTGCAGCCAACAAAGACTGGAACTTGTGGCAGATGGATGTGAAGAATGCATTCCTTCATGGAGAGCTAGATCGGGAAATCTACATGATTCAACCATTGGGATTTCAAAACCAAAATCATCCTGAGCATGTGTGTAAGCTGCGAAAGGCACTTTACGGATTGAAACAAGCACCTAGAGCATGGTATGGTAAGATTGCTGAATTTTTAACTCATAGTGGTTATTCAGTGACACCTGCAGATTCCAGCTTGTTTGTCAAAGCTAATGGAGGAAAGCTAGCTATCGTATTGATATATGTGGATGATTTAATCATAACTGGTGATTATGAGGCAGAAATTCTTCAAACCAAGGAGAATTTATCAGTTCGTTTCCAAATGAAAGAACTTGGACAACTCAAGCACTTTCTTGGTCTAGAGGTTGATCACATACAAGAAGGAATATTTCTCTGTCAACAAAAATATTCTAAAGATTTGCTAAAAAGGTTTGGAATGCTCGAGAGCAAGCCAATTTCAACACCGATGGAACCAAATGGCAAGATGTGTGCACTTGAAGGCAAAGACTTGGAAGATGCAACTATGTATCGACAATTGGTAGGTAGCCTGATCTACTTAACCTTGACTCGACCTGACATTTCTTATACAGTTGGTGTGATGAGTCGGTATATGCAAAATCCGAAGAAGCCTCATTTAGAAGCAGTTCGACGAATACTGAGATATGTGAAAAGTACAATAGATTATGGTCTTTTGTACAAGAAAGGTGAAGACTGTAAGTTAGTTGGTTATTGTGATGCTGACTATGCAGGAGATCATGACACCAGGAGATCAACAACTGGGTACATGTTTAAACTTGATTCTGGAACAATTTCTTGGTGCAGTAAGAGACAACCAACGGTATCATTGTCAACTACCGAAGCTGAGTATCGAGCAGCAGCAATGGCAGCTCAAGAGTGTACGTGGCTGATACAACTAATGAGTGATCTACATCAACCAGTAGATTATGCAGTTCCGTTGTATTGCGACAACCAGTCAGCAATTCGTTTGGCAGAAAATCCAGTCTTTCACGCAAGAACCAAACATATAGAAGTGCATTATCACTTTATCAGAGAAAAGGTTCTACAAGAAGAAATTGAGATGAAGCAGATCAAGACAGATGATCAAATGGCAGACTTATTCACAAAAGGTTTGAGTATCAACAAATTTGAAATGTTTCGTCGTCAACTCAACATGGTGCAAAGAGGAAGAGCTGGTATTGAGGGGGAGTGTTAAATTGTCCAATACCAGCCCAAGGAAAAATAAAAGCCTAACAATGTGTGGTTGCAATTGTGTGGTTTAATGTGTGGTTGTAGTTGTGTGGTTTAATGTGTGGTTGTAATTGTGTGGTTTAATGTGTGGTTGTAGTTGTGTGGTTTAATGTGTGGTTGTAGTTGTGTGGTTTAATGTGTGGTTGTAGTTGTGTGATTTAAATGTGTGGTTGTTATTAAACAACAATGGGTGGTTGTAATTTATTTAGATTTTATATTTGTGTGGCTTGTGTTTGTCTTGGTATTGTATAAATACCCCCCTCCCTTGCATTTGTAAATCATCAAGTAGTAAGCTTCAATAAGCAATAAAAGTTCTAAGTTTTCCTAAAAAGTTCTTCTCTAAAGAGTGTAGTCTAGAGTGAAGTGTGAGCATTTGTGAGTTTTCCTAAAATCTAAACTTTCTTCTTTGAGTGGTAAACTTAGAGTTATCTACTCTAAGCTTTTCTCAACAGCAAATTCAATCAAACACGTATAAATTCACTTTGTTGTCTACCACATCTACTGATTTTGGCCACCAATAAACAATAAAAATAATGATGTTGCAATGAATATAAATTCAAATAATTACTCAACTAAATTCTTTTGTCATGAATTTATCTTTTTCTTATTTATTATTTTCTGTTATGACAATCATATATCTTCAAATACTTTTCATAAATAATTTTTTTCAAATCATACGTTTTAAGTTGTTTTCTTTTTATTATTTGTTATGATTGAAAGGAAGGATGATTTAATCAAAATAAATAAATATATATATATATATATTTTGAAATGGAGAAGAGAGGAGCGTGCAAGCGACGCGAGGGTGGCAGAGTAATAGTAGCCATGGAACGAAATTAAATGGGAAACCTTTCTCAATATCAAACTTCCATTATCTCATGAGCTCTAGGTTCTCACGTTGTCAAAAAGGTTACGTGTAAATTGTGGTGGCTGGACCAGCTTCAATTTGAGGTTTTGTTTTTTTAATTTGACAATTCGTGAGTGTGGATGTTTTGTTGATATAAATATGAATATAAATTATTAAATATGTTATAATTTTAAACATAAATATTATACATATTAAATGTGTTGTGTTTATTATATTATATTTATATTTATTAAATATATCATATTCAAATTATATTTTCATATAATATTCAAAATTATCGACTCTTCTAATATCCCCACAAACCATCATTTATTTCAATCACAATAATTGTCTAAAAGAATTGTAATTGGTTTTACAAAACCAAAAAGAAAACTGCTTAATTGTTATACTATACTTAGTATTTTAATTATAATTAGATGCAAAGTACATCTTCTATTTCGTACATATTCATTATTATATTGTGGAATTAATTTCGTTTTTGTTTAGTCATCATGCAACAAAATTCTCCCTCCTTTAGGCCGGAACATCTGCATTTTTCAATTGCACATGTTTTCTTAATTTAGGCTCTTATAATAAAGTACACAATTTTTTTTATTTATTAATTAGGCATAAAAGAAAATGTATACTTATAAATGAAGATAAAGAAAAAGTGAATATTGTTAATGTATAATTTCATACATTGACAACGAATTGGATATCTTTAATAATAATTAAATATCTTTAAATTTTGTTGGAAATAATAAACTGTGGTTTATCAATAGTATAAAGATTTTTTTTTGACATTTAGTATAAAGAACTATATACATTGACAATATATATATATATATTAAATGTAAACTCAAAAACTTTTGAGTGAATGGATTCAGAAATATTGGAATTTAGAAAAAGATTGCTTAATCTTGCTTGTCATCATTGTATGAACTAACAAATAAGAATACTTAATTAAGAAGAGTAGCTTAAGCCTGAAGCCTGAAAGTATGCTTCGAGCTTTCAAATAATATTGTACCATTTCCTTCATTAATTTTCAACTATAAGGTTCCAATTCACACCTATAAATATTCCTGTCATATAATCGTTATTTATCAAAATAAGTCTTATACTGTCATGGATTTAATTTCCATTGTTTATTTAGCATTTTTGTTTTTGTCATGGGAATTGGGTATATTAACATCTAAGTAAATTTGGAGGGCATAGGTGCATTCCTATTGCCAATGTCCGTCCACATCGATCTAATTATAAATAATTTTGAAATGTGTTTACTTTACCTTTGATTTTGGACCTATCACTATCAAAATTATTTAATCAATTCATATAATTAACCTCATTGTTAATTTTATTAAAAATAGTTTACAAATCACATTATTGTATTCTTTTTTTCCTTAATTATCTAGGTTTTCCTTCTCAACAAAAAGCAAGTTGTTTTTACTGTCTCGCTTCTTTTCATTTTTTATTTTTTTCTTGAACATGACATTTACTCATTTAGCACATTAATATATTGGATTTTTTAAGAAAAAATTAGAGTGTGGAGATTAGAGTTGGACCAATGATTTGTCATTATTTTGGGTTTGGCCCCAATATAATTGGAAGAGAAAACGGAAGAGTGGAGCTCTTAAATCTTGATTCTCTACCTTTTTTTTATTTTTATTTTTTGATCTCAATGTTGGGTTAGGTTGGATGTTGGAACTTAGAAGATAACAAATTGAACTTTTATTACTGCCCTCCTAAAGAACAAATAGAAGGAAATTTCTAATAGGAGAGGGACAAGTGTACTGTGGCATCTATAAATGGCAGATCGATTTAATTTATAGCAGATATGGTGTTCAATTCAATAACTGTTGTTATATATTCCCAATCACAATACCTCCACTAATGCTCAGTAGTCAGTAATAGTACTATTATCATTGACATTGAACACCAGAATATATGGTCCATAATTTTTGTTCCAACCCTTTGATCCATTTGCGCCTGTGAAAAGAAGAAACCAACACAAAATTTATAAAAGCGAAGGGAGAAGGCAGGCAGAGGGAATAGATATCTGGTAAGAGGAATAATTTGCTAAAAAAAGACGTGGCACCAATGCTTTTTAGAGGGTTTTTTTTTTTTTTTTTTTGTTATTATTGTTTTTATACAGGGAGATTCTCGGGGAAAAAGGCGTTTTGATGCCCTTACAATTGAGAAAGAAAATATGACACATCCATTGAACTTATCCCGTTGCCTAGCTAGCTAGGTTTCAACTTTCCCTGACAATATTGTCAATGGCTAGGTAATGAAAAACAGTGGAAATGCCTAGTTTCGTTTCCAAGTGGTTAGAGCATATTTGATGATTCCTATATATCACTTCCTAGTGCCAACTAATAATGGAAGAGCTATATATGCAAACTAAAGTTAAAATGTAATAAACACCAGTTGTTCATTAAAACTATCATGTTCCATTGAAGTTTTGTGGTTCTCAATAAGGATACAAAATTTGTAGGATGGACCCCCTGCTGATCAGATCAAATATTAGGGGACACCTAACCTAACCTGCAATTTGACCTTATAACTGTATCCAAACAACACCAGTAATTCTTTATTCTCTAAAAGACTGTACAAAGTGTTAATTGATTAAGCTGTTAAAGAGAATTGGAGACGGCCAAATCAAATACAAGAACTACGTCTAGAAAATGCACCCCATGACCTGACCTGAGGCCGTGATAACATTTATATTTATATAACTGTAATGAAATGTAGATCACTCACGAGAATTGTCCAAGTATAAGCTGTTTGGAAACGCTTTAAATTAATGGAGTTGGTTAAGAGGAGGGCTACTCACAGTCTCACACGGACGAACATGATGGACCATTTTCTTTCTTTTTTTCTTTTTTTTTTTTAAGAGAGAGAGAGAGAAGCCAAAGTGTTGAGATCACAGGTGGGCTCTGGAAATGCTCTCACACTCACATGTTACCTCCCCTGGTAATAGTATATGACTAGGCATCAGAAGAAAAGGAAAAACAGAAATGAGAAAACTTGAGAGAAGGGAAAAATATTGAGTCGTGTCGTAGTATTAAAAAAATTGAGCTAGCTAAGCTAGTGGTGGAAAGTTAATCCCATGTGAGATATGGCAAAGAGCCCAAGCCCATGATGAGGACCATTTATTCTGTGAAGACAATTCCCTTTTTGCTCTCTGATATATACGAATCTAATTGTGATAAAAGGTTGGCATGGAATGTATGGCTTAATAGAATCCACAAAATCTGACCCAAAAAAGATATGCGATTTTATAAGGCCTTTTTTCTTTGGCACTTTTCTATTTAGTGGGATATATATAATAGTAATACGGGTGTTGGAGATAGAGTAATGGTGATGACAAGTCCTCTCTAACGGAAGGCCTCAGTCCTCACACTTGCGGCCTCCAAAATGATTGTAATCTGAGAAACCTATAAAAGAAACAGGCTCACAAGGGTTTTGCTTCCTTTACATGTGGAAAAACACTAGTGCTTAGGGACGCTGTCCTTTTCTCCAAGGATTTGTTCACTTATTTCTTCCTATTTAATTGGATGCATGCTGCTGCCTTTCTTACCTTCATTTTCTTTTCTTTTCTTTTCTTTTCTTGTAATCCATCCATATCGTCTATCTTCTTTGATTAAACACATGAGAAACGAGTCCTTTCTCCTTTGCCTTTGATACATCAAACTTTTGCATAGCCTGTTGTAGGCTGCACTGCAGCTACTGCGGTACTGCCCCATGACCATGAGCGGCATTCTTTTACCAATATATTGGATTATTGGTGCAGTAAACAGTGGATGCTTTTAGAATCTCTTTTTATATGTTAATTTAAGAAATTTTCATTTGACCGTACTACCGTTTACATCGTATTCGTTTTCTTAAATTATTATAATAACTAGTTATGATGTTAGAATCAATACATTTGCAAACAAGTAAAGAGAGGGTTGGAACCCAAAACAACCAACGATAAATGAGGTAAAGGGTAGAGAAAATTGACAAGTTGCAACTCAAAGTATTCTGATTACATAAAATGGCACAACCTATTGGACTGGGAATTTTACCAAATTCAAAGTAGAGAGTTGCAAACTTGGGTTGGGCCAAAGAAGCCTTTACGACTCCCGCGGCCTAACCTAACAATAGTTTTTTTTTTTTTTAATTGTACTGTAGTTGTGGATTGTACACGAGCTCCTCTTGAATGCCTACAACGCAAAGGCCTAGTTGATCTGTCAGGCTTCGGCATGCTCAAGAAACTCCGTTTTGATACTCGTTCGCATATTTTAGCTCTACTCATGTTCTCGCGGAAAGAACTTGAACTTCCAATGGATCATATCCTTTTTTTTTGTTGGGGGGAGGGGTAATCACTAACATAATCTTATATCATATCTTTTTTCATTTCATTGCAAGTATTATCAACTCGAACCCTTTCTCTTTTGTAATATATTTTTTCATTTCATTGCAAGTATTATCAACTCGAACCCTTTCTCTTTTGTAAAGCTGCCAGGACCCAGGAATCAAATTCAGCAAATTTTTTTACTTAGAAATCTGTCATTCATTCCCATAACCTGCTAGTTTTTACCATTTTACATAGGAAATTGACAATTTTAAACTACTGTCATTTGATTCCATACTAAGATTTCAACATGCAAAAATTAAGACGAATTAGGCAAATCAGTGCAAGGAAGGGAACAAAAGTACGCAGCCTGGAATCAATATTTTCGTTCTTGTAAAAACTGGTCTGTCAAGGTAGGTAAATTCATTGCAGCAAGGTAATCATTTCATCTGTTGCAGCATTGAAACGATGCCAGGATATTAGGATCAGGCTTCAACCATAGGCTCAGGACCAGATTGCTCATTACGGGACCTATTTGACTGTCGTACAGAGTTGAAAAGGATGTCTTTGATAACCTAAAAGTATAAAATTGAAAAATATTACGCATAAATGGTTAAAACTGAATGCGATAATCAATTCATGGATGGTCAACTTTTCAAAATTAAATTAAGAATTTCTAAGAATCTGGAACAGCTAGTCACCTGTGACATTAAACCATGGACTTGCTCCACAGTTATCTTTGCACTATCTCTAGTAATCTTAGCAAGCTGCGATTCCTCCTGCAACTAATAAGTGGGTATCCAAATTGCATTTAGTTAGAGAAAAAAAATTATCCTGAAAATAGCTCGAGTATACAAATAACAAAAATCATACATACTGACCTCCTTCTTTCGAGGGGGTCCTAGTGGGCCAATGCGAGAGTGAGCCAATTGATTCTCTGCTTGCTCCAGCTTTTCAGCTGCAAGATGGAACAATATGATCAAAATAAACAACCATGAACTTGGTCAGAGACTCACAGTTTCATGTGCAAACAAGAAACTATACTATGTATACAAAAACATTTTCCTCTCAACTGAAAAAAAAAAAAAAAGAACAATTACCTAAATCTGAAATTTGTCCTGCAACATAATCTCCATTGCCCAAGAGAGGTGAAGAAGAAAGGGTATTTACCCAGTACTTATTCCATAACAGATCCAAGAGGTGACAATCAAGAGAGGACTTGAAATAAGTGATATCCAATGCATAATACTGCAGAAAAATACACAACAAAAATTAATAAACAGTGAGACAGACAAACATTCTCGAAAAGAACGCTAATTGAATTACATAATAACCTGTTTACAGTGCACACCAAAGTCTTCAATCTTATTCAGAGGAATGGTCTGATACTCAGAGATAGGGTCATCAGGAGGCTTATATCCTTCAGGGTATGTCCTGAAAGCTCCAATTTCAACTTTTCCAGCAGAAACAGTCCTTGTTGGATCAATTACAACTGCCAGGAAGGGCTCCTGATACTGCTGGTTGAGCATTTGGGTTGAAACATCAATACCGGACAGCCAGCATCCGTACCCAGGATGAGAATGGTACCATCCAACAGCATTCTCCAATCGTCCAGCCTATGAAACAAAAAACATTCTTCTTAAGTGAAATGATTTTCATAGACAACATTAATCTGGTTTCTGACGGTGTTAGAAATCCTTGACATGAGACAAACTAACAAAAACAGCAATTATTGATACAAATATATATAACTGCAAGGATATAAGTGAAAACCATCTAGTTAAACCCAAATACAAGTTTGGAGGAAAATTGAGGTTAACATTATTTTTCCTTCTAGATGGTACAAAAAGGATGGGAATTAGCTCACAGTGAAAGGATACTCATAAAAACACTCACTTATTAGGTATTTCAGTTTCCATAAATAATTATCAACTCACTTATTTTAAAGGATGCTTAAAGAATTAAATTACTGAAACTGAGCTAAATTAGGGTTTCATCAACTTTAGCTTTAAAGCAAAATCATTTACAAAAGGAAGAAAAATCCATACTTGGGGGGGGGGGGGGGGCAACAACAAAAGAAGATTAGGAAAACCTGCTTGTTGGTCTGGGAATAATCGACCATATACCCATAGGCATCTTCCTGAGCGTTAACCCTAGTCTCAGTCCCTTCAACAGGCAAAGCAAAGGCGTCCATGACAATGATGGCGTCGCCGTCAGTCTTGCCTTGCATCAGCCCCATCACCTCTATGGTGCCACCAGATCGGGCGTGGACAACCATCTTAAGGAGAGCGAGGGCAGAGATCTTAACGCGCTTGAAGTAGTGGGGATCATTGGCCCAAGGCTTCTCTTGTAGGAACTTTTTTTGAGCCGCATCGTCGTAGTAAAATATCGAGTCCGATGAAGCGTCTGGTGTTTCCACTGTAAGGATATTGTTCTCTAATTCCCATGTTTTCTGGGCTATAGCGGAATCCATTCTTGTACTTCCAACTCCCACCGACACACCGAAGGCCAAGGTTTTACTTTTATATCAAGCACCGGAGAGGAAAGGAGAGGCGAGAGAGGGATCAAAAACTGTCGCCTCCCCAGGATTTTAGGCCCATTTCTGTCGCTTGGCCCAAACGTGTTCGGCTGTTCTTGGGCTAGGTCTTTAATTCTCACTTGCTCGAAAATATTGGTACGGTGGCTCACTGATTAGATAATTTTCTTTTCATTATCATGGTTCATCAAGAGCTTATCATAATAGAAATAAAAAAAAAAGAAAATAACAAGTCATAAATAATAATATATAAATCAACATTATTTACTACAAATATTACTACTTTAGTTTCAGTAATTATAATATTTTTTATTGTAATGCATATATAATTTTATATAGTCATGTATATTAAAACTTCAATATGTTTGTTGATCTTATAGTACTAACTTAGCATATATCAATCATTGATAAAAAATAAAAATAAAAAACTGCGTTGTACTGTACAAAAGAAAGAACAACAGCAAGAAGAAAAACTGAAACTGGTGCAAGCCTAACGAGAAAGAGGCAAGGAAAAATGATGCAGTTAGTAATGTAAACAGATGTTTTTAACGTTGAAGTTGAAACCCAAAACTAGTATAGAGGGATGTGCTTAAAACAATACCCACAAATTGCATAGCGTCTCCATGTGATGTAAGATGATGATAATAAGGCAAAAATAATTAATCACTTCCACTACGGTCATGATATTGATGCAAAGAAACTACAAAAATCAATTTCCTAAACTGAAGATCTGACTGACACCTAAAAACCGGTCACTGCAGCACTTTGTCAATATTACTACAGTTTACAAATGGTCGGTATGTATGTCATGCCATTATCTTTCCCCTCGGCTAGTTTACAGGTAATTTTACAGTAACGATAAAGCATCATCTGCCCCGTCCCCTGCCTCTCCTGTTGTATCTGCTCACTTTCTTTCCCTGCTGCTTCTCCATACCACTGTTGCGTTTTGAATTTGGTGTATTATTCTGGTGTTGTGGTGGTGAACCTTCATAATTGTCATCTCCACAACTGTGTTGGGAATCAGAGGCAACAGCATCAGTTTCATTTACCATTGCCACCTCAACGGAAGCCTCACATAAAAGCTCACACTTCTCCTGTGTCGCAACTCTAAATGCATTGTCATCTACACCACAGCCACCTTCCTTGTTAATTGCTCTCTCATTTTGCTCTTTATCCAGTTCAGCAGACATACTGAAAAGAGGAAAAACTAATTAAAACAATACAATACAATACAAAATTAAACTATTCAGGTTAAAAGCTGTATTACTTGGATCCTGAAGAAGGGAGCCCCCCGTTGGCAGTAGATGCAGCACCGCCTATTCCAGCAACTTCTTTTAATGTCAAACAGTTTTTATCTTCTACTTGTGAGTCTGCAGATTATGTTTAGGGGTGAAACACTGGTGAGGTTATATTAAGAGGGATTAAAAAGAGCTAAAAAGGATAGTGACACACCTAGTAAGAACGTCGGGAAGCATCAAGTAGAAAAACTCAAATAAGTAGTTCCTTACCCTGCACGGTTCCTTCCCTAGTAGAGCTAAATGGTGGAACAGACCCGTCGGAATCCTTTAAGCGATCGACATCAGGAGCAACAACATCACTGTGACATAAATAGATTAAAAATTACAAGAAGAAAATGACCATTGACCTTGTCATTAAAGAGACGAGATTTCACAAGAAAATTGTTCGATACCACTGCTGACATTTTCTTTTTCTGTTTTTTTTTTTTTGGGGGGGGGGATTGTTTAATTAGAATCAGACCAACCTATGTGATGCAGTCTTCATATCTACTGTTGATTGAAGTCTCCATCCCACGTCTAATGTCTCATCTGATCCCAGAAAACTCACTTAGGAAACATTTTATGGGGGGAAAAGATTTATCAGAAGACAAAGACTATAAAAAAGAGAAAAAAAAATGGAATAAATTGTGGCTGCAATTATCCACAATGGAAATGAAAATGCCTCGATCACAAATTCATTAGATACAGTGAGAGTCTAAAAAATAAGAATACTTCTTTTGCATTGAGCCACTGGGAGATCTATCAGAAAACTATAACCCATCACTCTTCCACAAATAGGACACCACATGGCTCTGTTTATGTCCATGAATCAAAAATCATAAATTCATGAATTAACAGACCTGCACTGGAGGACAACCCCAGGTTTTCCTACTTTCATTCATGAACAGTTCCAAAAGCATGAATGCAAAACAGCGGTTAACTGGAAAATAACCTAGTCAGGACACTTACAAACATCTAGTAATCAAATCACTGTCCGCAACTTTTTCATGACAAAAAATAGATTTGGCGATGTAGGTTATATTTTAGGTGAAAATTAGAAACTTAGAATGCATGAATAGAGTACAGTTTCAAGTCTACTGATACTTGTGAAACTTTATTTATACCTCAGTATAAACCTAACTGAAGAATTTTAGGTGAATAGAATATGCATTACTCTGAATGCTAAAAAATAATTGCAAGTCCCACCTACATCCCGAATTATTTAATTGCCTTATATCATGCAGACATGCACCATGTATAACAATTACGGATGTAACTGTCTTTCCTCAAGTTAAAAAATAATGTTCATAATGTAGCATATAGAGCCACTATGTTGATTTGAGGCAAAATTGACAATACATGACAGACAAGCTGCAAGAATACCTTTTTTTCCCTCAATGCTTTGAATGGCTTCCATAACCTTTGCAAGAAAAGAATAAAAATGTCAAATACCATACTCTTTGATTAATAAAATGAATTATCAACATAAATCTACCCTATAAAAACAATGAAAAGATTTTGGTTATAAACTAAGGGCACAAATTTTGGCATAACGTACAATTAAAGACATTTTGACGAGCAATACGTAAGCTTCCTGTTCCACTATTAAGATACCTGGTTTTGTTCACAACCAAGAGTAGCTGGGCTTGGTAAAGCATCATTATGAAATGCATCTTGTGTAATCTGTGAAACTGAAAGGACAAAGGAGGAGGAGAGGTAAGTTTTTGATTATTACGACCTAGAAACTGAACAGACTAGCCGAATTTTGAAAATCAGGAAATACTATCTGATGACAAAAACTGCACCTAGTTTTGCAGCCAAGTCTACAGATGCATCTACCGGCTTTTTAGAGCTCTGTGGCTTATCTTCCTTTGCAGCTCCTAAGTAACTGGCAACTAAAGAATCAGGACCGCTTTTATGTTCTAATGCAAATGAAGACCAGTCAATTTTTGAGGACGATAGAGTCCTCAGCATTTCTTCCGTTGCCTTAGATCTCACTTTTCGTATTTCGTCTTGGATGTTCCATGAGCCGGTGGCAGGAGAATCCCTTTTCCGCTGCATTCATGTTAAATATATAAGCAGCAAATTAAATCATAACCAAGGGAAAAAAGCATCGCACAGACAATCACACTTACACCCACACCACATGCACATACTCGTACTCATACACAAGCATAACTGCATGCATCTTTTCCAAACCAGTAAACCAAGTTTCAATAAGCTTCAGGACAGAGAAACCTTTAATGTAATTTCTTTTCTGCTATGATCAGAATTGAAAGAAGAAAAGAAAAAAAAAAAAAACTAACCACAACAAAAGCAATTGCAGAAATAACACCAAAAGGTCAGCTGGGAACTTATATTATGCCCATCTATGATCAAACACATGTTATATGCCAAAGAAACCAGAGTAGCCATCAGTTTTCTCACATGTATTTGAAATTCCTCCGATGGCACTAACATATCTATGAATAATACTATAATATCATAGTTTTAAAGAAAACCAGCAAAATTAATGCCCATAAGATGCTTATATGCATTATTACATGATTTCAAACATAGAAATAAGCATATAACAGCACCTTGGATGAGTACAAGGAATTGCCCCCAATTGAATATGATGTTTCTTCCTTGAAAAGTGGCATCCCAATTGGTGATGGAGATCTAAATTCAATATTGTTTGTAGAAGGTGATGCCCATGGAGGACGAGTTCGCATGTATGACTTGGCCATATCCATAGGTGATCCAGTTTCACCTTCAATGACCTGCAGCAATAAAAACTTACTTAGAAATGGACATATTTTTACACTAACATAATATTCAGATATCAACAATTTTCATCTTTAATTTTCTTTCAACAACACTGGTGTTTACATCAGTATTCCACTAAAAAATATGCAAAAAGGAAATGGCATCACTTTTCATCATTGCCTTCACAAGTGTGAGTAAACTGTGAAACCAAACCATTGGTACAACTACCCATTATAAGAAATTGACATCTATAAGATTTTTTTTCTAAAGTTAGGCCCTGTGATACATGTTAAGTTTTTACTTTATAAGATCTTCCAACAAACATTTAAGCACAAGAAGCATGATTTGTAATACAGATATATATATATATATATTGGTATTCTATACCAAATGCAAAGGGGTTAATTTGAGGTATAGGAACCACAAACATCATATAGACATATTGACATACATGTATCCAGAAAGGGAAGAAAAAAACACATGAAAAGACATCAGCTCAAAAGTTGTATGAAAACAGAGGTAGAGCATAGTTTCAATCTACAAAGCAGAAAGGAGACGGCACATAACTAAGGGGAGAAGAGGGAGAAAAAGAACATTCAGCATAAGTTATATGAGGCAAAGAAACACATGAAAAGACATCAGCTTAAAAGTTGTATGAATTGAAGACAGAGGTAGACGAAACCCTGCAAAGCAGAAAGGAGATGGCACAGAATAAATGGGAGAAAGGGAAGAAAAAGAACATTCAGCATAAGTTATTAAGTTATATGAGGCAAAGGGGTTTAATTCATATCAAATCACACAACTGTACTCGAGAAGTCCTTGATGAAACAGGCAGTATCATGGTGATAATCTAACTAAAGCCCTTGTCATCTACCCCTTTCCCAAGATAAAGTTCCTATCTCATGACTTTTCACAAAGAAGCACAGTCCACAAGCATCATAGGAGAAAGAGTTACAAACATGTTTCAACGTAACAGAATTCAGAGCAGAGGTCCCATGGTGCAATTCTGACTTAGAATTTGATCCTGACTTCTTCTCCTCTAACCATTTTCTTGCCTCCAAAACGGCTGTGCTGCAAAGATCATGAATTTCAACATCTGAAAAATAAGAAATGCAATCAGTCAATTATGAGTGCTGAAAAGTTCATTCTTGAAATCTGGTGTCTCTCAAGTTTAGAAAAGCCATACCACTTCCACCTGTTCTCTTAGGCGTTTCATTTAGTCTCCCAAGCCCCAAGCCTCTGATCATTGGAGAAACCACAGCTCTTGACTTGATAATATTCGTTAGTTTGTCACACTCTTCCCTGGTCAAAATAGCATCCATTAAAAACTTGAAGCCAACTTATGCTCAACGGGAGATATAAATGAGGGATAATCAGTTCAAATGCATAATCAATTAAAAAATGTCATGTGAAGTTTTCCAAAGAATCAAACGCCGTAAATGTCACAATACACATGCATTACTTGGTGTCAATTAGATAGCTTATAAGCAGGACACACATGCATTACTTGGTGTCAATTACATAGTTTATGAGCACGACACCTTATGGAGGAAGAAGAAAGGGATTAAAGCAGGTAAAAAGTCCAAATAAGCAAATAAGAAAAATAAGTTCTTACTTACCTTGAGAAAGACTCCTGCATGAGAAGCTGCTCTATTAGACGCTTGGTGTCATTCTTTCCTGCAAAAGATTGGGGCTCTCTCTGATGCCCCACAAAGGAACAACTAAGGCATCCTCTAAGATCGTTATAATTATCACTAGTGTCAAGAATGTCAAAATGCTACCATGGCAAGTAAGAAAAACAGGGAAAAAGAATATTATTATATCGGCATCAAATTTACCAGTATCACCATATAACATTTTAAAAGAAAAACCCAAGTTCCTTTTGCAGCATGACACAAAGCATAAAGGGCAGCACACTTACATCTTCTATTGTATGAACCCCTTGAGACGAGACATCCTGATCATCATTGTTGTCATTGGTGTCATCTGCACCAAAAAAATTATATGAACAAACATGATGCAGCATGACTGCTATACTTGCAGCGCTACCTGAGGAAACATAACTTTTTCAGAAGCATAGACAGTGTAACAACATGGATCGTTTATCGCCTCCTATATTAATCTGATTTTTTAGTCTCTATTTCTACTGAAAAGAAATATGCTTAATTATCCTTTAAAAGGTTAGGGCCCCTGTGAAAAAGGACAGGAAAGATGAAGACAGCCTCAAGAATAAAATAACAATACGTAATATCCCTGAAAACACGTAGCCGTAAAGCAGTTGGCTTGCAATGCAAAGCAAAGCACTTTGCAAAAGTGAAGCATAACACAATCATAACTAGTACTAACGTTACTGCCTGCAGACATGGTAGGCTCCATTTTTGTGTGTAATTGAATTATTAACAAAAAAGCTACATACTTTGATGGTAGAAATGCGTGATGCGAAAACCTCGAATAGAAGCTATTACCACCACCCCAGATATTATTAAACTAAAAGGAGAGAGGAAATGAATGGGAAAAGTCGCATTCTGAAAAATATATGTAAAAGGGGGTACATGGACCTGAAGAGGAATCACATTCTGAAGACGAAGAAGAGGAGGAGGAGGAGGATTCAAAGCCGAGAACAGAGGCGAGCATCCTGGTGGCGCCAGTGACAATGGCGCGAGTGGGAGAAAAAATGTGCCTGGAGATCCAATTAGGGTTTTGATGAGTTGAATTGAGCAATCTGGGGCGGTCGTAAGGCGTGTTGGGTAACATGGATCGCCTGGGGCGCACCATTTTGGCACCCGATCTGGGGTCTCGGCGTGGGGTAGGTCCTGAAATGGTGGGCATAAGGGGTTGGTTAGTTAGAAGTTAGAAATAGAAAGAATTACTGTAAAGGGATTTGTCAGGTGTGCCTGCGGATGATGAGATGATTTGATTTGATTGATTTGATCTGTTTTCGTGGTTAATAACCCGTTATTTATTGCATGACGTGTCAAATTCAATTGGCCTGATTTTCAATTATTTTGGCCATATATATAAAATACAAGGTGATATCAATGAAGACAGTAATTGAAGAAAAGAAAGAAAGATGAATAGCAGAGCAGAGTAATCTGTTTGTTTAATTGAAGTCATTATTAAACCTGGATGGATCTGGTTCTGGTGGTGAGAGATTAGAATGGGTTTGCAACGCTAAAGGCCGAAGCCCAACCCAAATGGGAAAAGGAATTAGATGAAGATTACGCAAGCCAAGAGGTTAGACTTTTCAGGTGGGTCATGGGTGACTGACTGACTGGGTGGGTTCTTTCATCATTTCTTTAAATTTCTCTCAGTCGCCGTCTCACCGACTAGGAGAGGCTTCCTTCCTATATAATTAACCTAATAGCCTCCACACCCACAAACTCCAAATCCGATTTTAAAGTTGTTTGTTTTGTTGATCAAAATAGGAAATGGCTGGTCTAACCTGCAACGCATGTAACCAAGAATTCCTTGATGATGCAGAGCAGAAGCTCCATTACAAGTCTGATTGGCACCGTTACAATCTCAAGCGCAAGGTCTTCTTCTTCTTCTTCTTCTTTTTTCTTTACTATTTCTGATTTTACTAATATACTTTTTTTTTTTTTGAGATGATATTTCTGAAATATCTTTGATTTTGTGATTTTTTTTTTCCTGTTCAATTTTATGATGCAAATTCAAAGGTGCTTTCCTTTATTACAATAGGTAAAAAATATATATCTCTATCTGCTTTGAGATGAAAAATAGAAATACTGTAATTCGAATTCAATTTTTTATGCAAATTCGAAGGTGCATGGGCAGTTGGTTCTAGTTATTCAATTTTTTTTTTTATGCGTAAGTGAATAATTATTCCCAACTTTTTAATCATATACATGGTCTGATGTTATCAATTGCATCGTTTTAAAGAAAATTAATAATTACGTTAAAGTTTGATATCTCTATGAATGATTGTCCGATCAATGGTTTCTCTTGAATAATTATGTGAGTTTTTATGGTAAAATTAAATCAGGTAGCTGGTGTTCCAGGAGTGACGGAAGCTCTGTTTCTGGCCAGACAATCAGCACTTGCTAAAGAGAAAGATAAGCAGAATGAAACCCCCATGCTTTACAGTTGTGGTCTTTGTGACAAGGGCTATCGAAGTTCCAAGGCTTATTCTCAGCATCTCAAGTCTCGAACCCATATCATGCGAGCTTCTCAAGGAACCAATCACCCTGAAGAGGAGAAGGCAATTATCAAGCCACTTCCTCGTCGTGCTGTAAACAAACCTCCACAACCAAGGGATAGAAATGACGAGGAAAGCGAAGATGAGTGGGAGGAGGTTGATCCAGAAGAAGACTTGGTTGGTCAGGCTGCAAATTCTTTAACTGATTTGAATGTAAATCAGCATGCAGCTGGTGATGAAATGGATACTGATGATGAAGAGGAAGAAGAAGAAGAAGAAGAAGAAGAAGAAGAAGAAGAAGAAGAAGAAGAAGAAGAAGAAGAGGAGGAGGAGGAGGAGTTAGATCCATGCTGTTGTTTTATGTGCGATCTTGACCATGATACCATTGAAAGTTGCATGGTTCACATGCATAGATTACATGGTTTCTTCATTCCTGATGTTGAGTATTTGAAGGACCCAGAAGGCTTGCTCACCTACCTTGGCCTTAAGGTACCAAATTGTATGTAATTTTTGTTGACTAAATATGTTATATATTAAATTTGGTCTGTTCATGCTCGTGTTATGGTTTATTTATCTCAGGTTAAGAGGGATTTCATGTGTCTGTATTGTAATGAATGGTGTCATCCTTTCAATAGCTTGGAAGCTGTTAGAAAACATATGGTAGCCAAAGGTCATTGCAAGGTGCATTATGGTGATGGTGATGAAGATGAGGAAGCAGAGTTGGAAGAATTCTATGATTATAGCAGCAGGTATGCATATTCTTCCATAATCATTTGATTTGATTTTATCTTTTTTATATTAATTTGTTATTGCATACTATTATTTCTTTGAAAACAGCTATGTGGATGATAGTGGGAAGCAGTTGGTTGCAGCTGGTGATATGGGCAACACTGTAGAACTTAGTGGTGGCTCAGAGCTTGTTATAACCAGAAGATCTAATCAGGGAATAATAACTAAAACACTTGGTTCCCGAGAATACTTGCGCTACTATCGACAGAAGCCTCGCCCATCACCTGCAAATAACATGGCCATTACAGCTGCCTTGGCGTCAAGGTTTATTTTCACTCTTACTAAGTCTTTTAGATCATCTGTGATAGCAACTGCAACTGCAACAGCAACCCCTCCCCCTTCCTTTTCTCACCAAAAGAAAAGGATTGAAATTCTTATTCTCTCCTCCCCTTTGTTTTCAAACAACAATTATCACAAACTATAATCATATATATTAACGGGGAATTCTGCATTGATTTTCAGGTACAGGAGTATGGGTTTAGCAACTGTGCAGTCAAGAGAGCAAATAGTGAGAATGAAGGTGATGAAAGCAATGAATAGATCGGGTGTGGAGGCAATGCGAACAAAAGTTGGTTTGAAGAATAATGTCATTCGAAACTTGCCTAAGAATGTCCCTTATTAATCAGTAACTCTCAGCACATTGTTCTATCCTTTTTCAGTATTATTGTATTTCTTGAAAACCTAGCACTTTCTAGTTCTGTATGCATCTCAATTTTGCATTGTCTGAGTAATATGTTAAAGCAAAGTTGTTTGAAAGTACTTCGAGGACTTACAATTGATTTGCTTAAAGCTCATTTCTGGTAGAAAATCATATAAGTGATGGGTAATTGTTTTGTTTTGTTTGTTTTGGTGAATCATTTGTTTTCTTGTTAAGTGCTAGGAAAGAGAAACTTTGATAAAATAAACGAAAAGAAAGACTTTCAGAGTAGAAGAAATGGATGGATATGAATTAGAACATATTATCCGTGTTTAATACATGATGATGTATTCAATTAGTCTATTTTTGTTGAGAAATTCAACATTGAATGGCAATGGCCATGGCAATGGCAAGCACCTTACATCTCCAATACAAACGTTTCTCTTTGTTGTTCAGTTCTATGCTGTCAATGTTGTCTTCAATTTTTTTTAATTAAAAGCTCTCGAAATGTTAAACTACTAGAACTAATCAATTATCTACTTTTGCAACCAAATCTGTAACAATGATAAAGCTTCTCAAGTTTTGCCAAGACTGTATGAAAATCATGCTTTAATTATGTTCAATTTTACTTTCCCCACTTCTTGAAAATCGTTTCTTTTTATTTGAAAATCATTTCTTAGTTAAAACTGAACATCTCCCAATGTACTCATAATCTTTGTCCCATCAGATTAGATGGGATTTCTATTTGCGTTAATAAACATAATCTCCTAAGCAAAATAATTTTGGTAACAAAAGTGGTGAAGATAACCCTATGAAATTCTCAAGTCTAACCAGAACATTTGATTACAAGCATAACAAGTTCCAAAGGAATGTTTTTTTTTTTTTTTTTTTTTGTACATGTTTTCAAATCTAAACCCATCTGCTCCAGCAAGTAGCCATTGCTTCCCACTTCTACAGTAGGATCAATCCTTCGCTTCACTTCTTCAGGGGTTCTGCTAGCAAATACTGAGAGAATTAATGATTAAAACTAGAGAAGTTGGCATATCACTACTCATAAGTCTTAAAACACAATTCATGCCTTACTCTCTATAGAACTAAAGACCAAAACATTATCAAAAAATATCAGTGAAAACTGAAGATAAGCTCCTCGAGATTTAGCTTTGTAAAGTAAAACCTTTATAAAAGCAAACACAGGAGCTCCGAACAGTACCTACCTAATTATCATAGAAGCGGGAACGGCGTCTTCGAGAACTGTGAAAATCATGAAGAAAAAAATGGATAAACTTCAAGGAAAAATAAATCATGAAAACAGAAACTTCTGTCATGTAATTCTAACAAACTAAACATGTCAATGAAACAACTGCATTCCTTTTTATACCTTTCACTGCTCAATTTTACTCTTGGAGGATGATTTTGGAGATGAAATGAATAAATACTTCATATTATAGCCTAAGGATACAACAGATAATTTGGAGTGTTTGGTGCAGTCACTGCTCAGTAGCCAACAGCAATGATAAATGGAAAATCAAGCTAGTTTGTATAGCTTGCAGCTACACCAAGCACAATTGTGAAGCTGAAAGAAACTTTTTCATCTTTATAGTACTCGTTGCACCACAAATTCGGTTCATTCAAACTTCTATTTGGAAAGCAGGCAAAACATCTCATTAATTATCTAAACAGTTTGTCTTTATGATATCTTCAGGGGAGACTCAAATGATTTCACAAATAACTATCTCGGTAGAAAACCATTTAATCAAACAATGGACCATGAGATGCTTTTCAACATCTGGGTCCAACATAAAGCAACTTTTTTTCTGTGATAACCCATTACAATATCTAATTGTGAAAACAATAAGCAAAGCTAGAGATGAATAGAACAATAGAACATCAAAGAAAGATATTGTGAGAAGAAAAAAACATTACTGACCTCCGATAGCCGGAGCTACCTCTCGAGGGGGCACTTGTGCTCACAAACTCTTCATCAGTCTCATCTACTCTATATTCTGCATATTCTACAGAAGTCACTGAACCCTCATCAGAGTTTGATGAAGCATAACTAGGGCGGCGACTTCCCCTTCTAGTATCAGTGACTCTTGATCTCCTTCTATTTCTAGAATTCCTGAAGTTATCAAACATCTGATATAAAATACAAGAGGTCCACCAGTTGCCCTCATCACCAGGGAAGTTCTCAACTTCATCTCCAGATTCATCTTCACCATATTCAATTACATAGTCTCCAAGAACCACCCCACGTGGGACTTCTGAATGTATAGTGCTCAAAACATCTATTATCTCAGAGGACTGCTGAAAATTTTCCCAATCAAGCTGCCGAGCAGGATCAAGTCTCGAAGGACGTGCATGAGGGTGCTCTAACTGAGCATGTTTCTGTAATTCCAAGTAGGTTCCTGCAAATGTGCATTGTTCCTCCTCACAACAACGCTTCTTCTCATCTAGAAGTAGACGAGCCTTATCAACAACAATCCACCCAGTGACTTCCCCTCTACATAAGGGACAAGTTGGCCTGCAGTTGTCTTCAGATTCTGTTAGCTGAATGTTTGTTATAGAAATTGTATCAGATGTTGAAGGGGACGACATCCCATATGCAATTTTTAATCGGTCCAAACAATTTGAATGCAAGTGGTCTGTGTCACACACAAAAGGACGGCAGCCTTTCTCGTAAGATGAGCATTGGAGAAGTACACCATTGTGAGGGAAATCCAAACATATAGGACAAATCACATCATCCCAATTGGTATTAAACAGAACATCCCCCATGTAGGAAGTATTGGGTTGGAGCCCTCTTTTATAAAAAGGTTTAAAGGCTAAGAGACAAGTTGCATAATAATCTACAAGAACATGGCATGCACCTTCCTCATACAAGAAATGTAGGTTTAGATAAAAAATAAAAATAAAAAACTTCTTGGACAAACCAACCAAGCTTCAAGGTGTCAAACAAGTAGAATCAACCGTTGATCTACTATAAGATGCCAACTTAAAAGCTGCACATAGCAGAAGAAAACTGTAAGTTGCAGTTATTAACATATTCCTAAGGTCATTGGCAAGTGGCAACAGTTTAAACACGCCAAAAATCCAAATTCAACAAAAGAAGAGGATGGAAAGAGCATCATAGCTATCACACAATTTTGAAGTTGAAGTACAATCTTAGGACCAATCAATTTTTTTTTGCAACTCAACCAGCTATAAGAAGTTTATCATTAATAACAAATAATACGTTGGTTTCAGTTTTTTTTTTTTTACAATCTTAGGACCAATCAACTTATTAGATGCCTGCAATAACATGGAACTGATCTCCAAACAGAGTGATGAAGTCACATCCAGATTGACACTGGTGATGATATTATTACTATTATTTATAATTTGAAAATAAAAGGAAATACAATGATTGAACCCTGATGCCATAATTGTTAATAAGGAAATACTAATACGACAAAAAACAAAAAAAAAAAAAAAAAAACGAAAGAATAGAGAGCATAGGCAATCACGAAAATGATCAAAAACCCATTAAAACAACCAGATTCATCACCTTATCTAAAGTCCTAAACACTAACCAAAATGATGAATTGGGTATTCAGCGAAAGGAAAAAGGAGTCCATAAAGCAATAAATATTGTCAAAAGATTAAATTGGTAGTATTAACAGAATTAAAAGAAATCAACAATCATGGTGAAACGAATAAAAACTTAGAAAATCAACCAAATTTAAAAACTGTCTACTGAGCATATTTAAAGGAAAAAAGTATTTTTTTTCTTTTTTGGTAAAGAAAAAAGAAAAACATAAAGAAGAAGAAAGAGGAGAAGTGACAAAATTGGGTTGGGGGCTTACCTTCGATGTGTTTGTTCAGAAGCGGAAATGGATAGTATAAAATATAAAGAGCAAAAGGATTCAGAAACAACGCAAGAAAGAGAGAGACTTTGCGCTCTCTCTCTCTCGTGTTTTGTTGTGTTATAGACAGAATTGAGAAAGTCAGTATATATATACATATATATATATATATTATAACATATTACTATATATATAATATAAATAGTATATTTTATTACAACTATATTTTTTTGTTGTTAATTTTCTATTTTTGAAAGCAGATGAGGACTAAGGAAGGCGAAACCGAATGAATTTATCATATCGAGTTAATAATAATAACGTTCAAGTTTCAACGACTGTCTGGTTTTGATTATGTTGGATATGGATTTCTTCTAAGCAAAACCAAGCAAAGAAAATTGTGCTTTTAACTTGGAACGGAAAACGCAAGCTGAAACCGCAATTAGTTTCCATTCTAAAGCTGATCTGATTCAATCTGTTTAGACTTGAGAGTTTAGACATGTTTTGTAACTAAATCGGACAGTGACTGTCTGTCAGGTCGTTGGTTCCTAAAACAGTTCAGGTAGGTGTATCTATCTTGTTATCTACACCAAGTTGGCTTTACCTTTTTTCTTGGAACGAAGTCGAACCAATCTTCTTAAGCTTTTTTGCCCTAGTACAGGCTGCAGACTACATCTGATTTGTTTTTGGTTGGACTTGTACTTGTACTACATGCATTTAGCTTAAAGGTCTCGAAAATGAATCAATCATTACTAACCTAACCTAACTTACTTCTAGCTTAGCTTCTTTCAATAAGACCAGAAAGAACTCGTTTTCCCGAGCACCAAAACGAGATATAGACCTTTACTAGAAAACGTGCAGCCAGGCAGGTATAAGATTTACATATTTCTAAGCCTTATCAGATATATAAATAATCAACCAATTTAATTGTACGTACAGGCAGTACCAGAAATGGTGCAGACTACAACACACACATAAGATAAGCCGCACAAAAGAAGAAATGCCTTTGGACAATTTATAAGCACCTTCATATTGTTCACAACATGAATCTTGAATTACTACAGAAACTCCTCTCTTAAGCCTTAACCAAGGTGTCCGTCCAATCACCAAGACAGAAAGTCTAATCTTTAAAACCTGCTCAAGTATGTGTATCATCAGTATAACCACACTTTGAAACTATTATTACTGCTCCTCCTCAACTATTCGGGTCACGATGCCCACAGCGACTGTTCTTCCTAATGTTCTAAGAAACACCCTTCCAAGGGCTTTGCATTTTGAGAACTCTTCAATGCATACTGGTTCATGCAAAATCACCTGAAAGTAGATAATAGACCCAGGTCAAACCAATATTTGATTGCAATTATCAGGCCAATAAACTCAAATAAACTAGCAACAACAATAATATCATCCTCCTGACTTGCCTCAACAACTGCACTCTGCTTAGCAACAATGCAGCGGGGTGCTTTCTTTGTGACTTTCCCAGTCTTTGAATCAAGCAATGATGATATCCTTGCAACTCTTGCAGCTTCCTTTGCATGGTGTACGTAAAACTCCAACTGATTATTCCATTCAGATTATCAGATTCTTTAGTTATACCAAAACACTTCAGACAAAAAACTACCAAATGTACAGAGGAAGCTGCTTGCCTGAGAACCGATTAAAATTGGGGTTGCACCATCCAAAACAAGCACCTTCAACTCCAAATGTTTTGCATATGCAACAGGATAATCAGGATGACATAACACACCACCAGCCATCACATTATTTCCATCTATTCCATGCAGGTTGACAGCTACATTGTCTCCAGCTCTTGCAATTGAACAAGCTTGGGAATCACGCTCTAAGGAACGCACGGTTGCTATACCTGCAGATGGCATAACTAAAACCTACAACCACACACAACAAATTTATGGTTACGGATGGTATACATGTTATTCTATTAAAACCAGAAATCTATATCATTGGGCACCAAAAAGGGACTTTTGGACAGGTAATATTAATCAAAGGCAGCAAGCCAAGATAGGAAAATGAATTCAAACAACTCTAGCAGCTCTTTTTAGAGGAGGTAACATATTATCCCCACAAAACGACAACCTCTATCATCACAAAATGACTTACCTTTGATCCACTTCGAACAGCTCCAGCCTCTAACTTGCCACAGGCAGACACCTGCCCCTGTGAAGATGATTTTATGACATCACATATAGGCATAAGTAGAGGCTTTGAAAAATCTCTAGTAGAAGGTTGGAATGAATCAATTGCATCTAATAGACAAGGTCCGTGATACCTGCATTAAAATTACCAAGTTAATTCTACAATATTTGCGTGTCAATGGGAAGTCTGACAAATATTTCTCCAGAGTGCAGTATCACTTCTAAGTGATAATAAAATTTAATTACATAATTAGCATAGAACTCCACAACATAAATATATATCTTATGTAAACAGCACGATGCTATATCTTGTAGTTTAAAGTCTAACCTGGCATGCAAGTTTGAACCTAAACGAGGGTGTTAATCAGTGAACAAGAAGTTGCCTTTCAATGAGATAAATGCAACAGACACATAAAAAGATGAAATCATATTTTTACTGCAACAGTAACCTGACAAGCTGCTACGCTCTTCATCAATAGCACTAAGGGCAGACCATCTCTCCTACCTCGTGCGATCAAGATAACATAATAGGCCATAAGTCCATAACAAATTGGGGATACAGGACAAAAAAATTCAACTACAGACTTGGAGGTGATAGTTATATTTCTCAAGACAGATACATCTAATGAAAGCAGGGTGGGGCTTAGAAATAAATTGTCATTCAGAATTTGACAAAGGCTTAGCCAAGTCTAGATCTAGTTTCACCTATACCAAGAAAAGCCACAATTCAGCAGCCAACTAATATCATCTCCTACGAACATTTAGCTACAATATTTTTCCCCACATATTTTCATTAGGATCTGTTAAGACTCTATTTTGCTCTTTTTCGTGGTCAAAAGATACTGCACAAAATCTCAATTCCAAAAGTGTAGTATACATGCAAGAAGAAACCAACCAGGATAGACGAACATCAGAAGGTGCAGCCACTAAATTCTGATTTTCAACCACACTCAGTGGAATCCATGAGACCGAGAAATCCTTAAAGCCACAAGAGCGGAGAAATGTCCCAAGCTGTGATTTTATCAAATCAAATCGATCCTTAGAATAGTCTACAACATCCATCTTGTTAACGGCAACTATAATTTGATCAACACCGAAACTTCTGATGAGTTGTGCATGCTCCCTTGTCTGTCCCTTTGTGCCATCCATACCAGCTTCAAATGAACCGATAGAGGCATCTATGACAAGAATTGCAGCATCAGCTTGTGTTGCCCCAGTTATCATATTTGGAACAAAATCTTTGTGCCCTGGGGAGTCAAGGACAACGACATGATATCTTTTTGAATCAAAATAAGCCACAGCTACAGTCATAGTGATTCCCCTTTCCCTTTCTTCAGCACTCTCATCCAATGCCCAAGCATAAGCAAAGGATCCTTTTCCCTGATTGAAAATAAACACAAAAATAATCAGATTATAGACTCGTATTCACATTCACTCGCAAAAAATAGTCCAGAAGTTACCTGCAATTTGGACTCCTTTTCATATTTGTGCATTTCTTTTTGGGATATTCGTCCCAAAAGGTGAAGCAGTCTACCAGAGAGCGTTGATTTTCCAGAATCAACATGCCCAACCTAAGACATATGAAGAGTTATAACATCATTACCATGTTAAGCTTAAAAAAAATAATAATAATAATAATAACACCTAAACATCATTAGGCCCAAACTTAAAATGTAACTTACAATTGCAAGATTTAGTTGAGTCAGTGAATCTTCTGCTTTTTCAGGGAGCATCCACTTCTCAGGTTTATACCGTGCACGTGAATTTGCTCTTCCAGGGCTTATATCATTTGAGTGCCCGGATTTAGCAGCCAAAATCATGTTTTTCAGATTACTGGTGAGACTATGTGCCTCACCTCCATGCCTTGAAGAACTGCTGTCATTCACCATATCAGTTCTTTCTTTTGGCATCAATGATGATGAGCTTTGACCACTAGATCGCATATTAACTGCAACACTGCTTTCATCCACATTATCAAGTCTGCCTTTTGGCATTGATGCAGAAGAGTTATCTGAAGTTCTGGAACCTGATGGTGCATTGACTTCTAAATTCTTCAAAAAGATGATCTCATCCAGTCTATTGTGCTTGTCTTTTGCTGTTGAGTCATATGAGCAATCTGACCTTTTAGTACTTGATTGTACTTTAACTACCTCATTCTTCCCAACCACACTTGAGGGGACTCTGGAAGATTTAAAGTCAAAAATCTTGGCTGCAAGTGAATGACAGCATAGAAATAAGATAAGACTAAACTTCAACTCAGTATAAAGATAAAAGCTTTCCACAAGATCCATTCACTCTAGGTCTATTTTAGAGATTTTGAACTTTAATATATAAACGCACTCTTAGAATGCTAAAACTAACATGTATTACGTAACAGAAAATCAGCATCTATTTAGAATGCAGACTTGCATATGCATATCAAGATGCAGAGATATATAGTTCCAATGTGATCCTGATTCATGGCAACAATACACAGGTATCATGTGACCTGCTGTAACTTACAAGAATTCATTCTAATAACAAAACTGTGTGTATCTCAAATTAAATGGTTCAGAGTAATGACAAGAAGACATGAATTGTACTAATTGAAAAATAACAGTCCTTTAGTTCTTTTAATGCCTAAATAAAGCAACATTTAGGGAATAGTTTCAACATATCTGATTGCAATAGCTAAAGAATACCTTTTGAATGCAGTTCTTTTGACTGCAGTCCATTGGAAACTACGTCATCTGGAGATGGAACATCAAACTTAAAAGGGGCTGTATCATTAATGCATGTATGGTTAGAATATATGATGGCGAGATACATCTAGCACTAACTTTCAGAAGTAAAGCATTAAAATGACTCCCAAAGGCAGCATCCAGCAGAAAAAATAAAAATAAGGAATTTTAAACAACAAAATGTTTCTACTGTTTGGAACAACGTATTCTCACATTAAAGTAACACTTGTGATAGATATCCATTTCCTGCTTTAAAATATGTCCAGACCTATATTAATACAGGAATTGGTAGGAGAACTATAAGCTTTATGGAATTCATGAAATTGTCCTTGGTTATTCACAAGCGGGTGGAAGTTATTGCCCTCTTTCACCACAAAATCATCATTCTTTTGTTGACAATCTACAACTTTTTCGGACATCTGATGCGGCAGTGATGCAAAAAGAGACTTGGCCATAATAGATACTCCAGAAACTTTGCATATGCCCTCAACTGCAGGAAAGAGATCTAATCTATAAAAGGTCCCACCAATGTAAAAAGGAACCTATGAAACAAAGAGACTTAATATATATTGGGCATCCAAACATTCACAAGTTATCTGTTTGACAGCCTTCTAAAGAAAATGGAACCCAGTGCATCCAGATTTAACTAGGAAGTGACAAGAGGAACCTGGAGACAAAGGTGAACGAAAGAGAAAAACGAATGGTGCTATCACATTGGATAAGAACAAAGAGTAGCTCATTCTCCCATACTTGATGATATAAATAACAACATAAATAGGTTAATTGCAATTGTGACACACCTGTTCTCTTCTCATCATAGGTGCCTTTATTGACCAAGGGACTGCGAAGAACCCCACAAATATCACATGATGACATGGTTTCATCATTATCATAAGTACAAATGGAACAACGCCACACACTATGTTTGATGGTGTCTTGCTCAGAAGGTGCTTTCACTGTTGTAAGAAACAAATAGCATCAAGTCCATAAGCAGAAAGATACATGTATAAGTTCTGTTAACCATTTTGTTCCCTATCAAATTGAGCCAGTCATCTTTGACTTTGAGAGCCTTTTAGTGAAATGTAGAGCAAACCAACATAAAGAGCAAGGTCACCTAATTGGCATCTCATCACAAAGCTAAGACGTGACAAGAAAAAAGGGAAAAAAAAGAAGGGGGAAAATCCACTCACCATTTTCTTCTACATCGTAGCCATAGTCATAGTCATCATAGTCATCATAATCATCATCATAATCGATTCCATAATTAACTTTTCGAGGCATAGTTCTAGCACCCAAGAAAAGAATAGATGTTTCAATCAAAGATGGAACAAATTCGCAAACAGAATTTCAAGTCTAAGAAAAGAGTCACATATGCTAAACAATTGCAGGAATTCATGGGGAAATCAAATCAATCTTTAATTGATACTAAGATCAAAGACTTGCGAGCTGAAGGGCAACCTTAACCTAAAAATGGAAAAGTTGATAACTGCAAAAAGCCATAGTAGAATGAGTGTTGATTCTGACGCGTAGTTTATTATCTCTCCCGCATTAATGAATGCTGAAGCTGCACTGCACAACAACCCAAAATGCCATTCAGTTCACCCAGTATATACTCTCTCTTTCACTTTTGTTTTGTCCCAACTATTTCAGATTTAAAAAAAGAAACAAGAAAAAGCTTCCTCCCCTTCTCCTTCTACAATTAGATACGCAAAAATTAAAGTAAAAATTAAAACTCAACTGTGCTTACTACAGATTCAAATTATCTCGACTTATTAGAGGAGTGAGATTCACATGTTTTAAAGTAAAAATTAAAAATAAAAACTCAACAGTGATTTTGGCTTCTTAGTTTAGTTAGTGTAAGTTTTCTCAGCAATCAAACAAAGTTGATTGGGAAAAAAATTGGGAGTTTTGAAAAACCCCCCTGCAATGCATTTATTATGTTTAGGAAGAATCGCAATCGATTATAATTTAACGGAATTTGAACCCCAATATTATACTAAATAGTATTTAGTAAAAGAAAATGAAATTGAAAACCAATTTGATTTTATTTATATAAAAGAAAGAAAAAGAAAATGAAGGAGGAAGCAAACAAAGCACCTGAGGCTGAGGAAGACGGGAGGGAGATGCTTCTTTTCTTCTCTGGATGTGAGCTCAGCAATGCTATGATACGAAATGGGTTGCCTGCCTCTGCCTGTAAAGATTTTTGTTTTTCGGGGTTTTTTTTTGTTGTTGCTAAATTGAGTAAAAATTGAACTTCACTGTTACTTTGACAGGGCCTACTTCTACGCTTCTTCAAAATGGGCCGGACTCTTTTTATATCTTTTTTTTGTTGTTGTTGTTGAACAGTAAGGGATTCCTGGGCTTCGTCCAATACATCCCTCCCGAGCCGATCCAAGTAGATTTATCTACGTCGAACCTACCTACCGAATTCTTGAAAAATGAAAAATTAACTTCCCACCTCCTCCCAAGTCCCAAAGAATTCAGACTAGACTCTTGAGGGAGCCAAGAGAAAAAGTTTTATAAACCCTTAACCTTAACCTGCTAATTGGTATTTCAATATTTATGATCACATGATACTCGTTAGGAGTAGGGGTGTAAACTGTGCTCGCAAGCTACTTAGATTTAATTCGAAAAAAACTCGAATTTGGCTCGGTCATTGTCGAGTCAAGCGAGCCGAATTCGAGTATCTTAATACTTGACTTGAGTAGCTCGCGAGCCTAATCGAGTTTTTTTTATTTTTAATTATATTGAAAAATCTCAATTTGAACTCGAATACAAATAATTGAGTTTGAAATCGAGCATGAAAATCGAGCTTATTTTTTACTAGATAAACGAGCCTAATCGAGCGAACTCGAATAATTCGATTTCTATCTCAAATAAAGCTCAAGCTTTAAAAATAAACTCAATCGAGCTCGAGTAGAGAGCTTCTTACATATTAAGATCGACTCGACTCGATTACATCCCTAGTTAAGAGGGTTGTTTATCATTTGCCCTTTTCCAATTGCAGATCTAATAAACTCCACCTTTGATTGGTTGCAACTTGCAAGGCCATACACATGGAGTTAATACTATTTTTTTTCTTCTTACTTTTGTTTTTCATTTTGTAATATAACATTCGCATTATTATGTTATATATATGCTTATCTTATCCAAAAAGAAAAAACATTACCTTTATTTCCTTGAATATAGAAGAAAAAAAGAAAAAGATAATGTGTGAAAACCAGCCATGTTTACAAATAAAAAAACCAAACCCCAAGAAAGAATGGATCTTATTATATCATATATCATATATACAATATACATGCATAGGCACCAATTCTTTGTGATACAACATTCAGAAGTATTCACAGTTTCAATAAACCTGCTGCTCTTGCTACTTGCTACCACTCTGTAGAGTGGAACTCATCTAAACAATATGAATGTTTGTGCAGCAATATTTTGTATCACCTATCAGATAAAACCGAGTTGCTCCATGAAACCAAGAAATCCCGAACCACATTTGGTATGTCTGCCAGCCAGGTTCAAGTGTTAAACAAAACAAAAAAAAGAAAAACCAAGATTTTGACAATCAGAAACACATTTAACCAAGCAACTTATTATCGCATTACAACTGCTTGCTTATATTTTGACCTAACTTGAAAAGCTCAAAGAAAATTTACCTTGTACAAATTCCATAGCCACCGCTGGTATGTCTATCTCATCTTCAACCAGTCTATAGACATCTACCAGCTAATAGAGAAACAATAGCATTTTAGGAGTCTCATACATAATAAGGTATTCCAACCATTAAATTACAACTACTGTAATTAATACAAACCTCTTGAACATGGAGCTTAGAGTCTTCAGTCAGAGCAAGCAGAAGCTGTCTACGAATACCTTCATCAAAGAGGAAAAGACGAGCTCCATCTTTAATGGTGTCTGTCAAGTCCAGTTTGCTTACTATTTGCAAACTTCTTGAACTTGGCCTGCAAAAATAAAGTTAAAAACTGTATGTAATTGCTGATTCTTAAAACTTTTGCCAGAATCTAAAACAAGATGAACAAGTGATTTAAGATGAGATACGTACACATTCTTCACTTGCAACGCAGGGTTACTACTCATTTTGGCCACATTTTCCTTTGCAAGAACAATAAGATTTTCAAGCCGTTTCCACTGGAAAACACCATCCTTAAAAAGAACCTGACAAAGAAGGACCCTTTGTCATGATTACAATCTGAGAAGCCTTTCAAAGCAACAACTTGGATAGCACCAGTTATTGATTTACCCAAAAAATATACTCTACTGAAGAAGCATTAGATATTGTAACCAAGTAAATAGATGACCTGCAAATGGAGGTAATGTGCAAAGAGGCAACACATAAGTGCACTACAAGCAAAGCAATTTAGAACCAAGTTATAGTATTAATAGGACAACAACAACATTTGACATAGTGCTGTTACACTGAATTTAATTGGTAATAAGTACCAAGTGCTCCTCCTTTAATTTAAATGGCACAATGCAGAGAAAGTAATTCTTCACTTTATCAAGGAATATAAGAGTGATGTGCATTCTAAATCAAGTAACAGATAGAAGTACCTGTATGAGGCGTTCACGAAGAGCCGGATTAGGATCTGTTAACAGGCGCTTTGCCACATATGGGTAGGCAACCTAGTCAAATGCTTAGAATCAGTATAGTGATGAAGATGATATGCATCATACTATGTATCAACACAATCTAAAAGAAAATAATATTCCCATTTTATGCATAATAGCAACATAACAAGCTCTTAATCACAACATGTGCATGCATATTCACAGAATATGTTGAAAATCAGTTCTAAAAATCCTAACGATAGGCATATTCACAGAGGAGTAAACTAGTGCAGCACCACATCTTGAGCTTAGAAAGGAAGTTGTTTTAAGGGCACTAAGGGGCCAGGCCTTTCCTGTGGCCTTTCATACTTTCAAAAGAATCCCAGTTTGGAATATTTTGCTTTCCCCTTTTTCCGCACACACATGTTATATTTTCAGTAGCAACGAAGAAATCATTAATGATTGATTAGCTTGGGTATAAACTAGATGTTCCAAAGACAGTTGATGAACCAATCCACTGAGATTCAACTGAGAATGATAACCTCGGGACCACCTCTTCTAAATAACAAAGAGGTAAAAAGGGTGAGGGAGGGGCAAGTAAAAGAACAAATGTAACCCCACCTCAAGAAATTTGAAATCTGGCTTGAGTGTAAAACAGATGCCCTCTTGAGTCAATAAAGAACGAATAACAAGGGAGAACCTCTCTGGGATTCGAATGGGATAGTTATAAACCAGTTTATTGAATTGCCCTGCAGTTAAAATAGCAGATATATGAGGTTTGCAATCTTCATAAATCAAAAGCAAGCTAAGAGAAAAGATTTATCAACTAAAAGCACAAACAAAAACAAAAAGTAAGCCTGTAGAATAATGTAATTTGAAGCGAATGAAAAACTACTACCAGTAACACTTCGGAAATTAAAATCAGACAGCCCTTTTCCAGCAGAATTCTGCCAGATGGCTTCTAAAGCTGGAACAATAGGAGAGACATCAGTTCCACTAGCCAAGAAACCAAGCCTGGTAAAATCATTTGCCATCTCAGCATAGTCCTCATTAACAGCATGGACAACAGCATCAATTAGTAACTGCTTATTTTGCTGAAAAACAAAAGGCACAACAATGTGTAGCGTAAGACATATGCCAAACTTAGTGAAGAATAGTAAGAACAGTATCATTGTTATCAATTGCCCTTATTTGATGTACCAACTCTTAAGTATACATAGTAGTGAAAACTCTCAGTTACTATATAGCAGAATATTAGACTGTTCTAACCTTGAAAGAAGGAAAGCAGCATGTCATATCTAAGCATGGCACATGCTCAACAATGACAATTGGTAGCATTATCTACTAGTAAAAACATGCATAGTAAGGAAAATCATTTATCTACCATTAATTGAAATAAGAACTACGATAGAATTCATTGCAATTACATGAAAAGGCCATGAGAGCATAAATCCTTACTAACTCGAGTGTTGTCTTCTGGTATATCTTACCTGACTAAGTACAGCCACATTCCCAAAGTCCACATAAGCAATACGTCCATCTCGCATGGCAAATATATTTCCAGGGTGTGGATCTCCATGAAATAACCCGAATTCAAGCAACTGCCGAAGAGCAGCACTTACTCCAACTGTTAGAAATCCATTTACGTCGATTCCAGCATTCTTAATAGCCTGAGATGCATTGAGTCAAAATGTTACACAAAGTTGTACGACACAAAACCACTTCCAAATGACAGTATACTGTGTACTATCTTGATATCCAAACCTGTGGAGCAGTGCCTCGAATACCATCTATCCATTCCATTACCAAAACACGTGACCCAGAAAGATGTTTGTAAACCCGAGGAATTTTGACAGTGGGATCATCTTTGAAGTTCTCGAGGAAGTCTTCAATGTTCCTGGCTTCCTAAATAATAAAGAAAGAGAAGAATATAAGATACAGATACAAACACAAACACAAACAACACCTGTATTTTAGCAGTTTTTGTTTGCCACTAAGATGAATTTGAAAAAGGACATTAACGTCAACTGGCAATCAAGCCAAACTCCATTCTTATCTATGTAAAAAGAGCATAGGCAAAGCACAGCGAAGCTTTGAAAGAATGAACGTACCAAGGTATAATCAAGCTCCTCCAAAAGTTTTTCACCAAATTCATCAACTATCAGTTCAGCATTGCAGCCCAATTTTTGTATACTAATTCCATTTAAAAAGGAGGCAAGTGTTCGGAACAGAAAAAGATCGCGATAGATTATAGGTTCTATCTCAGGCCTCTGGACCTGTAAGTACATGAAATTTCATTAATTGTATTTAGAAATCTTGCCCTTGTTTTTGTTTTTAAGATCACCATTTTAGAGTTGAAATTTAAAAAAGAATCCTGCAATACAAATATAGTTGTGCATGACAGAGCATAACCAATACTTTTTCTCAGCAAAAATACAATACGTCATTGGCAGATTTAAATAGGTAGACTAAATGGGAGAATAAAAGAAAATATACCACCTATATCAAAAGGACACATATATAATAGAAAACTATTCAAGTAGGGAGATGTCAAATTATAAAAAAAAAATACAGAACCTTACATGCAAAAACCCCAGATAGTAATTAGCAGTTTTCAAACTTAGGTTGATGGCATAATTAAAGACATGTGGAGTAACATGTGGGAAACAGTCCCATGATAATGTGCAGAAGCTAAACAAGATAACCAAAATTACCATGATAATCTGCATAAGATGCTAAGCAAACCAAAATTACTACCTTTTAAGCATCCACAGCAAAGCAATTAAGGGGAGCAAGTAACCCAAAGTCCAATTATAAATGTTCAGCTATAACACTATGCATGCTTGTAGAACTTAAACTGCAACAATGCTCAAGCACAAATAATTTGATCATGTAGCCCAAAGTATAATTATCATGTAGAAAAGTTACAGCTATAACACTATTCATGCTTGTCGAATTTAAACAGCAACATGTGCTCAAGCACGGATAATAAGATCATCAAGAATTAGATCAGAGTAAGCAGTTTACCCTAACAAACTCCAATGAAAAACAGGATCACCAAGCAAATAGCAAGTTGCGCTTGAGCAATAGTTGCAAAGCTATGGATAACAACAGACAAAGACCAGTGGTTAATCATTTTAATACCTTGATTGCAACATCCTCTCCCGAAGCACGAAGTGTTGCACGGTAAACTTGACCCAAGCTTGCAGCTGCTATTGTTTGCGATGAAATTTTGCTAAATAAAGCTTCAAGGGGTTGGCCCAATTCTTCCTCAATGATGTTAAAAGCAACCTGTCAACACAATTATCGTCAAGTAAAAGGACATGATCCCAGCATAACACACAATTTGGCCACTTGTGAACACAGGGATAGCAGAGTACATTCTTACCTGATTGGGGAAAGGAGGGACATCATCTTGAAGAATGCAAAGTTCATACATATAATCTTCTCTGATAATATCAGGTCTGTTCGCAAGAACCTGTCAAAACAAAATAAAATAACCATCACCAGGGCAACCTAAGATTAAAGACATTAACTTATCTTCAATCTCCTTTCAACAAATTTTGGTAGGAAATTTGGAAAATTCATCTTTAAAACATTTTCATTGGGTCGAGTAGAATATAAGATCCAGTGAGTTCAAGCAAGGAAGAAATTAGAAGAATCATTTAAAACAACAGTTAGAAATTTGAAGAGTGAAACGAGAGAAACCTGGCCAGCTTTGATAAAAGATGGTCCGAGATCACATAGGAGATTCCTAAGTTGGCGAGCTCGAAATGGAACGACCTCTTTATCCCTCCCAACCAAACAATCGTACATCAAAGAAGACCAATACAGCCCCAAATTCCACACTATCTCCACACCACGTAAAATTAGTGATGCAACCGCCCCTCGGGATTCCAGTACCTTATTTCTCACCTATATACCAAAACCAGAAAACATACTTTTAAACGCAGCGATCTCAAGCATCAACTTCAATACTGCCTTGTTGTTTTGGATAGAATTAAACACATACATGAACAAAATTTCCTAGGAACATTAAAATCAAAGCAAGCTAAACAGGAAAAAGAAAAAAGAATAGCAAATTGAATAAAATATGATTTGATTACTAGTATATAATATTATCATACTGTCTCAGGAGAGTACTTGCGAAAGGGAATGCAAACGCCGCGCTCGATATCAAGTTGTTCCATAGCACTGCTAGACTTCGCCAATGGTAACGCCTTATTCTGGGAGTCGATGGAAGACGTTAAGCTCCGCCTGGGTGTTCCATTATCTACAACAACTTCAGTTGTTGATGCGGCAAAATTAAAGACTCTGACTGCTGATAGTTTCTTGTTTCTTCGTGGCAGTGGGACGCCATGGATAGAGACAGGGGAAGGTGAGAATTGAGATTTGTTTATGCAATTTAGGTGAATTAAGTTCATTTTGAAAACCTTGAGGGAAAGGGATCTTTCGTGTTGGAGGGAAGCAGTTCAGATGGGAGAAGAGAAGAGAAGAGTCTTCAAAAATTAGTTAAAATGGACGACCACATAACTTTTTGCAGATAATTTTTGAACTTATTAATAAAATTAAAATTTAAAGAAATAATAGTAATTGAGAGAGAAAAGTAAACGAGTTTCTGTTTGGTTTTGCATCCACGCTTTTGCTTGGCGCATAATGGCAGTCGAGTGCCATGCGTTGCGTGGCACTCGAAGCAGCTACATCTTTTTTGAGTTTTGACGCTAATAAGCGTAGCGGTCTTTCATGTTTTGCTTTAGGTATTTTTATCCGATAAAAGTTATTTTAAAGTAGATATTTGATTAAAAGATATATTGCTTTTTTGTTATCAGTATAAATAAATAATAATTTTTTAAAAAAAAGGAATTTTTAATTTTTAATTAAAAAAAATAAAAAAAGAATATAAAATAATAACTAATGTCAACAAATTCATTAATTCAAATTCTTGAGACATAAACTAAATATAAAAACTTAATTTATATCCCAAAAAGTATATTGAATTCTTGGATAAATAGAAATTTCAACTACTTATCCAAAAAACTTAATTTATAATGAATACACTAAATGAGCATATATTAACAAGAATATACTGAGTTTGATTCATTATCATTTATACCACTCAATAGATGTGTATTTAAACTCAAACTATTAAACTTAAATAATACTAAATATTAAGTACATTCATCCATAATTAATTGGGTTCATGAATATTATAGATTCATGTGATTTAAAATTTAGAAAAAGGTAATTAATTAATAATATAAAATTTTGTTAAATTAAAAAAAAAAAAATTAAAAACCAAACAATTAAATGCCAATTTTCTCAATTGAAGAGGAAATTTGTTGTAATCAAAATTAAACAAGACACTTATCAACATGAATTTCAAATGAAGAACTCAAATTTAAATTATAGTTATAGATGTAAAAACTTATTATTTTAAGCATTGTTGCATTTTTTTGAACTTTTAGCTTAATATTGACAAAAAAAATGTTACTAGAATGTAAATTACTTGCACAAAATAAAATTTATACAATTATTGTTTATTGTTTTTATGTCATTTATAAATATGGTCGACAAAAATACTAAAATGCTTCTAATTCTAAATAGTCAATTTAAAATATTAGTTGACAGCTCAATTAATAATTTTGTATATGTTCACATCCTTTTAAATCCAATTATTTGTTCTATCCATGGGAAAGGTTAAGAGAAATACTAATCCAACTAAAATTAATCATATTCTTCACAATCTCACACTTTTTTTTTTCATTTTTTCCTTCTTTCCAATCAAATTTGAAGAATTTTCTCTCCTTTTTCCTCTCATAATCTCACACTCATTTTATTTTTTTTCCACCCACTTCCCTTATTTTCTATTAATTTTGGAAAATTTTCTCTCCTTTCTTCCTTTTCATTTACTCATAATTTTTTGAAATAGCAAAATGTTAAGATCACTATTTTCATTTAATTTTGAAAAAAAAAATACTACTCAATTTAAAACTTTTATTCAATCCCATTAAACCATTTCCATTTTTAAATTGTGTCCATGTTATTACTATAACCAGTAAATATTTTATTTCATAATCTATATTATTTTTAAAATGAGTGACTGAATTTATGTCACGAGTTAATAAGACACCAACTCAATTGAAAAAATATAAAAATAATTAAAAACAAATGAAATTGCATTATAAAAGTAATTTAATAACTTTTTAACTTTTGTTTTTCAAACAAAATAATACTCATTCACAAAATTACTTACCTAATAAAAAAAAACATCCATCTTTCACAACTACCCACTAATTTCATTATTCTCCACAAAAAAATTATCTATTTACATTAAAAAAAAATACTTACTTTTTTTTTTTTAAAATTATCCACTTACAAAAACTATCAATTTACAAAAATTTATATTTTTTATATATTTTTAAATATAATTTATTTATTTATTTCATTAAAATGTATTTTCACTCACATGGATTGGTGAGTGTCGAAAATTATAGTAAGATTTGAATGGATTACTATAAAATGCCTGCGTTTGGTTGCGGGTATGTTATCGAATTTGAATTGATATTTTGTAATAAATTTGAAAGATAAAAAAAACAAGAGAAGTGAAGATAATTTAGAAAAATAATAACTCCTATCATTATACGATACCTGATATAAAATTGAAAGTTATTTGATATGATAAATAAGATCCGGTAATTTTGGACAAAACATAATTATACGATACAACTATAACATGAGAAAATAATTAAAATACGACACAACACGAAAAATAAAATGAACATGATACAAATATATGAACGAGTCAAAATCTACATAAAATAAATTATTAACGTGTCAATATTTATATGAATATATAATATTGTGAACACGATTATGACAGAAAGAATAACACAAACACGACGACAAGTGATACAAAATTGGAAGTTATTTGATTAGTGTCAATTAGACTTGACAATTTCGGACACAACATGATTATACGACACGAAGAGAACATGAAAAAATAATTAAAACACAACACGAAAAATAACATGAACACAACACAAATACAGGAACGTATCAAAATCTACATAAAACCAATTATTAACGTGTAAAAATTTATATAAATTTATAATACTTTAAACACACGATAAAATAACACAAACACGTTATGAACATACATTTTTTTTTTCTCTAAATTGAATTATTATGACAAATTATGTAAAATATATGATGAATTGAAACATAACACGTACACATAAAAAAAAATTTAAATTGAATCACAATGACAAACTATGCAAAATATTTGGATGAATTGAAAACAACACGAATACAATTTTCAAAAAAATAATTAAAATACGAAACGAATGATAACATGAACACAAAACAAATACACGAACGTCTCAAAATCTACATAAAACGAATTATTAACATGTTATATAAATTTATAATACTTTGAACACATGAAAAACATAATATAACACGGCACGAATGTGTCAAAATCTATATTAAACAAATTATTAACTTGTAAAAATTATATAAATTTATAATACTTCGAACACAAAAAAAAATAAAACGAACACGAATACTTTGAACACACGAAAAAATAACACAAATATGACACGAAAAATATCATGAACATGACATAATATATTTGAAACCAAAAAAATCCGAATCAAAAAAGGTACGAACTTGAAAAAATCTAAACTCGATATGACCTGAACCCGAAATAATCCGAGATCCAAAATATTTCATTAGTGTTAATCAAAAGATAAAACAAGCAAAAAAAATTTTATAAGAAAAAAAAAACTAATTAATCCATAAATCATATGACAATAATCAAAATACCATAATTATCCTTCAAACTATAGTTACTGACATGGCTTATGTAGCATATGGATGATGTTTCAAAATCACAAATTCTCTACTCTCATGCATTTGGGGATAGTTATAGATTATAGATATAGATGTTATGTTATATAAGTCTAGTTCATCCATAATAATAATAATAATAATTAATTTTTAACATGTCCCAATTATTCCTAAAATTATGGTTTATGACATTTCTTAGTTATCAAAAAATTGATGAGTTAATTTTTTTAAATTGAAGCATTAAACATGATTTGGGGCCAACCTTTCGCTGCGGAATGTTATCGGGTTTGAATTAATATTTTGTAATAAATTTTAAAGATAAAAAAGTAAGAGTAGTAAAGATAATAAGTTAGAAAAACAATAATTCTTATTATTATACGACATATGGTGTAAATTTGAGAGTTATTTGAATATGATCAATTACATCCGGTAATATCATATACAACATAACATGAAAAAAATAATTAAAACACGACATGACACAAAAAATAATATGAACACGACACAAATACACGAACGTGTCCAAATCTACATAAAATAAATTATTAACGTGTCAAATTTTATATAAATATATAATATCTTGAATACGATTATAACAGAAAAAATAACACGAACATGATGACGCACGACACAAATTTGTGAGTTATCTGAATAGTGTCAATAAAACTCGGCAATTTCGGACACAACATGATTATACGACTCGAACAAAACATGAAAAAAGTAATTAAAACACGACACGAAAAATAACATGAACATAACATAAATACACAAAACGTGTCAAGATCGACATAAAACGAATTATTAACGTATAAAAATTTATATAAATTTATAATATTTTAAACACACAATAAAATAACACGAACATACATAATTTTATTTTAATTGGATCACCATGACAAACTATGCAAAATATTTGGATGAATTGAAACACAACATGAACACATGAAAAAAAAATTAAAATACGATACGACACGAAAATAAGAACACAACATAAATATACGAACGTGTAAAAATATATATAAAATAAATTATTAACATGTAAAAATTTATATAATAAATTTATAATACTTTGAAAAAAAAAAACGAATATAAAAAATAATACGAACACAACACGAACGCATAATTTTTTTCCCTCTCTTTCCTTCTTTAAAAAAAAAAAAAAAGGTAAACCAATTTGAAATAATTTCCCCAATTGCAAACAATAATTGGGAAATTGCTTTTAATAGATGGTATAGAATAGATTGAGGGATTGCTTTTAATAGTAATTTACGTCCCTTTTATATATCATTATTAAAATTATAAAATATCATTAAATCCTTATATTTTATACTGTTTAATTAATCAATTTGACTATTCATTCTTAAATTAAAAAAAGAAGTAAATATTGGCAAAGGAGAGTACAATAGCTGAAGGGACCAGAACTCGCGAACAGAAAGTGGCGATATTTTCAAAATACCGGCGGGATCGACTTTCCATTTGTTGCACTTTTCGCGGCCAAGAATCAGGCGGGAAATCCAAACTAATTGGCGGGAAAGTAGAAACAGGTAAATCTCTATCTCTATATAGTAGTAGTATTTTCTTCTAGTGTGCAAATTTATAGTACTTGTAATTACAATTTCATTTTCAACCCTCTCTTTTTCTCTACTTCTAGGGTTCCAAATATGTTCTCGAGCAGCCAGTTCGACGCAACCTCCGCCTTCTCCGGCGGCGGATTCATGCCCTCTCAGCCTTCTCAGTTCGCTAATTCAACTCCATCTCATGTAAGAGCCAGTCATCTCTCTTTCCTCTTTATATGTCTTAATCTTTCGTATGCTTTGTTCGGTTGCCGAGAAAGTCTAGACCCAGGGAAATAACATAAATCTTGTAAAGGAATTTTGAAATTTTGTGTTTGTTATAGTTGATCTAATTTCCATTTTTTGTTTGGGGTTAGCAGAGCCGTGATACACAGGGGTTGATATCAGTAACAGTGAAGCAGATAAGTGAAGCTTCTCAATCTGGTGATGAGAAATCCAATTTCATAATTGACGGTGTTCATGTTACCAATGTACCATTTCTTAAATCCTTTGACTGATTCCATTTTGATTTGTTTGTTTTGTATGAAAAGAACCATACTGTAAAGTCTTGGACCTATAGTTCCAAACCTCTGTAGCTTAGTTTTGAAGCGATTCCGAATAAGGCACTCAACTATTGAATTATCTAATTTTTTTTTTTGGGTGCTTTGCTGGTTCAGGTTAAGGTGGTTGGCATGGTGTTTAACAAAAATGTAAGGTCCTCAGATATTCGTTTCCACCTTGATGATGGAACAGGCCGAGTTGAATGTATAAGATGGTGATGCACCAGTTTCCACTTGAATTCAATTAATTTATGAATATCATAATATTGCTTAGAGTTTCCGTAGTAATAGTAGCCTAGTAGTTGTTTTTTGTTTAATCACTACAGTTAAAATCAATATTGAAAATAGAGAAGCAATTTTGATTTGAAATCTGAAACTATTTCCTTTAAATGAATTTTTGTTTCAATCAGGGTAACTGAAAATCTTGACACAAGAGAAATGGATGCATTAGAGTAAGTTCTATTTTGTGTTTTGGAATGTCACTAGATGCTTTTACATCAATGTTATCTTCTTACACTCTTTACTTTCATTGTGCTATAGAGATGGAACTTATGTTCGCGTCAATGGACACTTGCAAAGTTTTCAAGGCAAAAAGCGATTAAGTGCCTTCTCTGTGAGGTATGGTTCTAGAAATGAATTTTCTAGTTTTCCAATTGGTTGTTACATTTGGGATATTTTTATTTTTTATTTTTTTATTGTTATGCATTCAACAGTTTGTTGATAGTATGTGCTCTGTCCATAATCTGATCATATTAAGAATTCTGATGCTATCTGATCCATATCATGTGGCATTTTTTCTATAGACTCACGTATATGTGTTTGTTAAGTTAGCTTTATTTAAATTCCAATGAAACAAGCACGAGATCCAAAACTAGGATAGAAATTGTTGTTTTATGCTGCTTAGAACATTTTATTGCTTTGCAGCTGGTGTTTATTCATTTGCCTGCTTTGGTTTGGTGTTGCAACAAGAAATTGGCACCAAAAGAGCCTACAGTCTGAGAATGTGTCAATGTTAACCTTAGTTGCATTTTAGTGTGTACTTATGGTACCATTAGAGCACCAACGAGCTTCTTTTGCTGTGTCACTTTTTTTTTTTTTTCTTTCTTCATTTCTGCCATTTGCCATCTAATTCTCTAACCTATAATCTATACATTATCTTGGATGTCATATTGACAACTATTTGAATTCTATTTAATACACTTCTGTGCATCCATGTGTGTAAGCATTAGTGTCATATAGTTTCTTTGGTTTTCTTGCAATCCTCAGGCTTGTGACAAATTTTGATGAAGTTACTTGCCATTTTATTGAGTGCATACATTACTATCTTCAGAATTCCAAAGTACAGGTATTTATGTCTAAAACTGATAAAAATTGCATATTAAATGCTTAGGCATTTGATTCATTCTCTTTGAGATGAGTATCGCTTTTGATTGGCGTTTTCCTCGTGCTAATTGTATTCACAGAGTGGTGCTCTGGCCCAGCCACAGATGGCAGATTCATCATTGAGCACTCCCGTGCGGGGTGCATCTAATGGATACCAGCCAGCTTTGATGAATGATGTATGAAATCAAAATATGGTAGTTTATTGTTATATTTTGAGATCTTCATTGTTTTCTTTTTTCCGTGAATATCATCTTTTCTTTTTCCAGTTCTCCATGCAATATAGTGCTGATGGGCTCAAGGGTTTTGATAAATTGGTCCTAAACTATCTGCAGCAACCTTCAAATATGTAAGTGAACTAAAATTGTGTTTTCCCCTAGGGAGGAAACTGGGCTTCAAAATATTTTGATTTGGAAAACCTGTATGCACCTGTTATGTATGTGTAAAAATACAGACACATGCATGTATTACCCGTATAAAATACTTAAATCAAGCTTTTTTCATGAAGTTAAATGAATTGAGCTTTGCTTTGTTTTGTTGAAGCATGTGTTTTTGCTTTCTAAAGAACCGTATGAAGTTGGTTACTGCTATTGAATGTCCTTCACTAAATTTTCTTCACTTTTAGATTTTAGCTTGATTAGGGTACCTAAGTATCCAAGAGAAGAGACATTCATCAAATTCATTAACATGTTCTTGCTTACAGCTTTACTTTTGGTGCTAACTTTTTGTAATTTGATTTGGTTTGATTGGTTGTTATTTACAGTGATCGAGAAATGGGGGTACCTGTAGATGAACTTTCTCAACAGTTGAAAGCTCCCAAAGAGAAGATCAAGTATATTTTGTGAATTTACTTTTAGTTGTTATTTATTTATATTATATTATTTCTATTTATGCATTTTCCTTTGTCTTCTATGATTGATAGGGATGCTATTGAGTTTCTTGAAAGGGAAGGTTTGGTGTACTCCTCCATTGATGATTATCACTACAAGGCAGTAGAAGGTTGCTAAGTTTCTGAGCATAGCGTAGCTTAGCTTGGGAATTGGGTGGTTTGGGTCTGTAATGACTGATGATATGTATTGGATGTTATTTAATTATTTCCCTCGATCTTCTTGATAGAGCATGTAATGTATATATTTGGTTTTGGATTTGGATGCTTCAATCTTAATGGATAAATCTCACTGCTAAGTGGTTGTTAAGGTGAAATTAAGTAAGTAGCCATTTCAGAGAGAGAGAGATATGGTGAGTCAGGAGAAAAGAAGGGTATAGCAGCTTGGTAATTAGTTGTTGATCTAATGAAAGGGTGATTCTTGGAGATTTAATCATCCATCTATTATATTTTTTTTTTTACTACCTATATAATCCAGTGGAAGAAGTAATCATTTACTTATGCAAGCTTCGTTGTCGGCTTTTCATCTCATGTGTCTCACAGTTTGCTGTACTAGAAGAAGTAATAGTTTTTTTTTTTTTTTTATTTATTTAATAATATAGCAAAACAGTTTTATATAAAATAATAAATTTGTGAAACATGGTTGTGAGTAATTAATGTCAATTCTTAGCTTCTTGCTTGGATATGTAAACGTTTTTGGAGGTGTAAGTAATTAAGGAATGTGGTCATTTATATATATTGGGGATTCGAAAACCATGGAAAAGGAAAAACAACATATTATACATACAATCATTTGTGCGTGACTTCTTGTCCTTGAATATATATGAATAGAACGAGAAAGTCCCACGTGCACTCACACCTCAGACTGCAAAGACTTTGGTGAAATGACAAGTCCTACGTGCTACCCCATCTGCCCTTCCCTCTCCCTTGGGACCTCTTTGGGATCGTCTCCGGCCCCGCTCCATCCTAATCCAACTATACTTGTTTCATTCTAATTCTATGATTGGACAACTCTCTCTCTTTCTCTCAAATCTTACACTCAAGACTTTTGTCTCTACTTCTCCCCCTTTCATTCATATACTGCTATTCCTCTCACTCTCTCTCTCTCTCTCTCTCTCTCTATATATATATATATATATGTTTTTAAATATTTGTCGTCATTTTCATTCCAAGAACAACTCATAGCTGGATGATCATCAATATTACTCTCCAAAAATATCTCAAGTGACCTCACAATGTCTTTTTATATGATTGTTCTCTTTAAAACTAATGTGGAATCATATATATATATATATATATATGTATATATTGTTTAATCTGGTGGGGAGTTTTTTGGATCGATTCTCAACTTACAGGCATTTCTCCTTAAATTTGCCCCGGCATCAACAACCCTTGTGGGCATTATGATCTTAGGTGATCACTTAACTTACTCCACATAATACAGATACGCGATTCAAGAATTCTGGAGTAATTACTGTTATCAGGTTAGATTTGGTATGTATGCTATAATAAATATAGAGCGGTAGCTGATGATTGTAATAGAGTTTATGGAACCCTTTGTTTGATGGGATTTACCTGCAGCTAGCCAAATTGTCACAAATCATTATTCTCAGAATCATTGCGGCTGACACTTTTTAGTTTGTCTTGTCTCCTTGACTAAACAACAGTTGAAGCAAATACCAGCAGGCTGACATGGCAGAAAGTGATGGGGGCCGGGGGGTTTTGATTGATGGTAAAATCTCAAACTGCTGTCAAGTTCCATAACTTTATTATTATAAAACATCAAATATGTACATACAGACATATGAAACAAAGCAATCCATCATACAAACCTAGTACAAACAGTAGTCCACTTTATTGTAGCAAGCAAATTACTAAGGAGGTCGTCAGAGAGACCTGCTAAAACCCTAGTGGAACCAATCCTAAACATACACTACTACACCATAGCAATGCCCTAAAATATGAGATTGAAGTCACCTAAGAAAGGGGGGGAAATAGAGTGAAGAAAAGGATAACACAAGCACTAGAGAGAGTGGATATATATATATATATATATATGGAGGAAATAGAGAGGTAGCTGGCTGTACTGCTGTAGGCTGTGTATATATATATAGAGAGAGAGCTCTGATCAGTCTAGTGTCACATATCCCGTACGTGGAAGACATTGGGATTCTTAACGACTATATCATACATATGAACGGAGCAGAACTTGGAGAAGTCCCTAGGAAGTGAAATGAGATCAATGGAAGAGTGCTTGTGGAATTGGTAGAGGTCAGGATCACCCCCGTAGTACCTCTCCCACCCTAAACCTCTCAAAATGTGCTCCAGGCTAGAGTAGGATGATACAACCTCACCAGATGGTAAGTGTACCAAAACCCGTCTCCGGGGACTACTTTCAAGGCGATATACACCATTGTTAAACACCCAAACTCCAGACATTTTTTGTTTTCAATGTATTGATCTAGGGTTGCGGGGGCTGGTTTATCTGTTGAGGGGAAATTAGGAAAAGCTGTACTTGAGATCGAGTATGTTGAGTTGTTGGTGAGGGATGGAGGAGGGGAGGGAAGGGGGGGTATATATATACGTGTGGTGACGTGACACATAAAAACAAGAGGAAAATACTCTTAGGATAGAGGGGTGGGATATAATAATAATGAAAAGAAAAAGAAGGGTTGATGATAGGCATGTTTGGCTTTGGTAGAGAATCTAGATATTGAGGACCCCATGGGTATTAAATAAGAGGGTACATGGATGCCTTTAGGATGTAATTTAGGGCACACATACCATCCGTGGGGGTGTGGGTTTAGAAGGAATCTTTTTAATTTTAATTTATATATAATACATATATTACGTAATGTTAAGTAAGTTTTCCCTTGCTTGCTTTTAGAATTGGGAATCTTGTGACATTGTTTTTTATAAGTGACTGACAGAAATAATAAGTTTCAAAAGTCAAAGGCATATGTTTGCATTGCAGGCAGGGCAGCCCACTTACATCACGACATGTCCACGTAATGAGAGCCGCAGCACAGTCATTGGATTTGGCCTGGGATTATATAATTATATCATTTCCCTTCTAAACTAAATTCTTACTTCTTAGTGCGTTTGGTTTGGTGACTGAAAGGAAAGGAGGCATCTGTCTCTGGGTTTTCTTTTGTTGCTTACTCATCATTGGCTATCAATTTAAACCCTTAAAAGGCAGTTTTACTCTTTTCATGTTGCCTTTTTCTTCTTAATTCTATCTTATCTTATTTATTTGCGTAGCTAGTGCCTCTTTAGCTACCAAAATTAACAAACACGACTACTGAATTAATGTATAATAATAATCTTTAATTATTAATTAATTATGTCTTAGTTAAGTACGTAATTCTCAGCTCGTCTAACCAAAGCCTATATAATAATAATAATAAATATAACCACGTGAAACCCAAACTCATGATGATTATCTACGATTACTATTTTACTTGTACATACATACCTATCCTTTCAGTCATTACTAAATATCAGCCTATAAAACTCAATACTTTATTATAACTTATCCAATTATATATATATATATATATATATGTAATTTAGTTGTCTTTTTTTTTTTCTTCACCATGTTAGGTGGAGACTAATTAGAGCTATCAAAATATAAATCGTTGAAATAATAGTTTTTGATTTTTTTTTGAAAGTTATCTAATTTCAAGGTTACTACTTAATCTTCACAAGCAATATCTATATCCGTACTTATGAAGAAGTTTAAGAGAGAGGAACTTGAATCTTAAATTTTATCTCTCCTAAATATTAATATAATTAAGATTGAAGTGTTTTATGTATATATATTATTATAAACTTAAAATTTAATTCAAATAGTTTATTCATTTTTTAAAAAGTACATTCTTGCAAGATTAGGGTTTGTTCCCAGCCCTTCCAATAATTCCCTCTCTCCTATCCCTAAACTTGATCTCCATTAATGTACCAATATATGTATATCTATATATAAATATTTCTTATATTTAGTTTGTGAAAGCAAGTGTAAGTTTCAGTAAATACATATTTTTTTGGGTATATATTATATTACACACCCAAAAAAACCCTTAGTACCAAATTGATCAATCTTTTGCAGGTTGATTTGACTGTTAATTATTTGGATTGTAACTTCTGATTTGCTAATAATTAATTAGAATTTTCTTAAAAGATGTTGGACAACACTAGAACCCAATTAAAAAAATCTTGATATCAAAGTCAAATCGAAAATCATTGAAGCCTATAGTACAATAGTGAAAGAGAAGTAAGGACCACAAGATTAGGTTTCAGTCATCTTTATCACATTAGAAATTTGTATCCTCTCTAGCTAAACTAACTAATATATAGCTATTCTGTGTATATTTTTAGTTGGTAAAAATGCAAACATAACCCACATGGCATCACATGGGCTAGCTAGCTAGGTAGAGAGATAGATGGTCCTCACTCCTCGATCAATCCTCAATCCTCACCCTAGAGGACCCTCATTTATACCCGTCTTGTCAAATCTATCATTAGCATATATGAACTTTGTCACCGGGATATTCGTCAAACATTACTGCAAAATTAATGCCGATCCTGTCTTGCCTTGGCTACGAAATGAACTCACCTTTTCATCCTGATCTTCATCCCCGCCCCCTTGTATTTATCGCATTTAAAAGTTGTTTGGATGAAATCCAATTTTGGAAGATATTTTCTTTCATATAAGCACTTACTCTAATAATTAGATGGAAATATATATTAATACGTACTGCCATGAATCAAAATACATATAGATTATATGCATTATTTGGGTGGTCTTTTCCTTTTCCTTTTAATCTTGTAGAATATTAGTTAGTTGTCTTTGGGATTTGGGTGTGTTTGAGTCAGCAGTGGTCCTTCCCAACCTTTTTATACTTGAGTCTTTGAAAGATATATGTAGAGTGAATGGGATGGTGCCCTGAACCTCGTGCGGATGATCAGTAAGGTAGGGATTGTGCATGCCTATAGACATCCAAAGCCAAAGGGGCTCCCCTTGCCTTTTTCTTTCATTATATTGTGTTCCTCTTTAAGCATGCATGCCAACATGTCCTAAATGACACAGACCTTCCATTACCCCCCATGATTTGGTAAATCCTAGGTGGTGCCAATTGCCAAACTGATGAACTGCCAATTAGTGCCAACTGTCTTTGTTTCCTTTTTGGATAAAGATTTTCCGACTTTTAGCTTCTCTTCTCTTCTCTTCTCTTCTCTTCTAGACTTCTAGTTCTATCTCCTACAAACCACCTTCCAGAGTCTTACCATACACAAATAGTTTCTTGACACTTCCACACATCTCTTTGTCATTGAATTCGTGGTTGTTGAATGTGGAATGGATCGTTTAGCTCCTCAAACCTTCAAATGCATTTCACTTAATTATTATTATTTTTTTTTTCAAGATTTCATTGCTTTCATCTGCTAAATACTATATATAGTAGTATTTAATTATTATGTTCATGCTGACGAAGACACAACTCTTTTTTGCCCTGAGGGAAGACGTGGCTAAGGAAGCGTTTTCAACATATGTATTGTTGACCAAAGAAATCAATGAGTTACCATTTTTGGCCAGAATAACTACTTTTGTCTTTTGAAGAGGCAAAGAGTGATATATATGTATATGCAGAGTTGCGTGGTATATAGAGGTGCAACAGTGCATAGCAATATGTTTGGAAAAATAGAAAAAGCTAGCTAGCTAGCTGGCGAGGGTTATAGAGCTTATAAGGTTCTGTTCTAGGTCTAGAGGTCTGACAGACTGGTTCCGTAAAGGGCAATTCTAGATGAGATGAGAGTACAGCTAACAGCTTGATCAGTAATTTGATGCCATATATATATATATGTTGGAATTGGAAGGAATTGTTAATTAATTGGATATATATATATATATATATATATATATATATATATATATATATGCTGATGATGAAAGGTGCTTAGTACCCTGCCGTGCCGCATGTCATTTTCTCATATATATATATGCCCAATGCATTCCAAGGATTTTTATATTTATCATTCATCTCATACAGTACAAGTGTCTGGATTTGGGAGGACACAATTAAAGTAGCTAGTTGGTTTATCTACGTTTGGTGGGGCAAATTACCCAGTTTAATCCTGCAGTACCACAAACTTTATCTCCAATATACTGTATATTATATATATGTATATATATATATATATATATATATATATGCTTAGCTTTTATCCTTTTATTTGCAAAGAGCAATCCTCCACTCCTCATGACCATCCATGTCGTCAAAATCCAAATTAACTCTCCTAGCAATTAAACACATAATTAACAAGTTAAAAAGTAGACAAGGATTTGCAAAACTCACAATAATCCAATTTCCAATTAATTTCCACTTCCCTGCCCTAGCTAGCTAGCTAGCTAGCTTCGTATTAATAATTATGCATGCAACAAGTTTAGATAAATATATAACTATAGTTGAAACTGCATATATATTATTTATTTTAGAGGGTGACTGAGGGCATATATACTCAGTAATATATATAAAGCAAGATTAGGTTTAGGTGCATATATATATATATATATAATATAATCCAAAAGTAAGTAAAGTAAAAGGGTATAAGCTGCTGTATTAGTAACCAGAAATAGAAAATTAATTATGATCGAGTATAAATTAAGGAATATTGCAAAAGCTAAAGGGAAAGGGAAAGAGAAAATTAAAAATAAATATACTTCCAGGATAGACTTATGATAAGTAAATTTATTTGGTGATTCCATATTCATTCCCCTCTCAAATTACTCAAAAGGAACAAATAGTTACACAGTTTGCAAAATGCAAAGGGAATATAGGGATCTTTTCATCTTATAAATAAAATAATAATAATAATAAAAAAATAGCTAAGCCCGCTACCTGCTAGGATAGGCCTAAGCCCAATTCTAATTATCTCTGTTGTCCTCGTCCTCTTTCAATCAAACATTAAATACTATATATTTTAGCTCTTATATATATATATATATATATATATATATATATATATATATATATATATATATGAATTATTATCCTGTACACTGACGATGGATATTTTTAATTTCACTAGCGGGGTTTACACATTTCCGTAATTTTTTATACGATTTATTTTATACAAACTGATCGTTGGATTTAACAATATAATCGTACTCGTTGTGCATGTAAAGTTTCAAATCGATCCGATATCCTTATCATATTGATCGAGAATACGGTCATTTTCAATATATATTTAACAGTTGATTTTTTTTTTTTTTTACGTTGGAACAAATAGTTAAACATTTTTAATTTATTCGAAACTCAACATGCATGATCTACGTGAATAGAACACGAAATACGACGGTCGGATTAAAAAAATATAAATCATATAAAAAATTACGAAAATATGTAAATCCTACATATGAAATTAAAAATATCCACCGTCAGTATACAGGATAATAATCCTATATATATATATATATTCTTCTTTTTCTTTTCAGTTTAAATGATAATTTTCAAATGAATTACATTGATTTGATGCTTGAAAATTTTACACTACCTTTCCTCATCTACACACATGGCAACTTATCTTACAAGTACAACGAGCTGATATCCATAAATTAGACTTCATTGTCACAAAATATGGGAATATGAGAAATATGTTTTGAACTACAAATTTGTGTCTACAGCATCATGGAACAGAAAAATAAAACCAAAATATTAATAATAACTGCTTAATCCTACGTAGAGAGGGGACAACAGATTATTAAAATGCCAAATCAATGGCATATGTTAATGCCGTTGCACAAAGCTAAACAAGAAAACAGAAATGAGAAGCAGTAACTTGAAATTCTTCAAGACATTAATTAACAAAAGTAAAGGTTTTGTTCTACAAGAGAAGTCATTACATCTCCTTTGTTCTACAAGCCTTCCAATAATATCCAATATAACTATGTATCTAAAATCATATCTTAACTTGACAGCATGAACGATCAACAACAGGAGAAAATACACAAAATGAAGCCTTCCTTTTACAAGACAAGTTAATCAGGCAAAAACACCGTAACAATCAGAACATGCTTTTACTTCTACACACACATGGTCTCTTCATTTAATCTTGTAAACCATATCCGAGATCACCTTCTCCATGTCAAGCTCCTTCATTGGTTTAAATGGTCGCTTCATGTCCTGCAAAACAATTTGCAGAACCATACTTAAGAAATAATTTGCTGGAAGTATCATACTTAAGAAATATAAAATCAAATTCCTTGGCAATAACGAACCTTTCTTTAAGAGAACAGAGATACCAAATTTATCCTTGTCAAAGAAACAATGCCACTCATCACAATAAAAACATACTGGCAATCAACAATATGTCTGGGTTCACTAACCTTACCATTGCAGTAATTTTATTTATATCACACTCCAATAGTGTCATTCAGTGTTCTAGAACAGTAAAAGATTTAAAAATAAAATAAAATAGAATAACAAATATAAATCCTTCATTTCACAAAACCCAACCAGCTATTGTATCTATTTAGTATCAAGAACCCTGACATAAGAGTTGATTTATCATCCTATCATCAACTACTTTGTATGACAATTTCATTTTTTTTTCACAAATAAGATTTCTCTAATTAATAATCACTTTCACGACTATGCATATACATTAATTGGAAGATAGGGAATGAATCTAGAAGGCTAACCCCAAAAATTGAGTACTGAAGGGTAATTTTCAACCATGATATTAAGTAAAATAAATTAGCTGTTCATAAATACTGCAAGAAAAAGTTTTACCAGCAGACTTATGAACTTCTCGCCACATTCCTCTCGTATTTCAAAGCAACCTCTTCTTGGCTGTTGGAAATTAGAAAAAATGAGAGGATATATCAACCATGAAACTGACATTCAACAGAAAAATCATTAACAAATGTAAAAAAAAAAAAAAAAAAATTCCAGAAGGATCTTTAGACCCAGAACAGAAAACAGAAGCACATTTAAAGCAAAGATAGCCAAAGATGTGAAAAATCATGAAACTATACAAACATAATGATTAAGGCATCTCTTTCTAACTAGAAAAACCAATTTGATTAACATATTGGCCCATCCATCAAAGATACTTGGCCCTTATAGAATAGATCAAGAACTGAAAGCAATATTGCACGTATTTACATAATAATGTTTGGAGTTCAATACAATTAAACATTGAAAACAATACCTCAAGATGTGGTTATAAATTAAACCATAAATGATCCAGTCTAACTTCACACATTATGTATGAATATGATTTCAACTTTCACACAATAAAAACAAATGGATCTTTATCTTGATAAAGAGGGATCTTTGAAATTGAAGGGAATTAACCAAAATCAAATTCAAATTCAAACATAAAGTAAGAGATTTAGTTCATCTTACTTTATAAAAACCAATTGTCAAACAGCAAAGAATTTACAACTTCAAGTCCTCAAAGTGCATATTGTAGATACTTGATTTTGGCTACTAATATATCATCTATTCTTAGAGACCAATAAAATTGTTTCATAGAAAATTACACTTTCGCTATAATAACAAAAGTAATCCAAAACAAATAATAATATCGCTTCACTGAAAGTTCTTTCACTGGAAAGTTCATGTTCATAATAGCTCCTCTTTAAAACAAGAACAGTTCCTCTTCAGAACAACTTTTGTTTAGAACAACTCTTGTTCAGAGCTCCTGTTCAAGATAGCTTTTATTCAAAACAACTATTGTTCAGAACAGCTCCCGTTCAGAACAACTTCTGTTTAGAACAACTCTATTTACGAAACAACACTTTCATTGAGAATTATCTACAAAAGACATTTCACCTTGTGTTAAGCAAAAGAAGTAAAAATAACCCTAGAATATGACAGAGTTCTTGGGTTAATTTTAATATTGGGATGTTCTAATGAGCTTAGCTTAGTGGATCAAATACAGAGATAGTTAAGAAGTCTGTTCTTAACCTTTACTTGAAATATGAGTGTTCCTTCCTTCCTTTCAAAACAGATAGTTAATTCTTGTTTACTATTCACTATTACCAACAACAATTTAAACTCCCATCAAACAAACCATTGATACTTTAGTAATTGACAATCTTTCCCATTATACCTATTAAATACTCATGTTCCGTAACTCCTATTCTAAGACCTATAAATAAGAGTTCTCACGACTCATTTGAAGACTTTGGAGGCATTTGGCAACTTTCTTCTAGAACTCTCTCTGCGGTTCTCTCTTCTCTAATTCTCTCCTCAAGCTTATTATCCACCTTGTTTAGCCTTGCTCCGTTATCTCCTTATTGCCTACACCTTGTCTATCATTGCCTGTCATTGCACTCAATACTTTAAGGTCTGCTACAATCTTCCTCTCCGTCGTCTCCCAACACACCCCGTTTCTGCTTGTTTGCAACGTTTCCTCTCTCTACCAAAGAACCCTCTATACATATAAATCTAAGAACAGAACTTTATGAACTATGCTTTTCAAAGCATGATAACAGAACCCTCTACTATATGCTTAAACAGGGTTGAAATAGCAGAATATGAATGTCATTAAACAAAACATAATTACAATATGACAAAGAAATAAAAAAATCATAGATTTTTTGTGGGAAAAGGACAAGGCATCTCAGATAAAAAAGGAGAAAAAAAGAAAAAAGGAATTGTATCCCTTTATTGGTGTCCACTGCATACAAGATACCTGAGGTGTTAGTTAAACAAAGATTTGAAGAGCAAGTAAACTGGAGAGAGTATTCGATGAGAATTTAATGTTTAACCTTTTCAGGGTTGAGCAACACTCTGATGCCAGGGACACCTTTCTCCAAACCATCTCTGACTTGAAAGGCCCTTGTCTTGAATGAATTGCATTGCTTGCTAGAGAAAAGGAATCATAAACAAAGGATGTCATACAGCAGAAAAAGGAAATATTTCAAGTTTGAGAGGACCCAAATTTCATTCAACCCAATCCATAAAAGGAAGACCACGTCTAAATACCTGAAACAAAAGGGGAAAAGGGGTTGTTGCTCTTTTCACTCAAATACTTACCAGTACATTTTATGTTCCTCCCTGTTACAAAATCCAACCGCTATAATACTAGAAGCAGAGTTAGTTTAGAAACGTGTTTTTCTTATTTGACAAGTATTTTCATTGTTCCCAAAAGTTTACAAGCTATACCCGGTTTGCTTGCTGAGCACCAAATTATGAACAATAAGAACAATAAGGATTTAACATTAACCAAAAGTTTGCTAACCGATGCAAAACCCTAAACCTAAAGTACTCAAAGATGATAATCAGAACAATAAAAAGTTTGCAACATTACTAATTCAACTTGTCTTGTTTGTTTTTCTTCTTGCAAAACCCTTAAAAATTTAATCCTCCCTTTTATAGGAAAGAGAATTTGATTGCTCTTTACCCATCAAATTTCTTTAACAAAAATAAAAGACCAATACTGCTACTTCGTGGTGTAGTACTTTAAAAGGGAAGAAAAAAAAAAAAAAAAAAGTAACAAAAGGAAAAGAAAAAATAAACTGACCAGTGTTCGACTACTACAGTCTTGTTGTGGGACCCATCATCAGCAACGGTCAAATCCTCAGGCGCAGCTTCGGCTTTTGCTCCATCCCCCTCCTCCTCCTCCACTTTCTCCACAGATTCTTTCTTCTTCTTGGCACTCGCTTTCGCCTTCGCCCTTGCTTTTGGTTTCTCCTTGTTGGGCTGAGACAACTCGGAAGACTTGCCATCCGGCTGCCTTGTCATGCTGCGAGTCACCCTCTTCAACGTCTCTTGAACTTGAGGCTTGGCTTGCTCCTCGTCCCCGTCCGTCGCCTTTCGCTTCCTGGGCGCCATTTCTCTCTTTCGTTCTCTTCTTTGTTTTCCTGGGCCGGTTGTTGTGGCTTGCGTTGCGTTTTGACAATGACGCTTTCCGAAGCAGCAGCAGAAGAAGATATATTTGGTGTTCCCGCGCTCTAATTCGGTCGTGGATTGATGCAGGACTGACTTACTGAGGGACGGACCAGGCAGAGTAGTAGGCCCACTTAGGAAACCTAATATACTTGCCTGTTTCAATTAAAAATTATTTAATTATTAATTTAATATATTAATTATATTCTTTAAATAACATCTTATTCAATATCACTAGATACTTTAACGTTTTTCTTACATATTACATATTAATATATATAATAATGACAATTAAAAAGAAAGTGAAATATGTAGCAGATTTTTAATATCTTGTGAAATTAAAAATTTCATCGCCAACATATCAAATACAATATTATAATAATTGAGTTTGTAGTTGATACACTGACAATGAAAATTTTTAACTACACAAGCAAAATTAAAAGATTGTCTTATGTTTCATTTCTTTTTAAATTTTTTTTTTTTATATTTAAAGGGTCCAATTAAGGGGTAGCACCAGTTAAAGATTATTTAATTATCATTGTAAGAAAGTTTTTTTTTTACATTTAATACAATACTTTTATTGAATTCAAAAAAAATTAATACATTAATAATATTTTTTAATATATAAATATCATTTTAACCAATGTCACTAAGCTCTTGTTAGCATTTTCCATTTTTAATATACTCTAAAAAGCAAGTATCAATCTATTAATCCCACTTATGAAGTCTCCGTTGACGATAGATGAGATAATCCCTTATAATAATTACTCTAAATTAATAAAATTAAATTAAATCTCCCTCTTTTCTTCTTTTTAACACTCTAGTTATTTTGTAATTTATAAAAGGAAACAAAAATTGAAAAGTAAAATTAGTTTTTTCCTGTGGTGGCAAATGAAAGAATTTGTACAATTTTTTTCTTTCCAAATTTAATTCATTTTAAAAAAGTGCTCTTTCAATTTAAATTGCCAAATTTATTTATTTTTTATTTTTTACTTTTCATACTAAGCATTAAAAAGTAAATCCTTTACCTTTTTTTCTTCCCTTCCTAACAAATATAGCGGGTAAGTCTTTCTAGATCTCTTTGATGTGAAATTAGTTTCAAGGACACAGCTTTATTTGTTTAAATATAATATTATCACCATTTTATATCTGATAAAAATTATATTATTATCATTTCTCAATAATATTAGTTGTACTTAACGTATTTAAGTCAAGGATGCACCTTTCTTTTATGTGGATATATATACATGATGAGATTTAAGTTGATATCTAAACGTTTCAAAGCCTTATTATTATATTATTCTTGGAATAACATTTGATTGGAATTAAAATAATGCACCTTTTTGTACGAGGAAAGCATAACAAAATATTTATATATATATATATATATTATACCAATAAAAAAAAGGAAACAAACTAGAGAAGAATATAGATGAGATGATTGACATTTGACAGGATAATCCACAAATAAAAAAATAAAAAAAGGCAATGGAGCATGAATCATTAATCTACTTCCTACTAATTAATTAATAGTAACACCCAATATTATGAAGAATATCTTTCTCAATTAATGTCATGGTTAAATACAATCATGGCTCATAGATTTCATCATTTTACTATCTTACTTAATTCAGCTAAAAACAAACAAACAAACAATCAAACAAACCAAACAAACAAACAAACAAAATATGGATGGATGGATTGGATTCTTTCTGGCAAAACAAAACGATATCAATAGCTTGGGTTTTTATATAATAATAATATCAAAATTTACCATTGAAAACTGAAAACTATCGAGGATTTGTTTAATTAACAATGGGATGGGAAGCGTGGGAGGGAGGGGATTTTGGCTGAACTGAATGACATGGGATGCTCGTCCTCATCCTTATCCCACCAACCCAAAGAATACTAACATTATCATCAGCGTTAGGAAACAAGGGAAAGGAAAGGAAATGAAAGGCAAGGCAAGGCAAGGCCTAATAGACCGTTGTATAATTAGAGAAATTGATCATCAATCTGTCCAAGCTTTCTGGATAAAACTTTCTTGCGAATAAGTAACACGGTCTCTTCATTGCATTCCACAAGCAAGCCCCACTTGTCATTCTCCTCTGCACCCCCCGACAGATGCTCTTGTTAATTTCTTCTTACTATCCTTTTTTACTTCTTCCAAACAAATAACCCAAAACAATTAAAACAAATCAACCTTTTACCTTTGGATCACTTGTGAAATGTATGCTGTCTTCAATGGACTGCACAAAACAGAAGACCAGTATCTATAACTCTATACCTACCAATCCTCATTAATAAACAAACTGGAAGGAAGGAAGGAATGTATGACGTACTGTAAGGTTCTTGAGGAGCTCAAATGTAATATCTTGAGCCCTAAATGATCTGGGATGCCACTTCCCTTCAGACCAATCCACATATGTTACTGACCGATTTGCAATTCCACCAGGATCAATCATCTGAAAGAAAGTATACAAAATAATTGGGTTAATTAAAGGTAGTTGATCTTCTTTTTCTTTTTCCTTTTTGTTTGTGTTGGTTATACTTGTATGTAATAAATCAGAATTAAAGGAAGTATTGATGCAAGCAGTAGAAACAAGTCCGATGTACCAACATTAAAAAAGGTTGGCAAGTAATGCTCGTCTGCATAGCAATTGCGCCCATCCATATTTGGCTGACACAACAACATGATGAGATGTATGTTAATAAAACAACATGTCAAAATTTCCCAAGAACCATCATATAAAGGATTTGTGGATAGTATTGAAAGTTGGACATATGAACTTATTATCGTGAGTTTGCAACAGAAACTGATAGAAAAGCAAAATTCTAAGATCATATTATTCATAAGACATACAATACTGATTATAACAACAAAGTAACTCTGATTGACAGATTACCTTGCAGTAAAGCCTAAATTTTGTGTAATACAGGCTGTCAGCCATAACTATTATAGCATGCTGCCGCTTCATGGAGAACCACTGAAATAAAATATGAACCAAAACCAACTAAATGGTATGAGAAACATCAGTGTCATGATTTATTTTTGTTGCAAAAATGCACCTCTGTTAGAAAGGAGAAAACATATTTAGCACCAAAACCTTACTATGTCCTGCCAATCCACTGCAAAAAACACTGTTACAACTCACAAATCTTACACTTGAGCCATTTATTTGCTCATCATAATAAACTAAAAAAAATGAAGGAAATCACTATAATTAAAAAAAGAAAAGGAAATAGGACATTAGAACTGCACTAATCCAGGAAAATAAATGCGCCACAACTAATTACCTGTATTCTACTGGCAAATACATAGGTAGCTATCTCAGAAACTGTTTGGGTGGCTTAAAGTCAGAGATTTAAAAGTTTAATTAACTAACATGCCGTAAAATCTATAATCACAGAAAGACCTTATAGTTTCATTTATGCACAAAGCAAACTAAAGCCAAAAAATAATTATAAACAGTTATCTATTGTTATGAACCTGGAATGTCATTTTACTGAGAAACAAGTAGAGGAATGCAGGACGGCATCCTCATTGAAAAAAGATTTCAAGAGAACAGGATCCACAATGTGGTACACTTTATTATATGAGATATAAAGAAGCCCCAATGGAGGATTCAGGATTCCACAAAATTTTCCGGTTTTCTATACATCAACTATCAACCTCAAAGTTAACTACACTTTCAGTGATCATGAAATTAAGACAGAATTGAAGTTTAGTTCCAACCTCTGTTCTAACGAACCTAAAAATCAGGTTTATGTATAAAATGATCTGTAAACTAGAACTGAAAAAAACTTGTTTATATTCCCAAATAGAGTTATCATATTCTGCTGTCAAACTCTTCAGTTATTATGGTGGCAAACAAAAATAGAAGTGACGTGATAATTCTGAAAAAATGCTAAGGCATCTTTTCTTTTTCGCATTTTAGAATAAATGTCAAAGAAGCATAGTAATTCTTTTTCCAACATGCCAACAGCCGTGTGGTTTGTTGGTAGGATACTGAATTCTTAGTTTCAGTGACTAGGGTTCAATCCCTAGCAGCCGCAAGCCCTCAAGTACCAAATTTTTTTCAACATCCCATCCACCATAATATAACTTATAAAAGCTATAGTGACTAGAAAAAGAGGTGCAAGTTCAATTGCACTTCAATCAATTTGCAGTCTACAAGCTTGCCCGGTTGAGAAAAAAAAGGGAGGTGGCTCCTACTTTAAACAAGAAAATAATTCTAAATTACATTAGCAAGCAAGGCAGGAATAGCAATATCTCAATATCAACCAACAGGACTATTCAACAAATGCCAACTGGAAAGACCGTGGTAATAGCCACACATATAGGAGTTTCAGAACATTACTGCATAAGTTCTGACGAGAGAATATGAACCACATTCCACTTTTAGAAATGAAATACCAATCTCATTTTTCTGGAATTGGTAAACAAGATCAAAGCCATGTTATTACAGTAAAAGGATTTACCTGTGAACCTTTCCGGAAAGCGGTCTTTTCAACTTCGGGCATCATATGCTCTGAATACCTCCCAGTTCCATGTGGACCAAGATCCACAAAACTGATGAGAGTGAGAGATCAAATGTGGGAAAATTAGTTTTTATATACTCTAATATTTACAAAAAACAAATGAAAAGGGCATTCACACTAAGTTACATGACAGGATAAAAAAAAGAGTTTCAATGTTGCTTACCAGTCAATAAAGCTGACATTAGTGAGCATCAGATAGTTGAAGACATAGTCAAAGTTGTATAGTGGTACGCAACTATAGGAGAAGGTTTAAAAAAGAAAAAAACTTTAGATAAATACCTATCATGAGAATATTATGCATGAAATCTGATGCCTCAATTACCTATCTGACAGCAACACAAACTGCTGGTTATCATGGTCTAAAAGTGAATGTGCCAACAGTCTCCTCTCAGCATCAACCATGGAAATTTTCCCCCAAACCACCTGCATTTGATAGCTACTTCTTAGGAGGCACTATATACTGATATTCAAGCAGACATGTGATATTAATGGTGGAAAAAAAGAAGAAGAAGAAGATAGAATTCATCATAAATTGGGGAACAAAAGGGGTCATCATCAAAATCAAAATTGCATGTGCACGCCCATCCTTTAAATGTTTCATTTTCCCTTCTTTGCGCTTGAGAACCTTTTCAAGGCTTAAGTCCACCTACATTTTCACTGTGAATGTCTCGACCAATAAAATAATGACTCGTGTGTACTGGTTTTTCTCTGGAAGCATGTACATAAACAGAGAACCTGCCCTCATGGCCCTGTAGCAAAAGATTAAATGATGTGATTTGTAATAAAATTTGAAATTGCTAGAGAAGAAAGGAATTATACCAACTTTTGAGAAGGATGAGAAGTTGCACATGGTAACACAGCCACAAACTTTTTTAAAAAAAGGTCAAGGAGATTAAAATGTTCATCAAGCATTTGTAATTACGAACTGTTTCTCAACTAATTATCTAAAAACAAGTTAGTCAAGTGTGTATCATCCCCCAGAAAAGGCATTTATCAATATCTTCACATTTTGATTTAATTTGTTTCCTCCGGAAAACTTTAAAAAGGAAAGAAAGAAATTGCAGGTCAGCTTGCAATTAGACCAGTTTGTAAAGTCTAGAAACGAAGACTTGAAAACCACTGTTCATTAGGATCCAGCATCTATAGCTTTCTTTTGCACTTGTCAGACCTGATATCAAATTTCTTGGCCATCTCTCATCGGAGATAACTTTTTTAGCCCCCCCCCCCCCCTCTTTTATTTGTGGCTCAATAGATAAGGACATTAAAAAGTTCGCCACTAGTTGGGAACTTAATATGAATGCTAGACATGCTCTGAGTTGAAACACAGAGACCAAAGTCCATAAAGCATACAAGAAAAATAATGATCACAACAAAACATGTAAGGCAACCACATAGAATGAAACAGAAGAATTCTTTTTGGCAACACTTGCAAATGAAAAGTTGCATAACTGATGCCAAGTCAAGTAAAAAAGCATTGATGACCAAGGAACAAAGTCTTACGCGAAAGAACTTATCCCACAGTGCCTCAAAAGGTAGTGTCCCTGGAGTCAAAAACAGGAAAGCAATTTTTGAATTCTTCGATTGGATAGGGGGTGTCTTGAGGATTTCCCTAATTACAACCTGAGATATTGTCTCATCGTCACTTAATTCCCTAGAAGGAAATGTTGGAGGCTGGTTGTACAAAGTACAATCTGTAGATGAAAAGATATAGCAGGCTGCCGAACTTGTTGGAGGGTAGACATAGGCAGTAATCAAGAATATAATCACAAAAGTTACCAATACAATAATCCACACTGGCCTCTTCAGATGCGGGCGCTGTCTTGAACCAGACATGACGAGAATATCTTTTACACTTAGCTGCCATGCACAAGTTATCTTCATCTAGATTGAAGGCAACATGTTAGTATCTCAAAGTATCGCTCAGTTTCCTTATCTTACCATCTTACAGCTTCACTGTTGAGTGCAAAGACCACTACTCTATGCTTATCAGATTATTGGAATCAGACCAAAATCTGAAAAGGGCAAGATGGGAAATAAATACAGCATCAAAGTGATGGATACAGGCATCTTAATAAACCTTACAAAGCATGTTTTCAGATACCAAAAAATATAGGGTCACTATTGTTGTTTTCAGTCACACACACCATGTTCACAATGCAGAATGATTCTTAAAATTCATGATAACAAGCTGAAATCTCCAAAACTTTTTTGAAAAAAATAAGATGGAACTTAAAGTTAAGCAGCAAATACTCCTTAGCTTTATTTTAGATAAATGTTGAACGATAAAAACATCCTAAAACCAACTTTAAAATGTGTTAGTAATAAGTAGAATTAGAGCCGGTGAAATATACTTATAATCTAGAATAACATTCTATGGAAAACAGGGATTCTATGAAGAGCAGATACAGAAGATTAGAGCCTTTCATTTTGAAAGCATACGCATTATTATCGAGCATTGCAATATCAATCTTAGGATTTAGGAGCAGACATTTGATAGATTGGATCCTACAAGCAGTGTTTATCAGCAGATTTTAGCAAATCAACTCTACCTAATAGGCTAATAGTAATATTAGTAAATAAAACAATTGAACAGAACAGAAAATTCAGATTTTGCAGTTGCGATTGAAATGCGAATTCAATAAATATTCCCATCAATGGAGAAAATCAAAAAAGAAATCGAAAAGAATAAAACTCCGATCGGAGAGACATTGGAATAGGCATAGCAATACCGCGATATGATCAGGTCGAATCTTTCAAGAAAGGAAATATTCCCATCAATTAATTAAAAGAAAAAAAGGGAGTGAGAGAGAGAGAGAAGCGGATGCAAGCGATTCATCGTTTCTGACAGCAATGAATGAAAATGAATGGAAGGAAGAAGGAAGATTACCTGGGTGGAGCTGGAATTTGGAAATGCAGAGAGAGAGAGATTGGATCAGAGTGAGTAGCAATGTGGAGACTTTTAGACCTTAGTGTAAAGAGCTAAGAACTCGTTAATATTGAGTATATAATATATGTAATTGTATGCACACATTTATTATTATTATTTGTTTCCTTCCTTTTCCTATTCCTTAAATGCCTTTTTTGCCCTATTCTACCCGAAACTCTAGCTTCCACTTTCTCCTTTTGTCCATTCAACTTTGAGAATCATTCAAACCTTGGATTTCAATTTTCCATCTCTCTTGCTCTTGGATCAACCTATTCCCAATTTTACCCTTCATATTTCAATTTGCTTTCTCGACCACACATAATATAATAATATAATAATGAGACATAAATAAACAAACTCAAAATCAATTTTTGGATTGGACTATACTATACCTCAATACGTACACTACACGGCTATAACTATCATTTTTATTTTGTACGCTTGAATGTATATTATACTATTCTTTACTATACTATACTGTACATGCATCTGTACCTACACTGACGAATACATCATCTGGTCATCGTGGATTGGGAAAAGGAAAAAAAAACATAAATGTTCTTACAAAAGTTTTTTGGACTACACTATTTATGTATGGAAACAATTTTTTAAATTCAGTAATATTAGTTATGAGAAATGATCAAAATTAATAGATTTCAGGAATAAAGTTAATAAAGTGATAAATATTTGATAGGATATAGTTAAAAAAAAAAATCAATTATGTAATAAAATTAAAAAAATTTATAGTCAATAAATCAAAAATAAACTCTATACAATTTTAAGATTTTCTTTCTATTAAAGGTGCATTATCAACTTGAACAGCTTACTTAATGAGTTATGACTATCATTGAAGCAAATTTCTACTATCACTTAACAGTACCATTGACTGCTGATTGGGTGAGAAGGAAAAACTTAAAAATATTTTTAAAACACGCATTAACAAAATATCTTTTGGTTATTTAAAATAATTACTGAAACTTGGTTTAATGATTGTTATGAGTTCAGAGTTCAATGTTCTCTTCCCCCTCCTACATTCTCAGCATCAGGAACATTGTTTATTGCATTGCACGACTAGAGACAAATTTTACAGTAAAGCTATCTTTCAATCAAGATCGTAATATAGTAAAGGCATTTCATTCCATCACTTTCGCCTTGTCCAACTCCAATGTAGGCCTGAGACAAGAAAGTAACCGAAAACTGATTTGTCATGTTTGGTTCGTTTTTCAACCGATTTGAGTTGATCAAAAATCAGATTAAGGGGCATACAAAACAAAACAAAACAAAACAGCTTTGAAAAATAGATCATGTTTACAACAATAAAATAAAATTGTACAGGTTTGGATAACAACACCCGCTCCCACCTTTCAACTGTCGTGTACATATTGTATTTGTATAACTACAATGAAACCAAGTTGGTTCTTGTGGAAGTACCAAACCTTTTGCCCTGTATAGTTCTGCTCTGCACCAGTCTATTGCCAAAACAAAAAAGGAATCGAAACTCTCACATATCAATAATCAATCTATTCTAGTTATGAGGAGAATTACATGATCTGAGACTGAAAGGCTTAGAACGAGGCTATGATTATGAACCAGCTCATATAATAACTTAACTTATATACAACAACTAATTAGAGGTAGGTAGGTAAGATGAAGGAGGCTGAATATATATATATATATATATATATCTTTCTTCTAGCCCATTAATCTTGGTAATTAATTGCCCTTCTATTTTTTAATTCTATCGTAATTTTAAAACAATAATAATGGACATAAGGGAATTTTTTCTGTTTTTCTTTTTCATATTTGCATCAATTGAGCTAAGTTTTCTAGATAAACTTAATTTTTCCTAGTTAAGTTTCTTTTTCTTTTTTGAAAATAATCCTTGTTTGGAATCTGACAAACCATATATATATATATATATATATATATATATATATATATATAAACTAAATTAGACCCAAAAAAATGAATATGTACGCAGAATTAATGGATATTTTAACAAAATAAAGGGTGCAAAGTCTTCCAAAAAAAAAAAGAGAAAATTTTAACAAGCTATATCTATTCCATTTATTTCTTGGTTCATCCAAATATATTGGATTGATTAAGGTGGTAGCTAGTTTTACACCGAATGCCAGTCTGAATTAAGGATGTCGGAGGTTGTGTTGTGTGTTTGTCGTGATACATTCTTGGACTCTAAGTCTCTAAAATAAACTTAATAAATCGAAGGCCGCCACCCTACTTATACATGATTTCTTGTTCCCAAAAACTTTAATATTTTTTGAATAACATATATATATATATATATATATATTATATCGGATGGGCTCTTCCAATCCAAGTTCGAACCTAACATATACTAGCTATATATATGTTAATGGTCTTTAGAGATAAAGCTGAATAGATCTCTTAAGATTGTCAGATTGAGGTTGAGAGAAATCTGTAAAGATAAAAGATGTCGATCGAAGCTTGGTCTCTGAGACGTGCTATGATGTCTAAGTTAATAAAATATTAGAGGGTGTTGGGAAGACAAAAAGAATAAGCAAGTTGATCTCAAAGAGTTTCAATATTTTTTCTTACCTTTGTTCAGTGTTTACTTACTTATATATATTCTTGTTGGGTACTTACAAGCTTGACAGATGCAAGTCAGGTGTCTGTTCTTTTTTGAGATTGTTGGACAGCTATAAATCCGCCAAATGTTCTACATGCAATAATCCAATCTCACGGGGTGAAAATGTGTCTAACAATATCCTACCACAATATTGATAACTATATATATATATATATTGTTTTTGGCAAAAAAATACAAAAAAAAAAAAAAAAAAAAAAAAAGATCCATACGCTAACGAAAGCCCAACTTCTTCCTTGTTCAGAGAGGAAAAAGGAGAGAAAACAAATTAAAACAAAATTTAGATAGTAGAAGCAGTTGTAATCAGTGTCGTAAACAAGGTCTAGATTGTGCATATATCTATCCGATCTATAATTTCAATATTTGTTTTGACATGCGATGCAAGTGCAACTACTCCTTTGAATATTTTGCAACCCTTTTGGGAACAAAAATCATCTCAGCACTCCACTTGATCATTTTCTATATATATTCACACCAAACGAATGATATATGCATATATATATATATATTTGATTTCAAAGTTGAATAATCATTGTATTATGGGAGTCGCACATACTAGGAAAGGCGTAACCATGAGATCAAACAAAACAGCGGCCCCTGGCCTTTTAATATTTTGAAGTGTTTGACAAGTAGCATGCCAAGAATGAATCTCCAAACTTACTTTAGGGTTTTATCAATGTTGGATGAGTCTTGTTGAAAATTACTAGACAACAACTTCACCGAATACAAGTCGTCTTTAACTTATTTTAACAACTTAATCACTCACATTCACAGAACAGAACGCAAACACGTATATATATATATATATATATATATATATATATATATATATATATATATATATATATTGAAATCGTGTTGAATAAGTGAATGATTCACAATTGTTCATAATATTTACACTAATGAGCACGCAATCTTAATTTATAACTTAAGAATAACAAGATGATTTTGAACGGTATACATATATTTATCAATATATATATATATATATTTTTTAAGAGTTATTTATATGCCAATAACTAATTCAACAAAATGATGAAACTCATATAAGTAAATAAAAATATACTACTTAAGTAATTATATGTCTCTTGTATATATAACTATAACTATATACTAATTATGAAATTAGATATATATATATATATATTATACTTATATCAGACTGGTAACAGGCTAAATCACATTATTGATCACTAAATGTACATCGAGCACGCAAGCTGCATGCACGGATTTAAAATTTTGGTGTCCGTTGGATTCTATTAATTAAGCCGCAGCAGATATAATTGAGTCTTAATTACCTCAGTTAGCCTGGACTGGACCATCATTCTTTGTCAAACTGCATAACAAAATGGTTAGTGTATATATATATATATATATATATATATATATTAATTTGATCACTTCTTCAAATATATATAGTCTTCATGTAATATTATAAACTACCAATATTAATATTTTAGTACTGTTTACATACTATGGAGGAAATTATAAGGATGGTTAATTACTGTTCATCTGCTGCAATTATAGATTTAAGTGAAGCAGCGCGCGCATTTTGTGAAGGAAGACATATATATATATATATGTGGTATTGATCGTCCTGCATGTAATTTGCATGGTTTAAGGAGCATGCGCCTCCTTCTCCAATATTCCTCCTGCAGGTTTGTATGTAAAGTGTCTGTTCCATATATTCTGCTGATGGCTGATATGATATCTAATTGATTATAAACAGTACTGTCATGTAAACTAAATTAATAAATACTACTACTACTAGTATATATAAATATACGAAAAGAGAGGAAAAAAAAACAGAAAAGTAGTAGCCATCAATCAGCAGGATGCAAAATAACAAATTAAATTAGTTTTATCATCATCTGTATATATATATATATATAGAGAGAGAGAGAGAGGTGAGTTTCAGCATCGATCAGAATTCAGAACAGGTAGGCATGAGCAAGACCTTTATGAAACTTTGATATATTGAAGTGTGATATAAGTAAACAAAAGATTTTGATTGATGGCTTGGCTTGGCTACTATATATATTTGTTTAAATGAAATGCGCTGGGAAGTCTTATATTAATTTGGAACAAATCTCAACCTTTTCAAAATCATAACTAACAGTCACCTTTACTAGAAATGAGTTATAATGCAATTATTTTCTCGAAATATATCTATTTATATGTTCTTTTATGCACACATAAATTAACTGACTCTAGCATTTAGTAAAGAATTAATAGTCACTAATTAATATATAAATTAAAAACTGATGGAGAATATATATGATTAATTCTTAGTGATAACATGGAAGCTAGCTAGCTTCAAAGTCTAAACATTTGTGGATGTTAATTAGATATATAGAGCAGCTGATCTTTATGACCAATTTAAATTAAGAATCTCTACAATCTTAATTAATATTCTTTGCTATTGAAAATCTGGTTTATCTATGTATTTGTATATACTAATCATAATTATATAAGCATGTATGTATGTATGTCTTTTAGAATGAAACAGGTAGCAAAAATAATAATGAAGTGCAGTACTGCAGTGCAGAAAGAAAGAAAGAAAGAAAATAAGGGGGCGAAATGTACATGAGCAGAAGAAAGCGGGAATGGAATCCAGAAGAGTTGTCTAAAGCTGTTCCTTTGATTTATTCATTTTCTTTCGCTTTTTTTTTTTTTTGAATATATGCAGCAGTCGGTTGACGCCCTCTCCTCTCCTCTCCTTTCCTATCCTATCCTATGTCTATGTATAAGAAATTATGATTAATTAATTTGGCATGTGACACGTACGTCTTACCATTTCGAAGGGCTCCCATCGTGGCATTTGGACTTTCCGATGTGGCGAGAATGCATTCATCCATTGGGAGATGCGGAGAATTCAAAATTAAGGGGAAAAGGAGTCCACTATCACGTGGCAGCTGCCATATATTTATAAATTATAATAAAAATTACATGCTAGCTGCTGATTGCTCAGTGATTGTTGTGTTTAGTCAGAAAGAAATGAGAAAGGGTTTACGTGCATGCAGCACTCCTCATTGTCTACGTGACTTTGTCTCTTGCCCTTTCATTGCATTTGCATTTACATTGTAGAATTATAATTACAGAAATTATCATATCCCATGATAGTGGAATTATTCATTATTACTGAAATTATTAAACTTTACAAGTAATGTGATACATATTTTTAAGGTAATTAAAAAAATTAAAACATGTAATAATTTCTCAATCTATTTGTAAAGTTAAAAAAAAAAAAAAAATCTATCACAAATATATATATATATATCAAAAACGAATTCTTATAATTAACTATTTTACTTTACTACTTACTAATGTACTAGTATATATAATATTATTAATATTTGTCTTTCACATTATTATATATACTTTAATTTAATTATAAGCCTTAGCTATCTTTCCATCATAGTGTTTTTTATCCTCATCTCGCACTCAAAAGCAAGGGCATTTTCATTTTTTCACTTAATTCTACAGCGTTTTTACTCTTTTCTTCTTCTTCTTCTTCTTCTTTTTGTTTTCTTGATTTAGGTAGCATATATATATAGACCATGATCATCAACATGAACATATATATAGATATAACACTTGTGCTTAGCAACAAAAAGAAAAAAAGATATAACAATTGTTGGACTTCCTTCTATATATATAAACTAGCTTCGAATAATTATAATTATAAACTAGTCTTATATATAGTATAGTAAAAACTGTTTTGATTTATCAATTAGCTAGTGAGCACTAAAACAAAAAGTAGCTAGTAAATATGACATGCATGCAGATGCAATTCACTGACTCAATCTATATAAGCTCCACGACAAGAGGGCAATCACGTAAATATCCGAAAAGGGGATTTCTTCTATGACTGAGCATATTAGTATTAATTAAAAAGCATATACGATATATTAAATATAGGACGTGTACAAATTAATATACGTTGTTGTCTTGTACCTTCAAAGTGAAGACCCATAGTAGGTGAGAGCTTCACAGTTACAGTATCCTCAACCTTCAATTCTCTTTCTTCAACTCATCAAGACAGTTTAAATTCCTCGATTGATTTCTTGTGCATGGTATGTAAGAAAACCAACCAGCTGCTGCTAGCTTAGCTAATTCTTCTGCTCTAACACCTTGCTTATGAGTTATGATCTAGAATATATCCCTCTTCTATTTGATATATATATGATATGATAATCAGCAAAACCTAATCCAAGAATTTCTTTTTCTTTTCCGTACAAGTAAACTACTTAAGTTCCTATAGGGTTTTCAAAAAATTCCTTCTTTTCTGTTATTTTGGAACAAAACCAATCTTCATAAACATACTCTTTTTACTTCTCCTTGCTTGCTTCTTTAGCTATTGCGCCTTTTTGAATACTACAAGACAAGTACTTCATTCTATATGTCATTTTGTTTGACAATATTTACTACAGGATCAAAAGATTGGGAAGAACAAAAGCATAAAGGACATAGCTATGGAAAGAGAGGGAAAAGATGAAACCTTACCGCCGGGATTTCGGTTTCATCCAACCGACGAAGAGCTTATCACTTACTATCTTGTAAACAAGATTTCAGATGCTAGCTTTACAGGAAGAGCAATTGCTGATGTTGATCTCAACAAGTGCGAGCCCTGGGACCTTCCTGGTACTTTAACCTATTACCTTTCTACAATTCCTTAATTTCCAAATATCATAATTATTTTCATCAATCAAAAGAAGGCTGACCCATGTTTTGAGCATCAATATTCATTTCCCATCATTTAGTCTTCTGAAGGGCCAAAATCACACATATATATACGCTCTGATCTTCGAATATGGAAAGTTTTACCTTCAGGCTACAGCAATCAGCATATATAGTTCTTTAACCAGTAAGCTCTATGAATTAATAACTGCAAATTTTATCTCAGGAAAAAAAAAATTACAAAGAAAGAAAGCAAGGAAGTACAAGTTTACTACAAAATTAGAGTTGTTGGTGTAAATTACCATTTTGGTTTCCAATCTGGTTTTGCAATGAAGCTTAAATTAATGTATTCAAATTTGTACCCAAAAAAAAAAAAAGTAATGAATTTGACTGGCATTCATTTCTTGTGATATGTGATTCTATATAGATATAGATCTTCAACCAAAACAAAAAAAAAAAAAAGAGATAAAGTTTGCATATATAAGATATATGTGTGAGCTAATTAACCCTAGCTAATTTGAGAAAGGTTGTTGTTGAACAGGGAAGGCAAAAATGGGAGAAAAAGAGTGGTATTTTTTCAGCCTTCGGGATCGAAAATACCCAACAGGTGTAAGAACAAACCGAGCAACGAACAGTGGTTACTGGAAAACGACAGGAAAAGACAAGGAGATCTTCAACAGTAGTGTGACAATATCAGAGTTGGTTGGGATGAAGAAGACCTTAGTGTTTTACAGAGGGAGAGCTCCCAGAGGAGAGAAAACCAACTGGGTCATGCATGAATATCGTATTCACTCTAAATCTTCTTTTAGAACTACCAAGGTTCGTACACTCCATCTCTACTTCTTTAACTCTCTATATATATTCATACTTTAATTTCTGATCATTTCTTCTGCCCTCTATCTATGGTATCAATTAGTAATTAATTAAAACTAACTACCAAGCCTTCCAAATCTTTTCGATATGGGAATTTGGACTTCTAACCTCTCCTTTTTGGAGGTAGGTTTTCTGGCTCTCATCAAGCTTTTGCCTAATTGCCTGAGACTATGAGTCACCTTTTTTCTGTTCTTGAATCTTGATCAAGCTCCAAATAAAAACACTACTATTAGTGCAAAATTAATTTATATGTTCAAATTATCGTTAATTTTTTATATAGCATTTTGAGTACACCTGTCAATTGGACGGGTCGGATCAATTGGGTTAGATTAATTTGGATTTTAAAAATTTTTAGTCATTTTTTAGTTCGGATCATATTGGGTTCGGATTAATTCGAGTTTGGACCATTTCGAGTTCAGATCATTCGGGTTTGACACTTTGGTTATTCGGGTTCAAGTCATTCGAGTTTAATTTATTAATTTTAAAATCAAATCAGATCAAATTTAAACAAATTATTTGATCGAGTTAGATTTAGTTAGAATTTTATTGAAATATAGAAAATAAATAAAAAATAATATTTAAAAATAAATATAAACATTGTAATTTTTAATTTAAAAACAAATATATATATATCTAACCCGATTTTTTGGATTAGAGCATAATCCAATAATTTTTTCAAATTTAAGTATCCGTTTTACTTAAACGAGTATTATTGTATACCTAAAATCGTTATCCCAATCTATTTACATATATAATAAATATATTGTTATGACGTAGTGTGCAAATCATTATAATACAATACACGTGACAATGAATTATTTTATATACTTTTAGAAAATTACATGATAAGACTTAAGAGATTATAAATTATTTTATAATTTATTTAAAAAATTATTATTTATTTAAAAGAATATTTTAGTTTTTGAATATTTATCTTGAAGTTTTGAACAATTAATTTAAGAAGATTATTATGATAATAATACAACAAACTTACTTATTAAAAAATACAACAAATTTACTATTTATTCAATCCAACAGTTTGATTTAAAATAAAGATATCAAGATTGATTTACAACCGATTGATTAAAATTTGGATTCGGATCATTTCGAGTTCGAGTTGGATCGATTTTGGATTGTTGACTTTTCTGATCAAATCGAATTGGATTGGGTTTGGATGGGTTGGTTGTTTGATTGAGTTTTTCGAATTTGTATAAGAGATCTAATTTTGAATATATATATTGCAAAGTGGTATTTTTTTTATATAGTATTCAGAGTAGAGGTGCTCATGGGCCGGGCCGCGGCCCTTTTTTTTTTTTTTTTGCCCAGGCCTGGGTCGCCCAGGCCCGCCCGTTTAGGCCCGAATCACTGTTCATTGGAATAAAAAAATAAATTTTTTTATTTTTTTTATTTTTTAAAATTAAAATTAAATAAAAATAATATTATAATAATAATAGAACACTGTTCTGGGCCAGCCTGGAACATGAAATTGCCTGCCCAGGCCCGTATTGAGCAGGTCTAATTCAGAGTAATCTACATTGATTCTTTCTAGGTAGCTACAACTTTTTGAAGCAAATAATTAAAGAAATATCAAATATCTACGTACTGGCTGTGAATAAAATGTTTATATATATGGGTGATTGTGAAATATCAAATATCTAATTTTGAACCATGCATGCATTTGTTGAGGTTGAGCAGGATGAATGGGTGGTTTGCCGTGTGTTCCAGAAGAGTGTAGTAGGGGTGAAAAAGAATAGCAACCCCTCAAATCAATCGAGACCACTACTGTCGGTGAATAATATTCCCTACAATTTGGACATAGGAGCACTGATGCAGGCACAGGCAGAGAACTATCACTTCTCTATGGGACGGAACTACGCACAAGTGGCGGAGGAGCTTTCAAGGCTTCTAAATCAAAGGGGTGCTGCTCCAACTACTTCTTCTTCTACAAATCTACCTATTCAATCCCAAATCAACAACTATCCGGGTGGAGGGTTTACTACATCCGGACTGAATTTGAATCTTGGAGGCGCCTCAACGCAGCCAGCTGTGATGCGACCACTAATGCAACCTCCCACAACTCCTGCACATGCAATGCATCATCAACAACAAGAGGTTACGCCGTCCTTCATCACTTGTTTTGCAGCAGCGGAGAATAATTATGGCTATGCTGGTGGTGCAGAGATCAATCATAATGCAAATGGCAACAGATACTTGAGCATGGACCATTGCATGGACTTGGATACCTATTGGCCTACGTACTAATTAAAGGTTTAGCAAATCAAACCAATTTCCCCAACTTTGTTTTGGTAATAGATCAGCTACTTTAATTATAGTACTAGTAAGTACCTGTTTAGTTTGGATTTGGACAATACTTTATCCCCCTCATAAAATTCATAAAATCCCCACCCCCCCCCCCCCCTCGGGCCTTGGGGGTATTATGTATTCAATGGGTCAAACACCCATCTATTATTTCAGCTGCTGCTTCTTATTCTAGGAATTTAAATCACTACCCTAAAACTAGGAATATTGAACGATTTAATAAACATATATATATATATATATATACATTATAATAATAACTCCTCCACTACTACCCAATAATATCGATTATCCAATCACAATAAAAAGACTTTATGTAAAATTATCCATCACTTATAAATAAATAAACTTCACATGATATTATATTAATTATAATTAGTTATAACTATAATTCAATCTAATTATTAAGTAATATACTCTGTCAAATTTCGATTATCCAATCACAATAAAAACTTTATGTAAAATCATCCGTCACTTATAAATAGATAAACTTCATATGGTATTAAATTATAATTAGTCAACTATAATTCAATATAATTAAGTAAAGTAAAATACTCTTTCAAATATCGCCTTTTTTCATCTTATTATATCACCCATCCTAAACTCGAAAGGCTCATGGCATAACAGAATTCGACAATGGCAAAAACAGGTTAACAAATCCAGGACCAAGTGAAAGCAGATGGCCTATGCCTATGCATGGAGTGGAAAGTTGAAATTGCTCATCCATGAAAGCCAATCCGGAGACGAGCTATAGTAACAAAATCAATGAATCATGCAGGTAATAAGAAGAAATCACTAATAAACATCAACCCTCTGACTAACATCCATCCCATTGGGTGTTTCAGCTTAAAGTATGGTTTCTCAAACAGAGAAGAGTTCTTTCATTTGTGAACCTAGATGAATAAAAACAAAATGAAATAAAATAAAAATACGCAGAACTCCTATATATGAGATATCTCAAGATTTCAACTGTCTAGTGTGAAAGGGGTTCTTAACTTTTTTCTATTTTCCTCGCAAAAAAAAAAAAAAAAAAAAAAAGGCAACAACAAAGCTCCCCTACCCAACATGAAACTTAAAGCCCCAACAAACAAATGTCCAGCCTGCAAAAAGTACAAAACAAAATAGTTAGTACGCTAAATTGCAGCCATAGAGAAACAATAAGTTGAATGCTTAAGGTTCACACAGCAGGCCTCCACAGAAGTATTACATCAGGCTGTAGAAGCTATCATACTATTAACCACCTACAAGACTTTTCTGACAATAAAAAATTGCAGTTTCAATCCCACCTATTCTATCAAGTTTACCATCATTTTTGGCTTATGCAATCGGAGAAGCATACCTCTGATATTTCCCAAAATAAAGAGACCGATAATTAAATGCATGCAGTCTACTTGTCTGGGTGCCCCCTTTTGCCCTTACGACGACCATGGTTGGTATTAGCATGTCGAGCAGTCATCTTTGCCTTTTTGCTGCAGTAATTAAAGTTTTTCGCATGGTGATTACATGGATATTTACAGCAAACTATGGCATTCTTATAAGAACAATAGAAAATACACCATGAGACTATATAGAGATAATTAAGAAACTGACCAGAAAATGGCTGCACATATTCTGAACAAAATAATAATAGGTAGAGCCAATAGGGCAGATGCCTGCAATATTGAAATAACAGTAAGTTATATTGTTTGTGCCAAGTAACAAATGATTAAATTATTTGATTTCAGTGGACAGTAATAAATAGGAAAGGCTATGCTATGCAACCAATATATACCTACCGCAAACCACTCAAGCTCTTTGGTTGCAAGAGGTCTTGTCAGCTCATGCTTCTTCAAAGTTTCTTGCACAGAGGCTTGAACCTAAATAGTACATGCAACAATAGTTCAATAAGCTATGATATATTTGAAATATAACACTACTTTGAAGATACCAAGATAACAACAATCTGAAAATTACTATATTCCAATTCCAGATTCCAACATAATTAATACAGTTCTGAGACATGTATAAGTAATTTGAATGCTTTAGCCTCTAACAAGAAATTTCAGTTCAACCACATTCTAGGCAGAGCAGCAAAACTTAATATGCCACAAAAGTTAGGAGACTATTACACCAAAGCCAAGCAAATTATTCAAGTTCATTTACTTGTAAAAGAAACACTTAAATTTATTATCTAGTAGTGCCACAAACAGTATAGTTCAATTCTTAATCCTCTAAAACATGAAAAGGAAAATAAAAATATTGTGAATGCCTCCCCGCATGAAGGGATCAACACAACTTTAAAAGAGTAACAAACTATAACCACCTTGCTTACTTGCACAAACCAAAACAAAGAATGAGGGCAACCTATAAATTTAGCATTCTATCCCATATTTTCACTTTCCAGAATTACTATTCCTTCAGACCTTCACTGAGGCAGACTTAAGAAACAACTGAAAATTAAAAATAGATACATCATGCTTAGAGTTTTAATGCCTTCGCCTGAATGGGCCTTTTTCCAAAAGCAGGCAGCTTATACACACTGCCAACTTCTACAAATCCGATAAACTTATGCCCTGCTGTTTTCCACAATAGTTCATAAAGAGTGAGACCAAACGAAAACTTAAAAAAGTTATTGATACCTGATGATGGTATGTTGTTGCCAATTCCAAAAACTTCCCATAAGCATTAACTACCTCCTTTGTATAGGGCTTCATCACCACATGGACTTTTTCAACATGAGGCTTTGCTAAAGTGGCAACCTGATCAATACATGGCTTACTGAACTTCTTTGCTTCCTGTAACCAAGAAATATGTGCTTCAGGATACATGTCAACATAGTAGAAAAGACATGGTGGGGTAGCACATACCTGGAAGTAAGGATCAACTATTTCTTGAACTTTGATAATATGAGGAGTTACTGCAGTCTTTGATACCTCATAAATTTCAACAGTTTTTGCAGTTAGCAATTGCACATGTGGTTCAGCATATGTAGTTACGACCACCCACTGATCCTTAATAGCTGGAACCCATTTCTTCAAGTGAACAAATTAGGATCATAAGGAAGCCATTTAATTAGAAAGAAACTCATATAATCACCCATAAGCTCCTGATTTGGTTTGGAAATATCAGCTGTAAAAGAAGCTTACGGTTTTAATTGCTTCCATGTGGGGTTCAGCCCACTTTTCAGCTAAGGCCTTCTTTTCTAGAGCCTGCATAAAATATGAACAATATTTAGTTGTAATAATATGATGTACTTTATACTCAATGATAATGTTACACCTGGATATGAGATTTGACACATAAAAAGACAGTAATTAAATAACAGTTTTTAACCAGAAGATCTAAAAGGCAACACATGGCAGTAAAAGATAGTAAAACAATAATAATACCTTCTGGGTCACCATATCCATGGTCGGTTTTCCATGCTCATTCCAATGTGTCTTAATGAAGGCCTGCAGCAAGACAGTAGATAAAATCACAAGAGAAAGGTCTGCAATAAATACAAAACATTAAATATTATCCTTAATTTACCTGACCACGGATTAACTGCACAGCAAGCCAAGGTGGGAGCCATGCACTGTGAACCTGATTGCAAACATGTCTATTAGACTAGTCACTAAAACTACTAGCTTCCAATAACATTCATTTTACAATTTGTTAAGACAGTACGATTCCTCAATTTCCATGATACTTGTAGAATTTCCTATGTCTTTTAAAAAACTTTCTTCTTTGTTGCTAAAATATCTGCAGTTAATAATCAATAACAGTCACATGCAGACTATTTTGACGCTAGTACAGGTAATTTGAAAAAATTAACATCATAATACCAACTAAAATTTTCAATTTCAGTTTCAGATATTGAAGATAGCTCCAACAAATAGAAATTCCAGATAAACAAAATCCATCTACGTAAAGGCTGTAAGGCACAAATCAAAATTACAGCAACAAGTGCTGTCCCTTAAAGTAGTAACCCTGTCTAATGAACTTTACAAAGCAAAGGCCCATAACATTTTCCAGTTCTTTTAGCTGAAGAAAGATTACTTCAACCAGCAGATAATAGAGACAATTACTAAATTCACTCAGAATTTTTTATGGCAAGAAACTCCAAAAGAATGCCACACAGATAGAATAGCATGATGAACTAAGAAAACTTATTACCTCCATCAACTCATTCATCTTCGAAGTGGCCTCAAACTTTGCCTTCATCAGTTCTTCCTATTAAAAAAATGATATAGTTTGAAAATTAACTCGAGGACCATCGTCTAGCGCAAATTATGATATTACACCTAGTTAGCCAAAACATACCTCGGCAATTTTTAGAGCTCGCTCAGTTTTTGCTATTTTGTTCTTCTGCTCGTTATTGATCTTTTGGAGCTGTAAAAAGGAAGATAATTCTAAAAAAATTACAACATACCAAGTGCATCATACGAAATGCGTTCATAAATGTGCCATTATAAAAATGATGGCAGAGCAAAGCAGCAAGACAATTAGAATTCTGCACACTTCCAGCAAACCAAAGAAGAAGAAGAAGAAACTTACATTCTCTAGCTTTAAATTCAATTCAGACAACTTGTTCTCAGCTTCAGTTGCACGGGCTTCCAAGGAATCCTTTTCCTTTAGTTTTGCTTCTAATTCAGTTTTAAGTTTATCAACCTGGACAAGCAAAAGTAACATCAGAATGCCGAAAAGAGCAACATTTATCTGTAAAACTAGAAACATCCTTGATGAGCAACTACCTGTTTCTGCAATTCAAGAGCCTTCGCATGAGCTTTTCCCACCTGCTCCTCAGCATCTGAGGTTCCCTTTTTCTGAGAAACAACAAAGTATACCCTTTAGCAGCCAAAGAAAGGGTAAGCCCTGTGCCTTTGTACACTATTTTTTATCAGACTACTAATAATTATTATAAAAAATATATATATAAAGAAAGAAAGAAAATAAATAAATAAATAAATAAATTGCATACCTGAAGAGATGATAATTCAGTGTGCAAGGATGCAATGCTGTCAGATTTGTCTCGAATAATTTTCTCTTTCTGCTTTATTATCTCGTCCTTGGTTTTCAATTCTAGAGTTTTCTCCTCGGCATTTGATTCTTCATAAGAGGAAATAAAAGAAGAAAGATTTGTAATTAGCCAACAGAGATGAACCTAAAATCTGCATTTGAAAGCGATTGAACTTTCATCCACGAAAAAAAAAAATTGAAGCTTAAGCCACTCTAATAATAGATAAACCTAACAACAATTATAGCATGATTATGAGTAAGTGGATAACCAAAATTGAAAAGACAAATCATCACTAGTTACTACTAGTAGTATAAACAAAATGAAATAATCTGGCTTAGTCGGCCAAAAGTAAAAGGCTTTGAATCTGAAATAGAATCAGAGACAAAAATAGAAAGAATGATAAAAGCAAGACAAGTAGTTAAGTAGAGAAGAGAAGAGAAGAGAATCGGGAATAGGAAAGCTAACCAAGAAGACGGATCTTAGACTTGAGTTGATCCACCTCCATCTTAAGAGCAGAGGAATCGGAGGCGTCCGATTCAAGCAGTGGTTCGGTTGAGACATCGGCTCTAATTCTGGTGAAAATTAGGGCCAAAAAGAGGGAGAAAATCACGAGCGTTGAGGCTGCCATCCGCCGGTTACTAAGCCACCAAAAATCGTCGCAAAAAAGAAAAACCAAAGAAACACCCACAAGGCCAAAGGGGTTTCAACTTCTTCTTCCTCGGTATTAATGGGTGTTTTTTTTTTTTTTTTTTTTTTTCTTGTGTTGTTGAATGTTGACAACGGAGGAGATTTAATTATTCTGAAGGAAAAAAAAAAAAAAAAGATTTTGCTCTCTCACGCAAAACGTGGCAATTATTTTATCCCAACAAAACAAAACAATTGAAGATTAGATTCGTAGGAAGTAAGTGCTTAGGATTAGGAGGATCGGGCAGAGTGCAGAGGCAGCGGTTGGTTGGGATGGGTTGGGTTGCGCCTTGAGGGAGAAGAGAACAAGTGGAGGAGGCAGATTGATTCTAAGAATTTCTAAAAAGGAACACGTGGCGTATGATAAGAAAGAAGGGAGGGTTGAGATTGATGTAACTGTTGAGTTTGAATGGTGCACAAAACGAGGCGAGCAGGGCAGGGGGTTGGTTGGTGAGACAATTAAATAAAATCACACCGAATAAATAAGTAAATAGTATAGTAGTAAGTAGCAAAGAGTACAACTACTACTAGGTTCCGGCGCAGATGCGTGTGCTTTTTTTTTTTTTTAATAAATAAATAAATTGTTTTAAGATATGAATATTCTTTAAAAGCATATATTATTTTGTTAAAAATTATTAAAAATAAAATATTTTTTATTTTTTAATAATATTTTATTTAATATTTTCTATAATTTTACTTAATCAGTGTAATTTAATTCGTTACATTAAATTTAATCAATCTTTTTATAATTAATATATAAATAGATGCTACTTTTTTGTTTATGACATAAATCTGTTACTAAAAAAAAGTAGGCTCAATATCAACCAAGTTACTTGATTTCTGATATTGTTATGTGGATTTTATATTTCCTAAGATATAATTGAAGAATAATACGTTAATAGGATTGGTTGAGTCGGTAAAGCTCAATATTTTGTTTATAAAGTTTGTTTAATTTTCACTATTAATAATTTCTTTTGATGAACAATTTGTAAATTTAATATAAATTTTCGTTGAGATTTGTTATATTTTATGATCTTGAAATAAGATTATTTTTTCTCATCTAATTTTTTGTATTAAAAAAGTAAAGAGTAATATTTTTTAATTTATATATATTATGGTACAATTAAGGAGTATAAAAATTTAAGCCGTGAATGGATGTAGATTGTAGGGTATAAAATAGCTTATATGCTTAGCCAACTAATCGTGTTTGATTCAAGAATTATTTGAACTCGATTTAATTATTATAGAGTCAGGTTTGAATTTGAGCAATTCAAACTAAATTTGAGTATTTTAAAATTCGATTCATGTAACTCGTCAAACTATTTATATATTTTTTATTTTTAATATATTTTATTAATATTATTAAAAAATAATTTTAATTGTCTATTTACAATTTTATCCCCACTATACATATAAAAAAGGAAAAAAAATTACTCTAATTTTTTTTTTCTCAATTCAATCTCATATAAGTAATCGAGCAATACTTGAATTTGTAAACTTTTAATTATCACGAGATTAATCGAACGAACTTGAGTAACTCGATTTTTATCTTAAATAAAGTACAATTTAAAAAATTAAAACTTGATCCAACTCAAGCAAAATTTTGAGATACAAATTTTAAATTGAGTTCGAGCTTTCACCGTTTCAACACTTAGGGGTATTGCAAGTAGTACAGATTGAAATACTATATATAAATATATGCCCAAAGTCCTAATCTTGGAATATATAGGTTAATTTGTTGTAAATTTGAAACTAACCATATCATCAAATCAATGGATAGAACATTTAAGGCAAATTTAGTCTTCGAACTATACCAATTAAGTTATTTCGGTCCCTAACATTTTTTTGGGATCATTTTAGCCCTCATGCTATTATTTTCAGTCAGTTTAGCCTAAATTGAATGAAAACGTTACTTTTTGATCAATTTGTGATCAATTTTTTTGTTTATTTTTGATTAATTTTTTTAATCTATTTCTTATAAAATTAGCCTAAATTTAACGAATTTGTTAGTTTCATACTCGTACGTTATCAATTTTCGTTAAATTTATACGATATCGACAAAAATAATAGATTGATGACTAAATTGACTCAAAAAAATATAAGGACCAAAAAAAATTTAACTAAATATTTCGAGGGTCAAATTTATCATCATACGTACTTGCCATGGCCAAATTCCAAACTCCACAATCACCAGCATTGGGCTTTTTTTGTTTGGTTCAGCCCCAAACAATGGCACACAGACATTGGGCTACCCTCACTAATTAATTTGAACAGATTGGGCCACTTTCAACTTCCAAAGGTTGACGGTCGAGGTTTGCACAAGGCCCACCTAATAATACAAGTACAACCCACACTTTATTGTTGTTATTATTTTTTTTTGAAAATAAACACAACCCTCATTCTTTACTTAATTTACTGCTCATTTAAAGTTTTGTAAAATTTGGGCTAAGTAATTTTAAGTTTTTTTTGGAGTAAAAATAGAATAATGCTTCATAATATTAAAAAATAGATTATATATATTAAACTCCATTAATTAAAATTTTCATTGTGTGCTTAATTAAAATCTCAAATTCTAACTATTTGACAATTATCTTCAAGTTTAAGGAACTCCGCAGTGCACTACCACAGCCATAGACAGTTATTGATGGAATTAAAAATGCATGGTTTTATATATATATATATATATATATATATAATATGATCATATAATTATCAATCAATAATAGGAAAAAGTTCCTTTAAAAAAAAGGAAAAAGTTAATTAGGAATCTCCAATCTAATTATCTAATTACCCCGCACCGCACCGCACCGCACGGCACACCACACCACAACAATCAAATTAATCTAAGACAAGATGTCTTATCAAAATATCACATACTATGTGTATATATAAATATAAAATAGTATAAGACAAGGAAATTAAGGACACAATCATGCATGCTTGTCTTTTTTCGCCACTATTACTCCTAATTACTAATTAATTACATATATATATATATATATAGAGTATATATAAATAGAAATAGAGAGACAGCACCGCCCCTATATATAATAAATATATAAGTATTAAACTTGGTGCTCTTAATTTGCATGCCAGAATATCTATCTTTTTGGCGATTATCATTGGATGAATCAGAATGCATGCATTGCATCTGCAAAACATTCAGACAGGTGGAGAGCCTTAGCCCTTACCCAAGGACAACTGCCCTCCCCGACCATTCTTAGCTAGCTAGCTAGGTTGAGTTGCTCCGTATATACAAGACGAAGAAATTAATTAGTAAGAGCAACTCATCTCGATCTCCACTTAATTATATTCACGTACGTACGCCAACTCATCCCACTGTCTACCTCGCCATGCATGCTGACTTAATGCCTCCCATTCCCATTCCCATTCCCATGCCAATCCTGCTGGCCTCAATTTAGCCAGGTAACTTAAGGATGCAAACCCCTGCATTAAGGCCCTTATAGCGCTCTCTCTCTCTCTCTCTCTTTTCTTTATGTTGTTTAGTGTGTTCTATCTCGTGTGTATAAATAAATATATAAAAAAGAAAGGAGCCAATAATATCCATGACAATAATGTTGACATGTATACTACCTTAATTCTCTCAGTGATGTATTTTGCACACACGGTCAATCCACAATCTAACATCAAAATCTACAAATATTCCCTGCGTTGCCCTAATGATATTGATAGCTATTCAAAGATTAGTACGTGCGAAAGCACCACCTTTTGGGACTATGCCCATATCATTTAAGATAGTGCCTTTCCCAAATGAGTAAAATTCATTTTTCTTATTTTTGTTTTCTCTCTCATATATACATAAAATCATATTAATTATGTCATGTTATCCATCTCTTGGTTGCTATTGGCAGTGCTAATTAAACATGTGTGAGATATATATGGTCCTTTTCGTTTGCCTCTTCCGAATGTAAGTTAGGCTGCCAAATGATCATGATCAAGTTAAGTAAGGTTGCCATTTCTTAATTTTCAAACATTTGGAACTTTGAGCTGCTTCCTTCTCTTTAATTTAATGTTTTATAAATTCAAATTGTCTTCTAATTAAATTCAAAAGTTTGAGTTGAAAAAAATGCGGTTTAAGAATTTTTAAATGTTTGATTAAAAAATTGAAATGTAAAAAAAAAATATTTAAAATAATAAAAGTTTAGAAATGTGATGATAATAAAATATTTTTATCCAAAAGTCAGCTTCCAAACTGCAAACACTCTATTTTTTTGGCCTTTTTGTTTTGGTTGTCAAATAATGAATTTAATCGCAAAAGCAAAAAAAAAAATGTATCCGTTTAACATTGAGGTTGTGATGAAACATAAATTTTGATCTCAAAAACTATGACAACAACAATGTTAAACAGACCAGGCCTAATTATTATTGAGGGGCAAGATCCAATTTGCATGATCTAATATGAAAAATATTAATACATATGAATTATGATGAAAACGAATTTTTTAAAAATTAATGAATATATTTTCTCTTTTTGAATTTTACAACAAAAGTACATTAAATGAAAAAAATATTAACATTTTTTAAAATAATAGTAGTAATTTAACTAATTTTAACAAGTGAGATAACTAGCTAGATCCTAATCATCACCTTTTTTATTTTTTATTTTATTTTATGTTTTATTAGTATATTAACTTTACATGAAAATATATAGGAACCAAACGCAGCCATGGACAAGTTGAGAAGATGGTATAAGTTACTGCCCACTGCCAATGCTAATTAATGGCATCCGGTGCTTTGAGTTTTGAAATTAAGGTGAGCTTAATTTTTTGGAAGATGCATATATGCATGTAGTACTACAGGGTACAGTCATTTGCAAATTAATTTGTATATATTATATATATATATATAATAATACTGTGAGATTTGAGATATGTGCATTACAGAGTACAGCTAGCTAGCGTGGCTCCCTCTCCCTCTCTCAATCTCAATGCTATAAAAACATCCTAATTACCTGCATAGCCATAACAGGTCTTGCACTTGCACGAGAAGAAGAGAAGCCAAGGACGGAGTTGCCGGAAAATTAAATAGAATATACTTAGTATATATGATCACCATCTCGATCTGTCGGCAACTCATCCTTGGCGCATTAATTAAGTTCTCTACCTCTTCAACTTCAAGTTAGCAAGCCACTAATTTCGACATCATGTCCTTCAATAAGCGGATGCTCTGATCCGATCGATCCTTCATTAATGCGCCATTATGTAGGTCTTACATGATAAGAAGACAGCCCAATGTAGCCGAGGACAACTTGCCGGAATAACAAAGCAGAAATTAACAAGGCAAATATATATATATATATATATGCCTTTAGTCTCCGCTTTGCTGTACATTCATTCTAATTATGAGCCGGCAAGTCATCCTTGGCTGCACCACACTGTCTACCTCTTCATGCAAGCCCCCAACGGCCAACTCTCACTCTACTTGTTTGCTATGCAATGCAATGCAAAAAGGCATTATGTTGTCAGCTATATATATATATATATATATATAAAAGATTTAGGTAGACGAGAATCTTTGACGCATATAATAAAATATAATATAATAATATATTATAATGTTGCTTAGGGCTGGGCTTAGTTAGCCTGAAACAAAAAATGGAAGGAGGAGTAAGATTCCATAAGGAGGCAGTGACCGAAACGCCAGCCAAAAGAGCACCGTATAAAACATGGCCCAGATTAATTCCCCGGAAATATAAATAAATAAAATGATAATGATAAATCCGTCCAAGACTATACTCAATTGGGCTAGCAGATGGGGTCCCAATTCAGGATTTCTGGGACCCACTTGCCTTTGGAGAAAATCAGATCAGTCAGAGAGGCAGCTAGCAATTTGTTTTTTGTTGAACATGAACAGAATCTTTGATAAACGTGGCGTGGTGAATTCTCTACTCTAGGTACCGTTCTCAACTTGTGGTATAGATAGATAGAGATCCCAAAGGTCATTCATGGATTTCATCTCAATTCTCAATTTCTCATCCATCCCCAATTCCACCATCCGGTTAAATCTCTTATCTCTGTGAATCTGAAGTGCTGTCCTGAGGAGTGATGAGATGAATTAAGAAATTAATAATAATAATAATAATAATCTTGAGTTATACTTAAAAACCCTTTATTATTTATGTGATCGATGGTCATACATACATACATGTAATTAGCAAGTTTAAATGATATCATTGGGTAATTGAGATTAGCAAAATGGGGGAGATAAAGAGATCAGATCAGCGATAGCTAGCTAGCTAGCTAGCTGTCATGGTCATGGTCATGGGCAAAAGCCAAAAAGCAGACAAACGAAAGAAAAAAGCGCAAGGATTTTTGACAAATTTTTCTGGAGGCAATGCATATTCATGATTGATGATGGGTAGGGCGGGCCTAGGCTAATGTCATTTTGTCACTCTTTCTCCAACCATATACTTTGTGATATTTCCTCCATGCTTTAATTTACACCACAAAAAGAAGTTACTACTAGTATTTGATGCCATCCTTTTTTTTTTTTTTTTTTGGAAAATATGAAAAACATGCAGTGCACAGTAGCATTATTGTCAAATGGTGTAATGAATAAAAGTTATTTGAAAAAGAGAAATGAATAAATAAAAATTGTTAAAAAGGATATTGTAAAGACAAAATTATCCTTGATAAAAAAACTTTCTCTTCTCTTTTTCTTTTATTTTTTAATTTACTTTTTAATTAAAAAATAAATATTCTGAAAATAAAAACTTTTTAATTTTAAAAACTAAATTTTTAAATTTTTTATTTACTTTTTTTAATTAAAAAATTAAAAAAAATAAAAATAATATGCCTAAAATTAATATTTATTTATTTTTTAAATTTTTTAAAATTTTAAAAAATATATATATTTAAATATTTTATTTTTTATATTTATTTTCAATTAAAATTTTTAAAAAATAATATTTCCTTAATGAAATAAAAAAGAAAAGTAAGTTTTTTCATGAAGGGTAATTTTGTCTTTACAATATCCTTTATAATAATTTTTAATTATTCATTTCTCTTTTTCAAATAACTTTTATTCATTACACCATTTGACAATAAAGCTACTGTGCACTGCATGTTTTTCATATTTTCCCTTTTTTTTTCCAGACAGCCGCTTCCCCACTTGGCTGAATAATTAAGATAGAAATCCTAATTCCTAGCCCCACCCCCTTTATTTGCACCTCATCCTCATGATGCCTCATGCATGCAAATTACAGCTTCCTTTTTTCCAAAAAAATTAATAACATTTTATATATATATATATATATTCTCTATTAATTAACTGAGATAATTTCATAATATATATAATATTATATGAGATTATTAATATTATTATATAAAGGCAATTACAAGCACTGGCGACGGAAGTTGGTAGGAAACAACACATGGTCATCAGTCATCCTCGCACCCATCCTTTTTAATTACAAAATTATTAATAATATATTATATAATATAATATAGACCTTTTTGTGTTTTGAAAAGTGGTCCTCTCCTCGAGCTACAAATTGCTGTGTTGTGTTGAAGGATGTTTTTAGTAAAGAAGGCAGAATATATAAGAACAAACAGAGGATGCTGCAATATTATGATGATGATTGATTGATTGATAAGGATAAGGATAAAGATGGAGTTACCTTTTCATGTTATTTATTTATTTATTTATACTTATCCTTCCTTCCACCTAATAGTAATAATAATATTATGTATATATATATATATGTTCATTCCAAAGCCCAACTGAATATATTGATCACTACTTGCTTTCAAGATATTGGGTGAATATTAGTTGATGTTAGAGCCAAGTCCATTAATCAATACAAAACCCATACTATTGCAAATTATGTAAAACAAAATCTTTTATTTTCTACGAGAAAGAATCAATCATTGCAAATCAGGAGCACTCTGAATCTGTTAAAAAAAAAATTGGGGGGGGGGGGTGGTTGGCCCAAAAAGAACGGCTGCCACTGTGGTGATACCGTTGGGCTTCTCAAAGGTTTGTCGTTGGGCCTGCGCTTGTGCTGCTGCCTGCCATTCCATTTGCACCACGTTCATACCTGGAGGCTGGAGCTGGAATCATTTAATTTAAGCATTTTTCCCATTTTCTACATTTTTCTAATGGTTTTTATTTTTATTTTTTATATATAAGCAATGATTTTATTACGCAAAAGACGCAGCAATGTGCTGCTACATCATATTATTCTAGTCAATTTGGCTTTGAAAACGATGAATACACTCAAAGAATTATTCATAAAAAATTAATTCTTGTTATTATATATGCCTGCAATAATCTGTCACAAATTGTCACGCATCAACAAATAAATCCAATTAATTCTTGCTATTATATATAACTGCAAATAGTCTATTACAATTTGTCACATGTTAAGAATTAAACTTGTATATGGTCATAGATTACATGTAATATTAATTACAGTAACTAATAAAGAAAAAAAAAAAAAGGAAAAATATCATATTTAATATTTAAACTATAGTAAATTGTATAATGTGATAAATGTATTTTAAAAATGTGTAAAATATGCTTAAAGTTTTAATTTATCTTCAATGTACATTAACTCAGAACTCCCTAACACTATTAAATATGTACTCTAATGTGGTAGTTTCCAAATCCTAGTATGACACGTGGATAAAAAATAATACATCATTTACTAAACCACCTAATTTGCTTACATGACACTGCCATGTGTCATATTTTTTTTAAATATAAAAAATTTCGCCAACCAAATTTGGCATTGATAGGTTAAAAATGGCTTGAACTAGGTCGGAATTAGCCTAGAACGACTCAATGTTTCTCACCAATTCATACCGATTCTAGCTTGGTCAGGCCGTTTTCGGCCTACCATTGTCGATTCCAGCCTCGTCTGTCCAAATTCAGTTGGTGATTGATTGGATTCAACTTGAAACAGTTGAGATGAAGGGAGATCGAGAGGGAAAGGGAGAGAAAGGAAGAAAGAAAAAAAAAATTAAAAATTAAAAATTAAAATTTTTGTTTTTATTTTTATTTTTTGAAAAATATATTTTTTAAATTTTATATATTTAAAAAATATGACATCCGGAATGCTACGGAATTAAATTGTTCACGTCAACTTTCAGAGTTAATGGTGTTAAGAGAATAGACTATATTTGTAGACGGAATGTCGGAATGATAATATATAATAAGTACCATATTGTAAATTTTAAAAGTAAAAGTTCCATATTGTATAATTTATTACAGTTGAAGGATTAAATATGATATTATCCAAAGAAAAAGTTGAGAAAAAAAAAAAATTGAATCCGGTCCGGAGTAAGAATTTTCTTAAGGGAGAAGTTTCCAAAGCAATTCACGAGTGGGAAGAGAAACGAGAAAAGTCTAGGTACGCCGTTGAACCAACTTAACGGTTTGGATTGGATTCCTTGGGATTCCGGCTTTCCTCATCCAACGGCTATATTTTTCCCTGAGATTCCACGCTATGGTCAATCTTAGGCCTCAACCAGAAACAGCAAGAATATGAACGCAACGAGTGGTCGTCTTTGAAAATTAACGAAGATGACGTGGTCAATCTCCGTTTGGTGTAGCGCTAATTATTATTATTATTAATTAAAATGCAAGTGGGTGTTTGCGGAAAGGGAAAGCAGATGGAGATTCTCATGCCAAAACCACACCGACATGCGATCGTATCATATTTCCAGGAATTTTGTTGGTGTTGCTTGCTTCTTAAGTATTAGTGCTGTCTGTGCGCTGCCTGGATTTCTCCTTCAACAACTTTCCTGTTTTTGAAATCCGTTTCAGTAAGCTTCTTCTCTTCATTGTATATGTATTCGCTTGGGTTCTTATTGTTGCAAATTAGTATACTCCATTTATTTATTTAACTTATGTGTTTTTTTTAAGTAAAAAAAAAAAAAAAAATTGAATTATGCCCCAATCCTCATGGCTTGACTTTGCTAATCAATCAGCGTTGTAATTTCAATCCGAGCGTGTTTCTTTGTTTACCCTTTGATATGTCTTGCAAAAGGATTGCAAAGAAATAATATTAGTAAATAATTTATGTAGGGAGTTAGTTTTTGCTAAGAAAATTGTGGAAATGGATTTTATTTCATTTCCTCTGCGACTGCCACTGCTAATTTCATTTTCAATTTTCAAGGATAAGAGAAAAGACCGATGATAGTGGTTGTCTTGTCTTGTCTGCTTTGCTGAGCCTCAACACTATTGCATCTCAAACATTAATTTTTGTCCTTGAAATTATTGATTTCTCTTAATAAGCTAAATTTTTTCTTTATGTAATTAAATTCCAAATACTTCATTCCTCAAGAAAGAGAACAAAACGTAAAGATATAGATATGAGTATTATTGAATGAGCAAAAGGTGTGGGTTGTGATAGTGAATTCAAGCTTCATTAGAGGGTTTAGATGCATCCATGTGTTTGTGTTGAGGATAAATAAAGCAAAATAGTCAATTTTACATTGTTGTACCCATTGATGTTGATAAAATGCCTTCATTTTACTCCTACTCTGTGATTGTTGTTGATAAAATGGCAATCATATAAGTTTGTATTCTATTTCATAAATTTAACTCTCTTAGGGGTTTCAAACTCTTGCTAACCTTCACACCTATGACTGCTCATGCTGGTGTTCGTTCTCCAATTGTGAACTGTAGTTCAATCTGATAATTTTTTTTTCCTCCCCAGAAATCTGTGAACTTCATTATCTTGGCTTCATTTTGCTCCTCCTCTGATGGGGTGGGGAAATATCTGCAGAAGACGTGTGAAAGTATTCTCAGTTGCTTTTGTAATCTACCTGGATTATAAGGTAAAATTCTTGATTCTCACTTCTATTCTGATTTAATGCTTGGACAATCTAATTCACCTGCATTCTACTCTTACTGAAGGCTGTGCAGCAAAGAGAGAAATGGACTAACAAATCAAAAAGAACTGCTTTATGGGAAAAGGTTCATGAGCGCAATGCTAAGCGGGTTCTCAGTTTGATATTAAAGTTGGAAGGCTTATGGGTGAAACTTGGGCAGTACTTATCCACACGTGCTGATGTGCTTCCTGAAGCATATATATCCCTTCTCAAGCAATTACAAGACTCTCTTCCTCCTCGTCCCTTAAAAGAGGTAATAACTCTATATTTTGATGTTCGGAGATCAATTTCTTACCCAGTGTTATCACTCTGACTATGAACAAGATGAACGATATTTAGCGGTTTTGAGGTTCTCCTGGATTGCCTGTTTGCCCAATTGATCTAGTTGGAAAACATCTCAGTTCTCCTTTCATGCACTTGTATTATTGTTGAATCACATGATTTTTGAGGTTGTTATTATCATATGACCCCACTATGTAGTTTATTTATCTAAGTATTACAAAGTTTCTTATGGTGATGACTGATGACCAAGTAATACCATGGTCTTCCAACCCAAGATATGGAAGCTGTCCTGCTTAATTGGATTTTAGTCACCATGTGCAGTGTAAGGACTGGATGTTATTATCAGGTTGTTTGCAGAGTACATATATGCCACCATGAATCTATATATAACCAGGTTTCCAAGTGCTTTTGCTTATACAGATTAACCTGTATTTGGAAAATTGTTAGCTTGGTAAAAGTTGTCTTAGATATGTAGGCATGGCTTTGGGAAATCATTGCAATATGCTCAAACTAGTTGGATTTAGCCACATTCATCCATTTTCTTCATTTTGTTTGACTAAAGGCCATGTCTTGTAAATTATTTAAAGAAATCATTACATAATTGTTGGTAAAAATTTTATTTTAGAAATTTAATTTACATGTAATCTGGAGCATTTTTAATCCATAAAAGACATTAACCCTTTTTGGTTTGGAGAAGGATAAGAAGGATAAAGACTGACATGGTTTCCTGCCGACCACGATATTGGGCAGAGAGAGAAATTTTGATTTCATGCTAAGGTTAGATCTAGAATTCCATAAAAAGCCCGTACAAGAGGTAGCTTGGTGCATTAGATGATCTCCAAAGGCTTCAGTAAATGAGCAGTAATAGAATCCAACTAAGATGTAGATAAAGCAGCCGAGGAGTAACATAAAGAATAATGAAGTTGAAACTTATTTATGTGTAACTTTCAATTGATTCCATACATATCTATTTCTCGAAGGAAAGTTTATGGATAATTGTTTTTGTTTGTGTTCCTATCAGTCCTTCCATATGCACTTATTGACTTTTTCTTTGGCCAGATGCACTTATTGACTGAGTGCTTATTTTTAATTTTTATTTGCACAGGTTTGTCAGACTATACAAAAGGAGTTTGGCAAGACCATTGATGATCTCTTTGCAGATTTTGTAGAAGAACCTTTGGCAACAGCATCAGTAAGGACCATAGTTGTTATTGCTTTGTTCTCCTGAGGGAAATTAAAAGCATTTCCTTGAAAATCTAGTTGACAAATGAGGACATTTTTATTCTATGCAGATTGCACAAGTCCATCGAGCAACATTAATCAATGGGCAGGAGGTGGTGGTTAAAGTTCAGCATGAGGGCATCAGAGCAGTCATATTGGAGGTTTTGCATGCTTTGGCTTTTTAGATGTTGGGATGAAAAGTAAGAGTTGCTGTCATTATATTGTTTTTGGACGTGCTGTTGTGTTGCAGGACTTAAAGAATGCAAAGTCGATTGTGGACTGGATAGCTTGGGCAGAACCACAATATGACTTTAATCCAATGATAGATGAATGGTGCAAAGAAGCCCCAAAAGAGCTTGATTTCAATCATGAAGCTGGTATGCACTATTTTAACATGATTTATTCTACATCTGATTTATTTCATTGGGAAAAAGATGGATTTCCTTTTTTATTTAGATTATTCCCACTGTAAATTCATCGAAAGGAAAAAGTTAAATTACAGTTGTGATATTTGGGAAGTTTTCAAGAAGAAAATTGATATGACTGGAAAGAAAATCCTTTGTCAAATTTCTATATTTCCTCATCTACTTTGATTTCTAGTGGATTAATAGATTAATGGCGCTTGTTAGTAGTTGACGATGCATCAGTGGTAATGCCGATGGTACTGGTGATGGCAGCTTTGATGTTGTGTTCAGTGACATTAGGGTACAGTGGTGTTTGACTTTAAATGGTTTTGGGAATTGCACAGTGGGTGGAGTTGGTGCATGAACTGGTAATAAAATTGTGGCAATAATGCTGATCGTGGTTGAAAAGCAGTGACAAATGAATTCTAGCATGACCGTAATGGTAATGATAATAGTGGTAACTGTGATGTGGTGACATCAGTTTGATGGCGCTGCTTCAATGGCTGTTTGTGGCTGGTTGGTAATGTGGAGATCTAATAGTATTGTTTGACCATGAGGTGGTCAGGCATCCAGCCATCAGGGATCATGAGAATGGAACACCTCAAGTTTTATACTAATACTGGATTTGGGCCTTTAAAATACCCAGGTCAAAAGAGAAAGATGGACAAGTCTGGTTTCCAAATTGTCTGTCTTCCCATGATTCCTTCTTCTGTCAAGTCACACAAATATATTCTCAGACACATTTCAATTTTTTGCCCTCTTTTTTCCTTTCATTGTTCTTATTGCACTCGTCTTTGTAGAGAATACTAGAACTGTGTCTAGAAATCTTGGCTGCAAAAAGTCACCTGATGAGAACAAGTCTTCCAACCATGTTAATGTTTTGATTCCAGAAGTTATTCAGGTATATTCTGAGCTAACCTTTGAACATGAATAGTGTTCTTCTCGTATATTCCAGAGTGCATGTGATCCAAGATAGTGTAAACTGTTAGGATTTTGACCATCTGAGCATCCAAAAATATTATTCTTCTGGTATCATGATCTGTCATGTAAATTAAAGAGGGTAGTAGTGGAGTGTGAAAGATCTAGCAGTGGAAATAATTTTGATTTTTGTGACTATGTGGAACTAACATGTAAGAGCAATAGATATGAAAATTCCTTTCAACTAATGACTCCTTAAATTGTTGCCTCTTTGAGCTTCAAAGAAGCACCTAGATAGTTTGAAAACTTGAAAAGCAAAACTTTGTTTACAACTAGAAGTTCTACATTAACTTCATATAAAACAAAAATGAACTAATGTTAAGATTTAGAGGCTTTTAAATTTGTGTTTTTATATAAAACAAATCTTGAGGCTTTTAAGTCTGTGGTTTTATGATTACTTTTAAGACAAAAAATTGTTATCAGCACCCTTGCTTATCTTTGACAATGCACCAATCTCTTTATATCAGACATCTAGCAAATCTAGGTTTTACCATGATGTCTGGTTCTTCTTGGAATGTGGTAGAGAAATAAATTGTGTGCAATAATTATAGCGCATATTTTGCTCGATGAAATCTCCATGTGAGAGAGGTGTTCCTCCTTTTGGTTTTACCTTATAACTGATTAGCATGTGAAGTTATTCCTTTTGCCTTTTCAGTTCAGAAAGCTCACTCTGATTCCTATTGGTTTTAATGACAGTCAACCAAAAGTGTCCTCATTTTAGAGTACATGGATGGAATTCGTCTGAATGACTCTGCATCTTTGGAAGCTTTTGGTGTTGACAAACAAAAGATTGTTGAAGAAATCACTCGTGCATATGCCCACCAAATATATGTTGATGGATTTTTTAATGGTGATCCTCATCCTGGTATCGCTTTCTCTCTCTTGCCAACTCTATATTGATGGGTTTTTAATGGCTATCCTCATCCTCATCCTGATACTATGATCTGTAATCTATAAACTATTTATCTATCTACGTGTCTGTGTATCTATATATCTATCTATCCATCCATCCATGTATCTTCTGCAGTTTAATTTCTCTGTTAAAATTATTCTCTCCGGGTTTATTTCGGATCTTCATGATGCTACTTCTTCATGAGTTTTTTTCCCTTTTAAAAGTTTTCTTGTTAATTTACTTGCAGGAAATTTCCTTGTAAGCAAGGAAGCCCCGCATCGTCCAATTTTACTTGATTTTGGACTTACAAAGAAACTATCGAGCTCTGTGAAGCAAGCACTAGCAAAGATGTTTTTGGCATCTGCCGAGGTTTGTGTCTGTGTTATATGTACATTATGTTGTAATCTGTTTTTTTCCATAAATCTTGCATTTCATGTGAAATGCAGATCATTAGGGAGATAACAGATGGCTCAATATTTTTCCTTGACCTGTAATTTTACTTTTGTTTTGTTTTCCATTGCTTTACCATTAAACAGTCATCTTATTCCTGTTATACCACTATTTATTTAAACTGCATCTTATCCTTGTTTCTTTTCTTCGGACTTTAAATGTGAGGATTATGTTCTCACCCTATTTCATATAAATAATTCCTTTACTGGTCTCCACGACTCTATACCTTCAAATAGAATCTAGTTTTCCAAATTCTTCATCTTCATAAGGTTAATATTTATGTGATATATGGTTCACCTTTCTGTTTTGACATTTCTATTATTCTAGTTTCAATTATACAAACATTTTATTTGCTCCAAGAGTATTTGAAATGACTGTAATTGGATTATGAAATAATACGTCACTCTTTGTGGCAGGGTGATCATGTGGCTCTTTTGTCTGCCTTGTCAGAAATGGGCCTCAAGCTACGCCTAGATATGCCTGAGCAGGTTATGGAGGTAACAACTGTATTCTTCCGTAGTTCTACACCAGCAAATGAAGCTCATGTAAGTATCCACTGCTTGCCTCTCAAGTTGTCTGTTAACTTCTGCAAGTCCGTCTAATGCTAATTCTTTTTCTATGAAGCAAAACATGAAATCTTTGACTGAGCAAAGAGACAGAAACATGAAGGTTATACAGGAAAAGATGCAACTCAACCAAAAAGAAGTTAAACGCTTCAACCCAGTAAGTTCATTTCTGCCTTTTCTTTTGGTACTTAACCCTGTAAGTCCATTTCATCTACTACTGTTATTCCTCTGGTATTTTTATTAACTATTTAATCCATCATTAACTAAGTATGATTTATTTTTAGGTTGATGCATTTCCGGGTGATATTGTAATCTTTACACGGGTTTTAAATCTTCTGAGAGGTCTATAATAGAAACTCATATCTTCACCTTGTTGTATTAAATGATTGTGCCCTTTGCTAATTTATCATTTATGTTACTTAAATTCAGGGCTCTCATCCACTATGAATGTCCGCATAGTATATCTAGATATCATGAGACCATTTGCTGAATCTGTTCTTCTAGGGTGAGTCTATTTTAAATTTTACAAGGTCAAGTTTATGAAATTTATCTCCTGCTTCATCTTTGATTGAGTGTGATTACATTGTCAGAAACATTAATAAGAGACCAGCAGCAAATGCACAATGGATCTACAACACGCCAGTCCATTCCGATGTAGAGGCCAAGCTGAGACAGCTCTTAGTTGAGTTGGGAAATAATGATAAAATACTTGGGATTCAGGTCTGCACCACTATTCTGTTATTAGACTATGGTCTCATGATCTGACAAGCCTCTTTTTTTTTTTTTTTAATATTTTATTTTTGGCAGCCTTTATTGCGCTACTGCAGTAGTTAATTATCAAGCTTGATGGCTGGTCCATTATTATATGCCTTTATTCCACTAATGCATCAGAGGACTTTCCTTCTTCTTTTCCACTTTTTCCTCCTTATGTAGTGATTTTTCGAACCAAGTCATTTGTGTCTTGAAATGGCTTCAATAATTGAGACTGCTTTAAATAAGCATTTGAAGCCTCCCTAGTATTTCTATTTCATGCAGTGTAGTAGGATTACATACACCTTCATAAGTATCTTTTGAGAGCAGTTGAACATGCTGTATATGGTCCCAAAATATGTTGCTGTCACTAATGTATAGGTTTAACCCTACTGCACTGTCCATATTTTCTCTGGAAAAGCATTAGGGACTAAGTTGCTTTTTAATGCATTTATGCTATGTTTGGAAAGATGAATTTGAGAGAGTGGATTTGGATATAGTTTGCAATGTAAATTGTAATAATGAAATACGTACACTATGCACAAATTAGTTAAGATTCAATATGTTTATATTTTTGAAAGGATATAATACGATAAATTTCAAATTCACAAATACCTATAGGTATTTTCAATTCACCACTAAATAGGCATTTAATAAATCCATGAATTTGAAAATAATCATGAAGGTCATATTTACACGTGCTTTATCACACAATTTATACTAAATTTGAAATCCAAATCCCTTCTTTTAAATCCAAGTTACCAAATGCAACCTTAGGATCTATTCGAATTCCTTCTTGGATGGACTTTTTAGATTTGGTGAAAAAAAGAAATAAGGGCAATTTTTGTGTAATATACTTTGAAATAGTGGACATAATTCATACTAATTGTTGTTTCACTATAAAATTAAGAGGTAAATTGCTTTTGGTATTTAAATTTCTAGTTTACAATAAATGATAGGCTTTATTATTATTATTATTTTCTATTTTTTGATGCCCTTGAGTTTAAAAGTATATTGACTTCTGCTGATTTTGATAATATTTTCAATTTTATCTCAAGGTATGTGCATACAAAGATGGGGAGGTTATTATTGACACTGCCGCTGGAGTGCTTGGAAGATACGATCCTCGCCCGGTTCAGCCCGATACTCTTTTTTCTGTCTTTTCTGCGACAAAGGGTATTACTGCAGGAATGTTACACTGGCTGGTAGACAATGGGTATGTAATAATGTAATAACTGCAAAGTTCAATGTTAAAAAAGTCTTTGGATGCACTATTGTGCAAAATCCGGAAATTATTATGTTCTATATAATGTTATATATGTAGGAATACTCTGCTTTTCTTGTCACAAATGCCTCGGCTAAGACCGTGCTTGTACTCTAGAATTTGCATATGTTTGTCTCTCAGATGTAATGAAGGGGAATTAAGGCATGATGGTTGGTCAAACAATTATAAGTGGTCCAAAATTTTGCAAATAACACGCAAATTTTTTCATAGAAGAGATCTTTGAAAAATCAAAGTTACGAATTTTTTTTTATAGTCTCTAACAAATGGTACATTGTCTTGCAGAAAACTCAAACTTGAAGAAAATGTTGCAAATATTTGGCCAGAATTTAGAGGAAATGGAAAAGACCACATAAAGGTTACAATTCTGTGCACAAAATCCTATTAAATATGGATAGCCACCATTTAGAATTCGCAATTATTTCAGTATAATCACTCTTTGGATGTTTTCCCTTTCAGGTTCATCATATACTTAACCATACATCTGGTTTGCACAATGCATTGGCTGACCTTAGAGCAGAAAATGCTTTGCTAATGTCTGAGTGGGATGAATGTTTGAAATTGATTGAGGCATCAGTACCTGAGACTGAACCTGGGAAGCAGCAGTTGTATCATTATCTATCTTTTGGCTGGCTATGTGGTGGAATAATTGAGGTATTTTTTCATGCTCACTCATTGGGTTATGTCACCGTACCTTAATGTATTTGAGATGCAAAAGAAAAAGAAGAAAAGGGTACTAATGTTAAAGTTTGAGAGAAGCATGTTTTCAAGTGTATGAGGTATTTTCGGAATTTCCTTCCCTTTCCCTTATAATTAATTGAGCCTTGAGATTTTAAATCTTACTACATTCCTAATAAGATTATTTCATTTAATTCAATTATGATACTTATTTGGAAAGATGAAAAGGGTTTAAATATTTCAATGTTGTTGGGGATGAGTGGAGGACTGTTGGAGTTGGTTCTCATGAGGGTTCATTATTCGTACATAAGCTTTCAATCAAGTCGAATCATAGTACTATTTGAATTCAAATGAAGCTATCCGGAAATCCTTCCCTTGGAGGAAAGCTCAAACGTGTTAATAATTTTTTTTTCCTGTGAAGTTTCACCTAGCTCGGTATGTTAAATTCTTTTGGAAATTCTAAATTTTAGGAGATATGTTTTCCCAGAACTCTCTTGCTTGAATTTGTTTTAGGATGTTTGTTTTTTCGATCTCTCTTTCTCTCCGAGCAGTTAAACAATGTCTTTTCCAATTGTACTAATAGTGGCTTTCACCGATCAAAAAAAAAAAAAAAAAGGAAAAAAAGTTGGCGGCTTTCATATTGTAATATTTTGGGTGATACACATCTCATGCTTCCCACATGGTCACTTGTTCTTATCATATGATTAGATTCTTCTTTCTAACATTCTGACTGACTTGAAATTATAGGAACTTTGTCTAACTAACTAACTAACTAACTAACACACACATATTAACCTGGTTTTAATTTATTTACTTGGGTGATACAGCATGCATCCGGGAAGAAATTTCAGGAGATTCTTGAAGAGGCTTTCATTCATCCTCTCAAAATTGAAGGCGAGCTATATGTTGGAATTCCTCCTGGTACTTCAAACTCCTGTCTTTTATCTTCTTGATTCATTATGTAGAAATGCTACATATATATACATTACTTGCAGGCCCTGTTCATCTTTACTCAAACTAGTATTGATGCCTTTATTGACTCCTCTCCAGGTGTGGAATCTCGACTTGCTTCACTGACGCTCGATACTGATGATCTGAAGAAGATGTCGGAAATGCGCAATCGAGCTGAGCTGCCATCGACTTTCCAACTCAACAACGTTGCTGAATTTGCGGCTTCCTTGCCTGTTTTCTTTAATATGCTGAACATCCGTCGTGCTATCATACCTGCAGCTAATGGACATTGCTCAGCCCGTGCACTTGCACGCTACTATGCAGCCTTAGCTGATGGTGGTGTGGTACCGCCACCACATTCCTCTGTTTCAAATCCACCGCTTGGCAGCCATCCCCACATCCCCAATTTTCCTTTAAAAAAGACCAATAAAAAGCAAAAGGGTAAGTGGATTAACGAGGTAGATGCTGGTATGAAGAATAAAACTAATGATCGTACAGAAAACAGTTACACCATAATTGTGAATGAGGGTAGCAATGGTAGCAGTAGCAGTAGCAGTGAGTGCATTGGTGCAGAGAGAGATGGTCCTGAAAAGGAGAAGAGAAAGATATTTTCGAACCCTAGGATTCATGATGCATTGATGGGAGTAGGTGAATATGGGAATTTGAGTTTGGGAGATGGGATATTTGGACTAGGATTTAGGAGGTTTGAATCCAAGGAGGATGGGTCATATGGTGGGTTTGGGCACTCGGGAATGGGGGGATCAACAGGGTTTTGTGATATTAAGAACCGGTTTGCGATGGCAGTGACACTTAACAAAATGTCATTTGGGGGAGTGACAGCAAAGATTATTGAGCTTGTTTGTTCAGAGCTAAATGTGGCAATGCCGGAGGGGTTATCAGGATCTGGTAGTGGTGAGAACAGACCACTCATAAATTAATTATGTGTTTCTGCCTTGTCCTTGTGCCTGCTGGCATCGTTACTTCTACTACTACTATGTGTTTTTATTATTATATCCACACGCATTGCCATTACTTGACTACTTTTTATATGGATTTATTTATAAAGGAGGAAAGGAAATGGACGGACAATGGAAAATATATATATATGTAACTTGTATTTCTTACCTTGCATAACAAAAGGAATTTTTCATTTTCATTATCATTTTTAATTGTGTTGTCTGCTTAATTTCTTAAATCTTAATTTAGAGTGGATAGAAAAGGTTTTGACTGTGTATCAGGTAGTTAATATGATTGATTACATACCATACCATATCATCATAAGGTAAAGAGGAAGGAATTTGATGTATGGAGATCATGAGTTTGAGATGCTAGCTTAGCTGCCTTTTGTTTTTGTGAGTTTGAACTTTGAACACAGCTCACAGGCAGCATCACCAGTCACCATTATTAAGATTGGCATTGCTGGTATCAACAACATTTGCAAGTCGAAGCAGGGCTGAATTCCCAGAAACTATCAATCCAGCATAATAGGAGGAATCATCTCCATGGACGGTAATGGTGGGTGAGACATTTGCCACCCGCCGCCCAACATTATGATTATGAATAGCAATTGGTGGCGGTGAAGTCAAGCCTCAAGCAAGCATATCCTCAGCCAACTTTACCTATATATATTATTACCACACGACCTTCTTTCAGACCCAAGCATATCACCATATCCTCAAATCATATATATATATATATATATATATATATATATTGTTTATATATCATGCATTATAATTATAGCTCTAAAAGAAGGTCCGAAAACCCCTACCTTGGCTCTTAAGGCTTCCACATCTGACTTAAGCACTCGATTATCGGTGTGAGCATCACGAAATTGTTGATGAGCATTTGTAAGCTGCTTGTAAAGGGAATCTTTTTCTCCCTTCAATTCTTCACCCTTTAAGAAGAAAGGGTGGTCGAAGGAAAAAAGAATTAAGGGCTTTAATTTTGGTTCTACATATATATAGGCATGGTTTTGATAAGAATATACAAGAACCTGCAATTCAAGATCTGCGAGATGCTCTTGCTTTCTTTTCCTTGATCGCCTCGCAGACTCCCTATTAGAAAGCATCCTGCAGGAAGTAGCTAGAGTTTGCATCAAGATGTAATTTGGCAATTAGGCATTGATATATATACTATACAATACCTGCGGAAGCGTTTCCAATGAGAGGGATCTAAGCTCTGTTCACACTGACCAGCGTCAGTATCTCCATCTTCTTCTTCTTCTTCTTCTCATCATCATCTTATTAAAAATATGAATAAAATTAATTAATTAAACTTCTCCTTTTCTTAATTTTTAGTTCCTTTCCTTCCATTGTAAGGTAAGGGCTGAGGGGACATCTATATGCCCTCTCAAGTGTCCAAAGTTTTATGTACTAAATAAACATTTTGCATTTGCTGATCCAATTATATATCGTATATATTCCTTTTAAACATTAATCCACATTTTGCATTTGCATTTGCATTTGGTGCTGGTTAAGTAACAGGCGGAGTTGAGGCAGATGGGAGCATATGCAGTTGCAATCTGTCTCTGTCTCTGCCTCTCAATTGTGTTGTGTGAGTGTCTCCGCATCCCTACTACGCTCTCTTCAGACACAATCTCATCATCATCAGCAATAGCATGCCAGTACCCCAGCAAGCAGCCCCACCCTCGCACTCTCAGATCCGATCAGTTCACCGTCCTCATCAACGGCTATTCCGAGTCCCGCCTCCCTCTAATCTACTCCATCGCGGCCACTTACTCGGCGTCCCCGCTGGTATCCTCCGTGCTGGTCCTCTGGGGAAACCCCTCCACCCCATCCCTTACTCTAGCCCAATTGGCTCACAATCTGTCACTCTCGTCCAGGGGCAGCGCCGCCATCTCCCTCGTGCCCCAACCATCCAGCAGTCTGAACGCCCGATTCCTGCCGAGGTCGTTGATCGGGACACGTGCCGTTCTGGTGTGCGATGATGACGTGGAAGTGGATCCGAAAACGGTGGAATTCGCGTTCAGGATGTGGAGGGGGAATCCGGAGCGTCTGATTGGGATATTCGTGAGATCGCATGATATAGATTTAACACGCAAGGAGTGGATTTATACTGTGCATCCGGACAAGTATTCCATAGTGCTGACCAAGTTCATGATGATGAAGAGGGAGTATTTGTTCAAGTACAGTTGCGGAGGTGGGGCTCCCATGCGTGAGATGAGGAGGATGGTTGATGAGATGCGTAATTGCGAGGATATTCTGATGAATTTCGTGGTGGCAGAGGAGACGAATGCGGGGCCTCTGATGGTGGGGGCGGAAAGGGCCAGAGACTGGGGAGACCCTAGAAATGAAGACGACGATGGCGATGGCGTAAGACTACTAGTACGAGATGTGGGGTTGAGCAGTAGGAGAGCGGAGCACCGGAAGAGGAGAGGGGATTGCATAACGGAGTTCCATAGAGTTTTGGGAAGGATGCCCCTCAGATACAGTTACGGCAAGCTGGTTTCTTCTGTTGGAGAGCAAGGGCTTTGTAAGAAAGGCGCCGATTTGGTGCTCTGTGATCATTGAATGAATTCATCAATGGAGAATCAGTGGTTAAATGAAAGGCGCCAATTCTCTTTGTGTTTGTGTTATTTTACAATGAAATAAATGCAGTGTGAGAAATGAGAATAGAAGAAGAAGAAGAAGATGATGATGATGAGCTTATTACTAGGAGAAGACGAAGGTTTGCAGTGAAATTTAGAGGCAAATGGATAGGATTTTTGGTCTATCTTGATTTGATTTGATTTGTCCTTGTCCTTCCAAATGACGATTGCATTTGCTTGCACATATAGAGGCTGAACAGGTTTAGAAGATACCATAGTGAGAAACTTTTGTAAATTTCATCCATCTAGGATGAAATTGTTCTGCAACTGCATCAGCATATATTCACCAGTATTATATTAACTGCAGGGATTGTGGACTCTGACTAATTGTATTTGAATGCAACTTTACATTTTGTGGATTCAGGTCCACAATCCAGATTATTATTATTATTATTAAGTGTTTATTATGAATGTTAATTCTGGTTAGTCCAATCCAATAACTCCTAAACACAATCTTCATCCCTTTATCAACAACTCTTTCTCCACCAAAATTTTCAAACAAAAGAATTACTCTTAAGGCCTTTGATTAATCGATAGATTACATTGGAATAAGCTTCTCCCAATCAGGTTTCCCATACCAATAACTGCAGCAAAATCTATGATTTCATTTGGATGGTGGGAGATTATTTCGGAGAAATATAGTGATCATGGTGAGACATACAGTTACAAAAATTGATAAGAAACATTTTTGGAGAAATATAGTGATCATGGTGAGACATACAGTTACAAAAATTGATAAGAAACCAACATATCAGGGTCAAGGGTTTGTTATTTGATCTGACAGCTTATTGGATCAAAGATTTACTTTCAATTTGAATATTGATTTATCTGTTATTATCCAATGCAAAATATTGCTCACATATACTAAACTGTTTCTCTGAACCATAGATGATAACTTATATGATATTAGTCCCACGATGAGGGCGGTTTCAGCCGAATTTTCTTGCCGCCGGCTGAAGTAAAGGCCCACCTCAGAATAGAAATGTAATTAAGCGGACCTTTGGCTTGGCTTGGCTTGATAATTGAGATGCCCAGCAAAGTCTCACCCCTTGCCACCCATCTCTGCTATAATGCGCTATATGAACAAGGATTCTTTTTTTTTTTCCTTTGGATTGAGAAACATCAGCTAACAAGTAATAACTGCTATATCTTCTTTTCCTTTTTGTTTTATAATAATGTTGCCATTTACGTCAGATGAATTCCTAATGGACCATTAATGTCAACCAGATACCTCAGATTGTATCATTTTCATCCCCAATGATACAATTTTCCATTTTCACAAAAAATAACGATGAATATATATATATATATATATATATATATATGTCTGCATGCTGCAACAATTTATTCAGGCAAAAGCAAGAACAAATTAATAACCGTCGGTGATCAACGACAATAGAGTATTCTTAGATTGTTGAGAATATATATATACATTTGGAAAAAGAAAGCATGATCATCAAGGAGCTTTGTCACTTTTCCGCATCTTGCTCATAGAAGGATTCATATGTGGCCACTCTTGGCTTTGCTTCAGGCAGCTCCAGTTCTTCCATAAATCCCATGGTCATCTTGATAAAACTTTCCTTATGAACTTGTTTCCATTCCTTTTCACATAGAATCACAAACAAAGAAATCAGTTTCAGTGCAGCATAATAGATACACAGAAAGTTGTACATCTCATGTTTCTCATCATGATAAAACTTCTTCACTGAATTTGGGTCACTACTATTCGGCTCCTGTTACCTGCTCTGTTAAGTGATTGCTACATCAGAGTTTTTTTTTTTTTTTTTTTTCTGTTGAAGTTTTCTGCAGTAACATCAGGACGGGTCATCTGATCAATGAAACACTACCCCCTAGACTAACATACTAGAATGCAAAATGATTTCATTATCTAGTTTTCCAATCTCAAATAGATCAAATTGAGTTAGGAACTCTGAACGATGTTTTAACAGCATATATAAATGGCAGTAAATGATAGGTAACTTCTAAACAAGCTGGTGTTTGAGTAAAGGAAATGGTCTACAAAGAAGTAACCGAGCAATAAGAAATAAAGAATTGCACATCCATGATCCACCTAAGCAGTGATGCAATTTGAGAAATGTAAAGCACAAATCTCGTTAACCATTTGAATTCATTAACATAGCAGAATGGAATTAAGAAACATGTTTTTATGTAAATAAATTGAAAAGATTTGAAATCTGAAATCACAGTCCACCCATCAGTTGTGTAAGTCAATTATTAGTATAGTAGAAAAAGTTGGAAGAGCTGAAATAGTATTCGTAGCAAAGAAGAAAATTGAAAATACCTCAAAATCCCAATCTCCGTACAGGTTGGGATCATTTGCGTTGTTCCAGACATAGGCGTGAGCTTGTAACTTGTCAGAACTTTCCTGTGACAGAGAGAGGGTCTATAATTTTGTATTATTATTATTATTAATTTTGATGAAGAATGGTGTGTTTGAGTTGGGAATTGGCAATTAGGGGATGATGAATTTGTGGGTTGGAACTTGGAACTATATTTTGATCAGAATGAAAGACATACAAAGTAGATGAGATGAGCAATGGTAATGAAAGTAATGTTAGGAGGAGTTGGTTACCAGAAAAGAGAAATTAGAAGAAGAGACGGATTGGGATTGGGATTGGGATTGAATAATAATAGAGTGAGTTTTGGTTACCAGAAAAGAGACCTCAACGCCGGTCCTTTGGTACTCCACATCCTCAAATTCATCCAAAATATGCAATTCAGGATCCGTTATTCCCAACAACACCTGCCAGTGCCACAGGAAATTTGGAAATGCTTTTGCTTTTTCTTGTTCTTTTTTCTGGTAAATACAGATATACATATACATATAAAAAAGACAAAAGACACCTACCTTGCCAATAACATGATCGTTTTGGACAGGGAGAATAGCCGGATAAACGCGTCCTTTAATGCTAAATCTGTGGCTGCACCTCAAATTGTGAATAAATGTAACATTAAAAGAAGAAATCGTAGCAGCGCTACACTAGACTATTGAATTGATGATGATGATGATGATGATGAATGAAGTATATAAAACTTAAAAAGAAAGGAAAGGAAAGGAAAGGATTATATATAATTTATCTTCTCATATAGTAGTAATAGAAAAGAAAGGGGAGATGAGATGAGAAAAGGGAGAAGAGAATACAAGCCATTGAGAAGAGAAGCGGAGGAAGGGGGGATTCGGTTCAAGAGGACACGGACCACATCATCTGCTAATAGGCTTCCATATACGAATACGTTGTGTACTGCTGCTTCACTCATTTTCCTTCTCTTCTCTTCTCTTCCCTTCCGATAGATTATTTATTTTATTTTTATTACCTCCGCTCCACTCTCCTCCCTCACCCCTGCCACTGCCGACTGCCAACCACAACCTACTTATACCTACACCTATAACTATAACTATATAATAATAATAATACAATGAAACCCAAACCCATTCACAACAGCCCAACACTATAAATACAATTAGTTTACTTTATATTATCAGTGCAGAAACCAAACCAATGGGCTCTCCACACCTCACCACAATCTCATTTTTTCACCTTCAACATCAACGCAAAATAAAAGATTATACCTCACAGGCTCACAACCCGGCCCCAATTTTTTTTTCTTACCCAAATCTGTTTTGGGTCGGGTTCAGTATGATTTAAAAGTTTATTTTACTGTTTAAAAATATTTTAAAAAATATTTTTTATATTAATATTATAATTATATTTAAATAAAAAAAATATTTTTTTTTATTTAATAAACAGTAATTCGGATCGGATCAATCTAAATTACTAAAATTTTTATCCAGATCCAATTAAATTCGGATAAAATCTATCGGATCGAATGAATAATCTGATATCTGAACAAATCTACTCACAAGCCACGACAAAGACTTAGCCCCACCAAATGCAATGCAATAATATGCATTCATCTCATTTCCCTATGGCCAATGTACTACTCCCCAATGATCATTATCGTTATACAAACTCAAGTGGCATTTATGATACAAATATGTCTAATGATCGAGTTATCCGTTCAAGTTGAAAATTCGTATGATATTTGAGAGTTTTAGATAAAAAATATTAAACTAAAAAAACGAACTTGAACAAAAAATGAAATCCATTTTAAAAACAAGTTGGATCTTGAACATAGCATTTTTTGCTCCGATTCGATCTCGCCCATGCTATTACAAGTTGGACGTGAATATAAAAATTTATCCATATTTCAGATCGAACCAGGTTTGGCAAATCATAAAATCCATTGATATTATTCTTTGGCCGATTCGACCCAGCCTAGCTCGGTCCATAGACAAATCTACTATGTTACATGTACTCTTTAATAATAACTATCATACCCATGTCCAACTCTTTATCAATTTGATAGAATAAAAAATGTGTCCAACATTTCATCACACAAGTTTATATGACCCTTGTGGTTGATGCAATTGGATGAAGATGAAAAATATGAAATTTGGTCCACCTTAAAAACATAAATTTAAAAAACCATTGTATTTAAATATAAATTGAAATAAAAATATTTTAAATAAAATTAATAAAATCAAACAAAACGTATTTAAATATGAATAAATATAAATAGTATTTATTTATATATATGTTACATTAATTATATTTATATAATTTTATTTAAGATATTGTTATAAAACATATTTATCTAATTTTTGAATCTATTTTAGTCGACTTTGTAAATCCAAAATTTTAAATAAAAAACGAATCAAACACACAAACACATATCAATGTCCGGTCCATGTAACATGGAGTGTGGCATCAACATCACAAGTTGACAACCATATCATGTAAGAGCTAAGTTGGGGATAGAAGTAGCAGCCATAACATCCAAACATAAATAATGAACAAATATGGTTTTAAATGAAACTGAATTCCACTCAAGCCACAGATGCATCGTTGCTTTTAACTGAAGTAAATTTATAAAAAAAAAAAAAAAAAATCCTTCTTTAGAAAGAAGAAAATAAAAAATAATAATAATTTTAAGTGTGCAGCGAGAACAAATGTAGTGCAGCTGAAAACCACCTAAAAGGTGAGTCCCCTTGGCCTTGATTAAATATTCATGGGTTCAGGACTAGGAGTAGGAGCGTTGAGTATATCCAGCAACGAATTGTGAGGCTCCAATTCCTCGTGCCACAGTGGAAGTTTGTCACCTGGGTAGAAGTTCCTCGTCACTCCTTCAGAGTTGATCTGCAACACAAAATACATTACAAGCCATGCCAGAATATCATTCATTTACATTACAAAGTGTGTAAAATATCTTACAATGACAGTGCGAACAACACCCCCACTTGCACCATCACGAGCAATGGCAAGGGAAACTGCCTTAACCACTAATTGCTGCAATCATATTCCATACATAAATAAAACAATAAAATACTAAAGCTATGGTCAACCAACCAATAAGTTGTTAAAGAATACAACAAGAAAACGTGGAGAAATATATGACTTTGACAAGCTTCACTAAAACAAACGTACCTCAGCTTCATCCTTTGTCATTCCTTCCTTCCATGCCTGATCAAAAAACCCATATAGGTAACTGGACCCAGATCCTGTGCAATGCACGTCAAACCAAATCATAACCATTTTTCTGCAAAGGTACTGCCACCACTTGCTACTGCCCCCCATTATACTTTTTAACCAAACTCCCAATATTTTAGGTTGTCAATGGTACAAAGTAGAAACTAGGTGATGTACAACTTTGAGAAAGAAAAAAAAGAAAATAATAGTTAATCTCATTTCATTAGTTAACTAATTATGGAGAAGACTTCACATATTTTGCCACTGACTCACTGATTTCAAGTTATGGGAGCAATTATATCAGCCAAAAACTCTCAAGGTTACATGACTGCACTGAACCTCCTTTGGTTCCAAATTTCTCAGGCTGAATTAGGGCAAGAATGAGGGCAATCAACAGTCTGAGCAATATGCAGATAAGTGGGTAGGGAAACCTCTGGCTAAACAAGACTATACAAAAGTCAACTATATATAAACACATATATGTAATGTAAAGTGACATAAAACCCGAAGAGATAAACAGGCATCAAGCCTGATTCCTGGAATTGGAGGGAAAGGATGCTTAAAGTTAAAAGATGAAGACAATATCATTACCTCCAATAGCAAAAGGCTGCTCGATCAGTGTTCCACCAAGAGGAATTCCATATATTTTACCACCTTCATACTTATCCCACCCGCCAACTATAAGGCCAGTCTCAAGCATGTTCTGCTCAAAAGATAATAAAACTGAATCAAGCACATAAACATGAATTATAGAAAAAAGAAAAAAGATCATCATTTGCTCCTAGAAATATAAATTACGCAGATAATTGCAGCAAAACTAAAGCATAATTTCAATGAGTGTAAGTGCTGGTTGAAATGCATTTCAATTTCCAAAATAAATGGTTTCTAAAAATTTCCCATAAATGAAGAAAATGATGATGAATTCCTCAAAAACTGAAGGGATGGAAGATATAAGTATCAAGCAGTGTTTTCAAGGCGCACGCAAAGGCGCATCACCAGATAGAGTCAACGGCTTAACGCCTCAAGACCATCCAGGCGAGACCCCTTTGATGAGGTGAAGGCTTTAGTGTTTGCTAGGGTTTAAGGAGCAAAAAAGGTGCACCTAAGTAAAATGCCTCTTGGGTTTATGTTTTTTTTTAACTTTTTATTAGTTTTAATTTTAAAAGTAAAAAAAGACCCACATTTAATGTTCATAAATAAAAAAAGGTATTACAGTCTATACAAAGATTTTCTTAAAAAATAGAGCCATAGCCACCAAAACTTTATTAGGGTTAAAAAAAATTCTTCAACAAAGGAAGCTGCAAATCTCAACGTGCAATATTTTAAGAGAATTGGGACCACTTTCCACCCTCAACAGTGTTTTAGAGACAAAGTTCAAACGTTGGCAGTTGGCTACTTTCAGAAAAAGGTATGTTAATAAGCTTTCTAGTATTTTCTTCTTCTTTGGCTCTCGATTCCCTTCCCCCCCCCCCCTCTCTATTTCTACTCTTTTCTTATTCTTTCTCCTTCTCTTATTTTGGGCTGTGCAGCCCGTTGTCTGTTTTTCATACATATATTTTATATATTTATTTATTTATATGGATCTTATTTTACTTAGACGAGCGGTTTTTTATGTGCATCTGGCGACATAGGAGTCATAGCACCTAGAGTGCGCCTTGTGCCTTGACAACATTGGTATCAGGTTGTACATAAAATCTTTATGATAGGGAGGGGATGTACAAACAGACACTAAATCTACCATGCAAACGTTGAAAAAAGAAAAAGAAGGAATAAATAGAATGGAAAAAGGAGGAAGATTGACAAAAGAGTCAAGCAAGTTTTCTAAATGGTAAGCTCAAACCTTGTTATTGTAGGACAGTAGCCTGATAAGGTTTGCAGCGACTTTGACAGTTGCAGGTTGCCCAAGCTGTATCCTGTTCATGCAGGGGAAAAAGCTGTTAAACAATCACTCATAGTAGAAGTTTGAAAATGCAATCTCATGAAGAGTAGTAATAAGAACTGTGAATAGAATAATAACCCAAGAATCAGCGATGGCTTAAATATAACACAAAAAGATGAAAGCAATTTGAAGATAGAGAGTGCAAAATGTGGAAGAGAATTAGTATGTAGGAATATACAATTTGGAAGCAATAGCAAGGTCATTGTGTAGGGGTGAGATGAGAACTTGGTTTAGGAATTGCAACTAGGTGGAGGAGTAGAATATATGAGGGCATTCATGGATGACCAAAACATTTAATAGGCTCTTGAAATTTTACCATTCAAGCTCCATATAGCATTAGAGTATAATACAATAAAGGATGTTCCAAAACTCTCAAATGGGAACAAACTTCAATTGGAAGACAAAATAGCAAAATTAAAAAAGAGAAGCAAATAATAAGAGAAAGTATAAGAAAGAACTGACGTATGTTGGTGAAGGAAATAGCGGACATAGTCGGAAACAACCTGAGAATCAGCAGCCTGCAAACAGGACAATCTTTTTAATCATCATATCTACAAATATACAGACTTTTTTTTTTTTTGTTTTGTGTGTAGGCCAAAAATTCTACATAAAAAAGGAAAAAATTTGGCCAAAAATAATAGTACTATATAGTTATATAGGGAGGTAAGGAGAGTTGAAACAAAAGTAAGAATTACAGATCCAGAGCGGCAAACGTAGACGTTATCAGTGAGCTGTGTAATTTTGTCAGATGCCCGGTTAGCAACATACATCCCTAATCAATCAATTTTAAAAGAAAAGAAAATATTATTTAGAAATTCAAATCCCTAATAATAAAAGTAAAAAGAGAGAGAGAGGGAGAGAGAAAGAGAAATAGAATACCAGTACTGGTACGAGAGTCGGCGCCGAGGACGACACCGCCGTTGTAGGTGACTCCGATGATGGTTGTGCCCATGGAGTGAGGGGCGTTAACGTTCATATTCAGATCCATTTGGTTTGCCTTTGCCTTCCCAAAAACCCTAATCCAAACTCTGCTCCGCTGGGCTTCAAAATATTTTAAGACCTTTCTTCCACCACAACACAAGAGAAAGAGAAGATATACTCACCTGACTGACTTGTTTCTCAAGTCTATTTTGCTTTATTTCTTTCCTTTTAATTCTTCCTTTGAATACACCAACTACACTACATCCATCCATAAATAAATACGCTTTATTTATGGGAGCGTACATGTTTATAAATAAATTTTAAAGAAAATATTATGTTTTAAAATTAAAAGAAATTAGTAAACGTCTTGGCCCTTGTACCCCCAAAATTAGAAGAAGAAAAAACTACAAGTATTATTGAATGTCTTGGCCATCATTTATACTTTAATGTACCATAATATTCAGATTGAAACTACACCTTAACCATTTTATTTATTTTTAAAACATAAGTCTTTTTCTTTTTGGTATAACATTTTACAAATTGTTCCTATAATAATAATAATAATAATAATAATAATAAATTAAGATGTAGTTATAGTTTCTTATTTGTAGTCTAGAAAATATAAAATTAGCAATGCAATGCTATCCTGCTAAAATAAAACTTGTTTCTTTTAAAAGTAGGGGATAATATTGCGAAATTCGTCATACAAATTTTGCTTCCAACATTTCAACCCATACATACATATAATAATAGAAGTATATGGTTTTGCTTTCTGCTCTGCTCTGCTCTGCTAGATGTCCTTCAGCAGTTGAAAAGGAGAAGCTATTGAATTAACATTTTTCTTTATACTTTTTATCTCTGTATATATATATATATGTATATGTAAATGTATCATATCATTGCCAAAATAAACATCTATTTGTACCTCATAAATAAATAACAATTTAAGCACTCTGCACGCAATGCAATGCACCTCACCTCATGACCATACACAGTTTCAAAGAGCTCAAAACGCATCTAAACATAAAGAAACCATTCTTTTCTTGGTTAGAAACTGAAATAACCCACATTTAAACTCTTACATCCATTCTCTTCTGTCCAGTTCCCACCATAATGCTAAATGAACATGGTTTATCCAGGTGACAGATACTATAAAAACCCCTACAAATGACCAAAAATAATGCTAACACTGTTCTCTACTAGATTTAGCATGACTGATATTTGGGTTACAAAGGTTCGCCCTCTAGTTACTGGCCTTCGGTTGTCTAGACTTCATGGAAAAGCTAGGAATCCATTGCAACAGCTTCAGGAAGCAAACGCAATTGAATGAATTGATGGGATGGGATGTGACTCTGGGATTTAACTGCTCTGACAGGAGACCCTACTAGCATCTTCTCCTTGGAAGTTCCTTTCCCCAATGTTCCAAGCACCCTCCTCACTTCATTTGCCAACTCTATAACCATGTTATCCTCATGACCTGTTTACATAAATCCCATATTTTTTTTTTCATTTACTCATTCGACCTATTCTTCTTAATATGTGCGTGCATAGAATTATGATGCACTCATGATTAGTTTCAAGGGAAAAAGAAAAATGACAAAAAGACTCACCTATATCAAACATGGCCTTCTCCAGCAGGAAAAGATAATCTCTATTGTTTCCACAGGGTCCAACAGCAGTTGCAATTTGCCTGCAAAGGTAACAAGCATATGAAAAAATGAAGCTCAAAGCCAAAAACTTTCATCAAAAGGTAAAAAAGTAAAAATGGAAGGATCAGAATATTACATAGCCATTTCCTCCAACGGAGCAGGCCCCAGGTAATACTTGTTTGAAACTTTGTCCGGAGTAGATGTGAAACTGCAATGGAGTAATATTTTTGTTAAGAAAATTATGCACATAATGACTGCTTTTGAGATCCACCTATTACAATTGGAAAAACGACATGATGGGAACTTAAAAAGCAGGGTAACTTACACTATAACTCCAGTTAGAGCAGGCTGCAGGGGATCCGCTTCCTGATTGAAAATTTTGGGAAAAAGACAAACATAAAGAGATAAGCAAGACAAGAAAACCAATTCCAAGTACTGGAAAAATAGAAAACTCAATCTTATACCTTGAAAAAGTCCACAAGGGTCTTTTCATCATATTCGCATTCTCTCCGCTCCAAGTACTACAAATTGAAAGGAAAAAAACATCACTTTTGTTTCTAAGTAACACACAAATTAGTTGAGACAAAGAATACCTAAAAATAAGGATTGTTAAATGAAACAAAGTGCCTGCAGAATTTTCCTTCTATAACATAGAAATATAAACAGCAATACACCATGGTGAAGTGTGAAGCAAGATACCTCCATTGCCACTCTTTCCTTTTCAGGACTTCCCTGAACACAATAAGCAGCACCCCACTGAAAGAAATATTTATAGGGTTAGCAAACAAAGAAAACATGCAACTCTTAACAAGACTACGAAAAATTAGCAAAACAATACAAAACCCAGTATCCAGATCTCTTGCTCTGTGATTGCCTCTAATAATCAGCAAGAAATGCTAGTAAATCAGAAGAAAACAATTGAAGACACAAACTTGATAACTGGTAGATTATTCGACATAAAAGAGTTATTGTGAGCTGCGACTTACACAAACAGCTCCTTCAATGTGCTCCAAGGTGCAAGTCCTTGCAGGATTTTCAGGTGTACCTCTGTGATCAATGCATGCTGTCATGTGGAATAAACAAGATGAATAAGCAGTAAAACAATAAATACTGCACAAAAAAAAAAAAAAAGAGACAACCAGATAATGTTGTGTATATTGATAAAATACTTACCAAGGTCAAAAACACGCCTGTAATCCTTGATGAAGCCTATGACTTTGTCATCATACTCAAACCCAGGGTTCCAGACCAGTGAACCATAACCAAAAACCCAGAAAACCATAGTCGTAAAACTCCTGAGAAAAATGAAGTTGACAACGTTAATTCTTCATCTTAGACGATGAGATGAAAACAATAAAATGCATCACAACATGACAAACAATGACAACAACTATTTATTATGAAATGGTTATTTTACAAGTTATGGGAAGTCAATGTGTTTCTGATTAGCTCAATTTAATAGCAAAGAGATCAAGTTTTGATCGGGCATGATTTTCCCAAGAAACTAAACAAACAAATGTAACCAAGCTGCAATTACAGTGTAGGTCCCAGCTGTCCGCATCATGAGACAAAAATCAAGGAGTCATGTAACATTTGGAGAAAGAGAAAAGATGTAAGTTGTTGGTTTCAATTCAATCACATCCTACTTGATAGTAGGATTCTATCTATAGCCACAAAATACATCTATACTCTATAGTAAGAGTCACAGGAAAATTGAAACAATCATAATTCAACCAATCTTATCTACCAATGCACAAATCATCTCAGTTATATAGGGAGGAAGGCCTTGTCTCATCAATAATAATAATAATATTAATAATAAAAAAATCCTCAATATACAAATGACGATTAAGAAAACCTTAAATAGGCAGGGAGGGTAAAAGCGAGAAAACTAATACTTAAAAGAAAAATAGGAGAATTAAACAAATTACACCATGATATAAAATTGTTTTTATTAGCGGAAAGGAAATTGAAGTTCCGATAATTAAAGGTAGGAGGAGGGCGAAAGGAATTTGCAACTTTGTGTTTGTTGTTGTTTTCCTATTAATGGAAACAGCAGTTGTTTCCCTGTGAATGGCTGATAAATGTAAGTTATAATATTTGGTTAAGAAAAAGAAGGAAAGAACACATTCTGAAGAGAAAGAAAAGAGGCTCTTAATTCGTATTGATATTGAAGAAGTAAAAGAGGGAGAGGACTTACAAGAAGGTATATATATATATATAAATATATGTATAGATAGATAGATAGATAGATATGAAAGAGAGAAAGCGTTGCGTTGATCTGAAATAGAATACGAGGAGCAGGCAATGTGAGGGGAGAAAAAAGGGTTGGTTTTGAGATTAAGATTATTATTATCTCCTGTGTTTCTCCCTCCCTCAACTCTCAAGGAGGCGGCGAGGTCCTCTACCACACTTTATTTATAGCCAAATACTAAACCCAACCCAACTAATCAAATCACCTATGGCTATATGCAGGGTTCAAATATGGGACGTTGAACCTTGAATATTATTATGGGCTCTTCGTTTATTTTGGTCAATTCAAAGGGATCGACAAAGCCCCACCCAAGGAAGAATTTGATTTGTATAAGATTCATTTATTATTATTAACACTTGAAATGTGTGTATAGTATTAGACTATAGAGTATAGAAAGAGAAATATGAATAAGGAAGGAAGGGGCATTTCTTGTTGATTTTATTTCAAAATATAAATACATTTTTCATCAGATTTGCATTTGTAATTTTACCTTCACTTGTTCACTAACATGTCATATATGATCATACCTTTACCCACTGTTTCAAATTTAAATAAATCCAAGTATAGTAATAGTAATAGTTGGTTTAATTCCTTTTGCCATCTTTGGGTATTGGATTGGAGTTGTGGGCTGTGCTATCTTATGTTACAGCACACACAAATATATATTCTGCTGCCATATAAATAAATAAATAAAACCTAAGCAAACGCAAAAAGCATAAATCTGAGAGTCAATTTTTGAAAAATAAACGGAGCCTAAATATCGGTTAAAACGGCGAAAGCCAAAGAAGATAAGATAATATGCAGAATGGGTCTAAGCCTCATCCTCTCCGGTACTCGCCTCGCCTATGTAAAATTGACCAAAAACTTTGCCTCTCCTCATCTTAATCCTCATTGCAAACAGCTGTATTTCCAGGTATTTGTTTTTGTTTTGTTTTTTATTTATTTATTGTAACTAACTCTTTTCTTTTCCCCATCTCATTTGTCTATAAATCTGCCTGAATTTAGAGGCGTTGATACCTTAAATTTGTTTCTTTACCAAGCTAGACTTTCAAATTTGGCTGCTACTGCTATGTTCTGCTTCTGCATGTAGCTCAAATTCATTGGGTTATCTAATTCATGTAAAAAAAGGGTCAATTTCAGATTTTTTTTTTTCTTTTCTTTTCTATGAATTTATTTCCAGTTGCCATCAGTATCTTGTATAGTTTCTTAGACAGTCCCCCCTCTTTTTTTTTTTTTTTTTTTCTTCTAACCATCCGTCTTCTATAATTTTTTTTTCCTAAACCAGGGAGAAAAATAAAGACTGAAAATTTTGGAACAGCTGAAAAAGCATTAAATGGAAATGGAGCATGAAGATGATAACCCATCACGCATTTCAGGCATTCGACGAACACGTTCCCAGGCATCTCCACACTGGGCTGCCCACCATCTACTCATTCTTGTCAATGAGATTGCTGCTATTGAGGCCGATTGTTCAAATGCTTTGTCTTCCTTTCAAAAATGGAAAATTATAGTGGAAAATTGCAATGCTTTGGGTGTGCCACACTCTTCAAATCAGTGCCGCAGGAAGTGGAACTTATTGCTTCATGACTACAAGAAGATCAAGCGTTGGGAGTTGCAGTCACTAGTATGTGATTCATACTGGTCTTTGGGTGGTCAAAGTAGAAAACAATACGAGCTTCCTGAAAATTTCGAGGAAGATCTGTTTAAAGCCATCAATGATGTTGTTAGACTGCTGGGGGACAAATCAGGTACTGACCCAGACAGTGATCCAGAAGCTCAGGATGATATGCTTGAAATAATTGCAGACCTAGGTATTGTTTATCTTCACACTACAACCATGCTCTTTTTAGTTTATGTCCCTTGAATTGAATTGAATTGAATGCATGCATGCAACCTCCAATTTTTACACTGTTGGAGGTCACACTGCATTGCTACACTGATCGGATTTTCTGCGCTTTTTTAGTTACTTTTTTTCTGCTAAGAACACCATTGAACAATGTTGTGTTGGTATCTATCTATCTAATTCATTGCATGGTTTGCAGTTTTGTTAAAATATTTCATGTGTTATGAACGAAATGCTTTGCAGTTTTTCGTGTTTGTTACTATTGAACCGCATCAACCACAAATATGATTAGCTTTTCCATTAAAGCCTCTTCTATTGCCTATTGGGTGGCTTAGTCTTAGACAGTTGAATTCTTGTTCATGAATGAAACCACTCTTTAATTTTTGGGTGTTTATGGAGGAGTCCTCTCAGTGGAACTCTCTTTTTAAAACTTTATTTCTACTGCTGGTATATTGTCTAACTGACCTGACTCCTAAAGCATTTTCACTGCAAAAAACTTCATTGGCTAATCTTGATGTACAACTTTTAATTAAATTACTTGTAATTTATAACATTCTCCATTTTCTACTTTCTGAAGTTGTTAGTATACAAATTATATGTTGTTTGTCAGTGAAACCTATCAAAGTTACTCATATTTCCATTTATTTTCTCTGAATGTGGGTGATACCAGTGATCTGTTTTCTGCGCTTCTCCTTTGCATTTGTTCTTGTCATTTTATCTGTTTATTTACTATGCAACCGTCACCATCACTGCTTTAGGAAATAGAATATATTTTTGTACATGAGTGAATTTGTGGTGGGTATTGATAAACATGAATAATTCAGCTTTTCAAAATCAAATTGTTCAAGCCTTAATTTGTCAGATTGTCCCGTTAGCCTAGATACAGGGAAGGTCCGTCTTCAGTGGCATTTGTCTGCCTTTTGTCATCTTCATGATATTTTCTGTAGCCAACCATGATTGCTCTCCAATGAAATGGGCTTGTGCTGATGTAGGAATAAGAATATGAATAGTTTGGTGGAACCTTTGATGTTGATATTATATCATGTTGCACTTTTATTATTTGGTGTTATCAGGGCCCAGGAAGCAAAGGAGAAAATTAATGCCTTTGAGAAGCCATGCTGAATGCGGTGGAAAAGTCTAAGAAAATTCACGTTGTAGAACAACCTCAGGAAAGCTGTTTTGAAGAAAAGCTTCAGAGAAGTGAAGAAGAAGAAGAAGAAGAAAGAAGTTGGAGAATTGAGGCAGAAGAAAATCCTGAAAACAGCTACATGGACATAAAACATATGTTTAGCATAGAAGAAGAGGGGCAAATTTTGGTGGCAAGACTTGGCGAGAATGCAGAGCAGATCCGCGCTACAGTTGAGGAAAATTTTAGTGAGAATATTGCTCACCACAGCCATAGGGCTGCTGATTTAAAGAATGTTGAGGACTTCCCAACAGATTTTATAAGACGTCAAGGTGACAAGCTTATTGCATGCCTTGGAGACATTTTAAGCACTCTCAACCAGTTTTCTCAACTTGTCCAGGAATACAGTGATTAGCGCTAAACTACCTTTCTACTTTCTATTCAGGGTGCAATCCTCAGGAACTCTTTGGCAAAACACTCTCCTAAAAGAACCCAACCTATCGGTTGCTTGTTCGGTCCGTATGTGTAATTAAACTGGATTTTTGGTGAATCGGTCAAGAATTGATTAAACCGATTAATGCATATATATATCCATGAAATTAACCCATCTAAAGCTTGCCTGGTTTGGTAGTTGGATGGATGTTGTGTGGAAATATATGCTGATGAGTCACCGGAGTCGCTTTCTTTGCATTTAGATTTAGAAGGGTGCAGGTCCAGGGTGATGTCGGCATCTGGGTTATGGAGAACTACTTTCCCTTGCTCTACTCCTGCATGCACTTGCACTTGCACTTGCGCATGTCATGCTCATATATATATATATATATATATATATATATATATATATATATAGATAGATATATATATATATATATATATATATATATCTGCTTGCTACCGATCGATGCCATTCCTTGGGCTCTATGCCGCACCCAACAAGCACAAGAAGAAACCATGCACTCTGCAGAACGGCTGAACATACCAGCACCATGCACCCCATATCTACATACGTAGTAATTCATCAGTATCAAATTAAATCAAACTAATTAAGTTGTCAAAAATACACTACTGCAAGCTCATTGAGTCGTCTAATTAATATATATATATATATATGTGTATAAGGCCGTTTATATGTAAATTATCCCTTAATAATTTTTGAGTGCAAATTAACTACTTACCAGGAGATCACCAGAATTGAAAAAAGTCTCGTCTGATTTTGAAGCCAAAACCATGAACAAAGCTGCCAACTGACTGACAGTGATAACAACCAAAGAGTGATACCTATGACTGGTAACAGATAACTGTTTCCTGATCCTGACATGCATATTAATGCTCCTGAAATATGTCCCCGGCGTCAGACCCACACCCATCGACTCGAACATCTAGTGGAGCCCTTCAAATCTCAGTATCTGTAGCTTACAAGTCAACCGAAACACACCCGTCCTATAAACCCATGACCCCAAAACCAACACAACGCGAGATGGAGTTCAATGGGAAGCCCGAGCTAACATAAGGCAACGATATCTTCACGGTGGAAAAAAAAAAAAATCTAATCTTATGCGCAACTTCAACTAAGAAAGAGGGTAGAAGTATGCATGCCAGGTAGCGAAACGCCTTGTCCACCTCTCATGTCAAGGATTAAGCTTTTGCTTCAATTGAATGTTAATCCGTGTGGCATTTGGATGAATTTTTTCACACAAGTCAACCAAACTCTCTCGATAACTTGGTTAAGTAACAAGCAAGTTACTAATTAGTCTCAAGTTCACATTACGAAATCGAGGGACATAATAAGTGCACACTGAAAACCCCTAATGTCCCAAAAGAAATTATTTATTTATTTATTAATTTAAAAATATTACAAAAGAATATCGAGTCTTCCAAATCATCGTTCGGACCAAGAGGGACAGCCCTAGATGGAGTGACATAACACATACCTTAATCAGTAAGACAGCCCAACAATACGTCGACTGCTCAACCCCTTAAAGAGCATAAAAACTTTTACAAGATTTCTATCAAAAATCATTACAATGTTTGAAATAAAAACATTTTTTCAAAGTACATGATGGTTATCCTTCCATGAAACCTCTATTCGGTCATGGCCCTATACAAGATTGGCTAATGAGATTCCGCGTGTATCCACATGCATCTCACAAAGGTGGTATCTTGTTGTAGGGCGTCAAGAAACAAGAGTTGCCTAAATCCATATCTTTTGAAGAAGCAGCATAAGGTGAAAAAGCCCAAGAAAGTCAAGCCTGATTCAGGAAACTGAACCAGGAGGTTGAAAACAGTGGTGTCAGTACGTAGGTAATGCAGAGGATGGGACTTGGAGCGAGAGCGAGAGGGAGCTTAATTATGATAGGGACAAAAACTGTGAGGAAGACAAACATGAGATAAGATATGAATTTGCCTATGCATGGGGAGTGATCTAGTGCAGTGCACACCACTTGAGGGTTATTCTGAAGCTGCGCAACTCATCGCAGAGCAAGGAGTTTGATCTTAGCATTATATATATATATATATATATATATATATATATATATGTATATGATGGTTGGAGTAGCAACGGAACGTTAAAATAATTAGCCTCTTCGCCATGGCAAACATCAGATCTGGAGCAATTCATGACGTCCCCACAATTGGTGGAAGGCTCCATTGTTATATATTTACTCCTTGGAAATTATATGTAGTTAGTGGGAGAGAAAATGGAATACGGGGGGGTGTCTTTAATTAATGCAAGGCAACTAATGTTATAAGTATCAATCAATGTGTGATATATAAATATAGGAGCTAGCAACTGCAAGGGATGCAGGGAAGCTTTTTTTTGGTTATGAAGAAAGCAACTAATTGTTTAATTGCATTAATTAATATAGAATAGAAGGAAGGATGGATGGATGGATGGTCTGCAATTGCGACTTTGCGGGGCGTAGTTTCTTGGTTGGGAATTTTATCTCGCAGAAACAGCATCATACATAAAATTTTTGCAGTCGCAGCCTGCAGGGAAACAAATTAAAGTATTTGTAAAGCGAAAAGAAAAAAAAGAAAAAAAAAAAAAAAAAAGAAGCAGCAGCAAGCAAAGGGCAATGACAAAGTTAATTGTTCCGTGACCGTGAGTTTCTTTGGCCACTCAAAACAGACGTTTCATGGGAGGAAAGGAGGAATAAAGGTAGTTGATAATTTGCTACTTGCTCAAGGCTAGCTTTTGCTGTGCAGCTTAACTACCCTGACTGGACTGGACCGGTTACATTGCCTCAAAGGGTTAGTAAGACATATTATATGAATCTGACGTAACGTACGTCAATCTGGCATGGCCTAATCCAGTGTTAAATTTGATGCTAATCCATTCCAATGTGGGAAGGTCGAATTAAGCTTCTTTAGGCCTTCCTCAAAGTCAAATGAAAGGATATTAATTGCGTTGGAGTAAGTTGATGCAGCCTTCCTTCTAGCCCCTCGTAGATGCTTGTTCTCGTTAGAATGACTATGTATGTAAGTTATAACCATAGATAATAAGAAGAGACACATACATGCTACAACAATCAAAAGAAAGGATAGGAATGCAATGCATCAGTTACACAAAACACACATACTTTTGCAAGGATAGGAAGGAATCCTTTCCCTGCTAACGGGGCCCGGTGGCCCGCCTGCTTGCTGCTGCGGCTTCCGAATTAGAACAATTGATGAAATCAATCAATCAATCATTGAGTTAAAGCAAGATTGATCCAAATCAATCAAATGATGAAACCAGTTCCATTTAACATAAATTTGGTCCATGCAATTGCAAATTGAAAGAGGAAAACAAAGAAATTTGCAAAGAGGAAAAACAAATAAAATATTATAATAATAGACCACACATATTTCTCACAATCAAAACCCACAAAATGATACACAATCTACTTATAGACAGACACTTCTCAGGAACATGGGTAAAAGGTATTACGGTACGAACCCAATATCCTTGAAGTATTCATGCTCAAGACCACTTCTTGCTGTAATTCTTTTGCTGGGATCCATGCACAGCATTTTCTGTAAGATAATAGACAAATGTATCATCAGTTTAAATTGCAGAGATGCGATAAATGTTATTACTTTCTTTGTATGAAATTATTCCTTAGTGATCATCAGGAATGCTGATATGTTAAAGTTCACAAAAACTGCTCTATATCAACAACAACAAAAAAAAAAAAAAATGGTTGGCTTTAAGTGAGATATTTCAAAGAAGCCACTTTTCTAAAATTTATTAAGATCAGCCGCTTTGAAAATGATCTCAAGCTGCAGTGGCATCAGACTAATAGAATCACCAATATACACAAACAAACAAGATAATAATCCAAAGTCATTCGTGTCTACACTAAAACTGAAGAAAGCACAACAATCAACTAAATATTTCTGACCTTGGCAAAAGAAAAAAAATTGCCATATCGCTTTAGCTCACAACTCATAAAAGCTAGGAAAGATATTTTATCTTTATATAAATCCCACTTTGTTACTTTATAGACTATTATAGTCACAGTCAGGTGAAGCAAAAAACAAAAAGAGACCAAATAAACACTTACAGAAAGGAGGTCAATGCCAGCTGATTCAAGATTTGGAACAACAGTTGCCAAATCCTGCAAGTAAAAGGTGTATCAATTAATTCCTCCAACAATATTTTCTCTCTAAGAGGTTGGTGATAGAACATAAACTAGATGCCATAGACACAATGCTACCTTTGGCGGCCACTTTGGAAAAGCAGACTTAAAGTCAGGCAATGAAGTCACTCCAGGCCATGTATCCTCATTTGGAGTACCCAAGATTCTTCATATAAAAAATAATAGATCAGTCTAAAGAGAATGCACAAGTTTTTGGGAGCAAATTTGCACTGATATTTTCATACAAGCTACATGTAGAAGGCAATGTTTTACGTTCAATGAACTATAGAGCTCCATTTTCTTTGCACATACATATGGAAGTTATGTGTAGGTGTTTGGACATGTAAAATACTGATAAGCAGCCATTCGTTCCCAAGGAGGACGAGATTTAAAAAATAAAAAGAAATAGATCCAGTGGTCAAAATAAGAATTTTTAACATCAGTCATATCTTCTAATGCCAAATAACTCTTCTTTTAGCCTTTACTGATTACTCAGTAGAGATGCAAGTCGCAATCTGGCAAAATGCAAAACAAGTACTCATGGTTATGGCAATGAATTGTCTTGTGCACATCAAGAATGAAGGCATCAAATGTTAGAAGAGCAAAATCATAAGACTTGTAAAAACAAAGAGAAAACATAATCATCCTACCTATTTACAATTTAAAAAGATGTCCATCAAAGAAAAACTGAAAAGAGTTTGCCAAGCTAAGTTTCTTTTTTCTTTTTGTACAAGCCAAGATAACATTCAAACGACTCAATTTAACTCATATTTTCCAAATTCAACCCAAATTTAGCGCATATGTAATGTGGATAAAATGAAATTTTTAAAAAAAATAAGTTTTCTCAACATGTGCAGAGAAAGAGACATTTAACCTTGTTGAACCCAACCACAAAATAAGGGACATTACTTTGAATTGAATTATATATGAGCATCAATGTCTGTGTTTGTTTATTTCAAGTCCGGAGATATGCTCCCTGATATCAATTCCACCATTGTTGCCTTGGTCCCAAAAAACCAAAATCCTAGCACCATTAAGGAGTTTAGGGCAATATTTTGTTGCACAATCATATACAAGTGCATTACCAAGATTTTAACCAATAGACTCGAGAAGTGCCTTCCTTCACTCATCAATGGCAATTAGAGTGCACTTATTGGAGGAAGAAGCATAATAGATAATGTGCTTCTAGCTCAAGAGTTGGTAAGGGGCTTTGGAAGATCAACTCTATCTCCTAGGTGTGCAATCAAGGTAGATCTACAAAAGGCTTTTGATTCTCTGGACTGGAATTCATTCTTGTTGTGTTATCAGCTTTGAAGGTACCAGGTGAGTTTATTAAATGGATAAGCAACTGCCTCTCAACTTCTATGTTTTCAATTTCTATCAATGGTGGTCGGATAGGAAAATTCAAGGGTGCCAAAGGAGTGAAACAAGGTGATCCAATCTCACCTTATCTCTTTGTGTTGCCATGAATGTTCTCTCAAGATTGCTGGGTATTGCTGCCAAACATGGAGTTTTTGCATATCTTCCAAAATGCAAAAAGATAGGCCTCACTCACTTATGCTTTGCTGATGATTTGCTAATTTTTGCTAAGGGTAATATTGACTCTTTGGTTGGTATTCAACAAGTCTTACAACTGTTCTATTCTTTCTCTAGTCTCCAACTCAATTGTGCAAAGAGTGAGATCTTCCCCACTGGGATAAGCATGGATGATTTGATGATTATTCAAGAAGTTTCTGGTTTCAAGCTTGGCTCTCTACCAATCAGATATTTGGGAGTTCCCTTGGTGACAAGAAGGTTAACAGAAAAGGATTGTTCTCATTTAATTGAGAAAATTATGGCAAGAATCAATAGCTGGTTTGCCAAGCAATTATCTTATGCAGGCAAGGTACAACTGATACAATCCATATTATTCAGTCTTCAAAGCTACTAGTGCAGGAACTTTGTTCTCCCTAAGCACATCATAAAGAAGATCTCTCAACTATGCTCTAGTTTCTTTTGGAAAAGGAAGGGAGGATCAGCTAAAGGGGCTCGAATCAGTTGGCAATCCATTTGCTTACCAAAGTCAGAAGGGGGCTTGGGAATTAAGGATATTTTGTTTTGGAACCAAGCTTGTATCCTTAAGAATCTCTTGTCTATTCTTATAATTGCGGGTTCTCTATGGACTGCATCGATCAAAGCCTATGTCTTGAAGAGCAGGGATGTTTGGCAAATTCCCATTCAAAAAGGGAACAGTTGGAGCTTGAGGAAGTTAATGCAATTAAGACAGGTGGCTCAACCTATGTTGCTCCGACTCTTCATTGTTCTTGAAGTACCCGTATCCGACGCATATCCGGACATGGGTATAGGGATATGATCCTACAAGGACCCTCCAAATACATGGAAATTTTAGAAAAAATTGAAAATACCCGTGTCAGACACATACCTGTCTTCGACATTCACACCCGAGTCTAAGTAACATAGGGCTCAATAGTTCATTAAGCATAGTAATGGCACTGCAGTTTGGCCTTTCTTTGGTGTAGGTTATTCAATTGCTGCTGTATGGAATGAAACCATACCAAAGAAAGAGAAAGTGGCTTGGCACATACTGATCTGGTTTCAGTTTCAGTTTCATATCCCCAGACATTCTGTGATCACTTGGATGGCTGTGCTCAACAGGCTTCCCACTAAAGATAGGCTTGTTTCTTGGGGAATGGCAGTGGAGGAGAATTGTTTATTTTGTCATCAGGAGAAGGAATCCAGAGACCATCTCTTCTTTGGCTATGTTACTCCAAATCCTTATGGCAAAAAGTCCTTGATCTTAGTAAGATCATTAAAAGGGTGGATATTGGAAGGAGAAGCTGCAGTGGGCTATTTGCAAGCTCAAGTTGAGAGCCTTAATCACCATCATTTTGCACATTGCATGAAATGCATTTATTTACTTAATGTGGAGGGAAAGGAACAAGAGATGTTACAGCCATGTTGAGGAGATCGATGCTAGGCTGCTGGATCACATCAAAGGAGCTGTTTGTATGTGGTTATATAGGCTAAGAAACATTGCTATTGGTTCTGTAAATCTAGAGGTTTGTAATGCTTGAGGGTTTAATTCTTCTATGTTTGATTAAGAATAGAATGCTTGTAAGAACTGATGTAATCTTCTAGCAGCTCTGCTACTTCTTTAGGTAATAGAATTCAACGACTAATCCAAAAAAAATGTTTGTGTCTGTTTAAACAAAAAATTGGCTACCCACTATATAAACTTATTTATACATTTAGGTTTAAGGACAACCCCACTCCCTACATAAACATAATTAAACAATATCCTATGATCATTTTTGAGTTGACATTTGAATAACATAATGGAATCTTCCTTCCAAGATTAATCAGAGCAAAGACTCCTAACCAATGCACTGAAGGTAAATGCCGAAAAGAACTATAAAATAAAACTAGAAACAGACATAGATAATAACATTACAACTTCCATAGAGAGAAACCATATTAAAAAGAAGGCAACAACTTTGTAGTAAGGAGAGTACAACACCTGAAGATCTTGAACAGTTCATCAATCTCAGAATCCCCAGGAAATAACGGCCGCTGGTTCACCATCTCAGCAAATATACAGCCCACTGACCACAAATCAACTGGAGTAGAGTAATGGCGAGATCCAAGCAGTATTTCTGGTGCTCTGTACCACAGGGTAACCACCTAGAGACAACAACTGTTTTTAGAAGCCAGGCTAACACCGGTATGCTTATGTACTGAAAATATTAAGCATGCAGATAATTAGCCAGGCTCATTTCCTAAAACATTTACAACATATCCAACTAGAAATCAATCCACCCGATGCTCTAAAGGGATCTAAAACTGCATTAGAGACCCCAGAGCAGTGGAAATCCTGAATGTAATGTAAGAGAAACTATTTGATGCAACCAACAAATTGTAGTTGCTCAGACTCTATCTTTTCCTATTCCAAGCATTTGAATTTTCTTGTCAGTAAATAGAAACAAAATGCTTTCGTCCGGCAGAAATGCAGCAGAGCCAAGGAGTTTTTCCAGCGAATTGAAAATTTCTTTTTCCAACTTGTAATTGTTATTGCTTGTATAAAAGGAAGATGTAATATTACTTTTGAAAGATTGATATCAACTATGAATGCCAAGCAAAATATGGGAATAATCAAATCATTAGTAAGACAAGTGAACAGCCAAAAACCTCAAACTTGGTGATTTTTTATACCTCATGCGTAAATGTTCTGACAGGAATACCAAATGCTCGGGCCAGCCCAAAATCAGCAAGCTTTAGTGCATTGGTACGGCGATCTATCAGCAAATTTTGTGGTTTTAGATCTCGATGAAGAACCCTATGAGAATGACAATAAGCAATGCCACATAGAATTTGATAAAGGAATGTCTGCAAGATGATCAAATAACAACATTACTATTATGAGTAATATTAAGATCACCCAAATCCATTAGACAACCAAGGTCAACAGATAATAGCAAGGTCTTATGCATTCAGTTGAAGATGCTAAGCTAGAATAGTGTAATTAATATGGTAAAGAGAGGGGTTGGGCAATTCGACATCTCTTAAAGAGCAGTTCCAACAGCACTACATTTCTGCTTTGTTAAGCTCAAAATTTTATGCAACACATGACAGGTGTAAGATGGCATACTTTCTGGCTTCACCAGACACTTGATTGCCAATAAAAGAACTACAATTCCTCACACTTCAAAAAACGTGTGTATATCATCTCTACTATAAACAACAAAAAACCTACAGTAACCATTATATTAAGTCTTCGAAAAATAGTGTGCGACTTTTTATAGCTGTTAAACTCCAAACATAGAGGTAAGTTTTGCACATATAAACTTTCAAACAGAAGAAAAATCCGACTCACTTTTATCATTTTTGGATCTTTCCCAAATTCTGGACATGAATCCATGTGCTTCTTCAAATCCAAGTCCAGATATTCAAAAACCAAATATAAACGCTTCTCACTGTGCACTACATCCTGCAACCTGTCATCCGAAGATCAATCAGAGAAGCTGCCAAACAAACAGTTACAGCCGATGTATACAAGAGAAAAGAAGAAGTTAGCACATAGTCCAAAATATGACCTTGGTTTCAAAATTTTCAGATCCAAAAAAGCCAATTCAGGGGCTTAATTTAACCAACTATGTTGAAATCCTTCCTTAAAGAAAGTAGAGCAATACCATCAGCTTCTTTCCGCTTCCAGAAAAGTATGGTGTTGTCTTCCTTTTTTTGCCTTTTTTATCCTTCCTTTCACTCAATACATCATATAAGTTTTCAATAACTGATTCACACTTCATCTTATATTAAAGAAGAGGAGATGCATTCAAAAACTTAAAAATCTTTGGCAGGCAAGATAAGCATCAATAGCTAGCATGAATCCTGTTATCTTAAAAAATGCATGAGGTAAATATCTAGTGAATAAGGAGTAGCACAAGCAGAAAGTAAAATGCTTTCAAACTAGTGAATAAGGGTGAAATAGCAATGTGATAATAGGTAATAGGCAGTAGAGTAGTACAGTACAGTGCAGTGCATACCTAACGATATTTCCATGTTGCATTTCTTTCAAGAGAGAGATTTCTCTAATTGCAGTGCTAGGTACACCTTCGTCTTCAGACTCCAAGCGAATCTTCTTCAAAGCAATTGTTTCATTGGTGATGCGGTCACGAGCCTTATAAACAACTCCATAGGTTCCTTCACCGATCTTCTCAACTTTCTCGTACTGGAAAATTGAGAAAAAAGCATATGGAGCAAAGCCGCATAGATAAATGGAGCAAAATAAAAGGTAAATTGAAATGACACTAACGTGGTCCATGTGGTCCAGCGCACAACAAATGCTGGTGGGACTGCAGCTCCAGCAGAAGAGAAGAATCAAAATCCAAATCAAAGTTTCAGAAATAAATAAGTTTAAAGTAAGAGGAAAAAGAAAACAGCAAACTCATCTCAAACATGAAACTAAGCAGAAAAGAAAAGAAAAGAAAATCCTTCTAATCCTTGAAAAGCTTGGTGCAGTAGGCCGAATCGAAGAATTAAGAAAGCAAATGAATATCAATCCATCCAAACAAGAAAAAAGTAAAAGGAAAATGCAATGAGAGAAGAGAGAACCTCAAATCACAAAGAGGAGAGACTACTTCTACTTCTACTTCTACTTCTAATTTCTATTTGTATTTAAGTATTAGAGTAAGAGTCATTGCTCAACATGAACCCTAAAACCGAGACCCATTTTAACTTCTCGCCTCTCGAATATTTTTGCCCAAAATATCAGTATAGTGATTGGTGAATGACTGAATGTAAATTTTATTTTTGACAAGTATCGTAATTGTAACATAACACAAATTCAATTAAAAAAATTATCAAAAAATATTTAAAAATTATAATAATTGTAAAATAAAAAATATTAATATCTTTTTAATATATATTTTAAAAATAATTGTTAAAAAACAAATTTATCCGCCCACATAGTGGGTGTGTAAATCCTAATCAATTATAAATAATTTATCTATATATACATGTAAAATAAATAAAAATAAAATATTGTATATATATATATATTAATAAGATTGACATGTTATGTGACATAAATAAAAAATATATAATTATTTTTTAAAAGTTTCAACATGCTCATTAATAATATATATTTTTAAATGATTTTTTTTTTAATTTTTCATGTTAATTTACTAATTATTAAAAGTATAAAATTCTCATGTTATTTAAGTTTAAAATATTTATAATTTTTTTTTGATAAAAAACTATTAAAATTGAAAAAAAATGTATTGTCAACGCTGATGTTCCAGACTTGGTTTACTACGTAAACCGTAGGACTGTTCACTATTCGGTTTTAACCGAATTAACCGATCGAAATTTAATTCGGTTCGGTTAATCGATTAATCGAATAAAATTCGATTCGGTTAACGGTTAAAGGTTTTGAAGAATTTCGATTTTCGATTAATTCGGTTCGGTTAAGCGAAAATAACCGAATTACACGAATTAACCGAAATTCTTCAAAAAGTCATTATTTAATGCGTTTAGATAAATTTTTTTTTTAAAATTAATTTATATATTAATAAATTAATTTTTTTTGATTGGTTGGATTTGGATGGATAATTTGGATACAAAATCATGTAAAAAAATAGATTAGCAAAATAAATTTCTTATTTATTTCGGTTAATTCGAAAACCAACCGAATTAACCGAAATAATTTCGGTTCGATTAATTAACCGAACTAACTATTCGGTTCGGTTAACGGTTAATAGAAAAATAATTTCGGTTAATTCGGTTATGGATAATTCGGTTCGGTTATTAACCGAATGAACAACCCTAGTAAACCGTAACCGAGCTAGTTTTCCTTGTGTTGGTAATTTTTATGTGTTTATTATCTTCACAAATCAGAGTGAGCAAAATTGTACTCCAGTTCTGTCCACTATTTATGGACTTGAAAATTTGAATTATTACAATATAAAATATAAAAGGTCACCGACGGGCAAAAAATGAAATTTCTCATTAACTTTTTGGAACTTCCACAAGTGTTTAGCCTATAATAAAAAGGATCACAAGGAATAAGTAAAAATGGAATGGTACAGGAAAGGAACACTTTTTCCATGATGGTTGGAAACTGATCTATTATATCAATGTCCCAGTAAGGTATTTCAATTTTTTTCTTTTTGTCTTTTTTATTCACACAACCAACCAAGCAACCAGTAATCAAAACCCACTAGCAAATCTAGAGAAGAGATCAAGCGTTCCAACTTCCAATACCCTACACTACACTACCAGTACAGGCTACAGATGATGAGATTCAAGGCAAGGCAAGGCAAGGCAAGGCCAAGCACAACCATCTCTTACCAAAATACAACATCTCACTCAATTTCATTGCTCCATGTCCATGTCCATCTTCACACTACTTTTCACTCACTTCCTCAATCTCAGTACCAGGCCTCACTACACCCTCACTCCTGCTACCACTACATTCTTTTATTGTATCACCAATTCCTTCTGATTTCAAGGGGTTCATACTAGGGGGACTAGACCTAGACCTAGACCTAGAACTAGAAACATGCTCTTCCAATTGTTTTGGCCTATTTAAGGCACGGCAGTGTGGGCAGTAATAATTTATGTATGGGAAATCCTCCTTCCTGGCAAGTCCTGAAGGAAAAAAAAAAAAAAAAAAAAGAAAGAACAAAGAACAAAAACAGTTTGAAGTCTAATATTCTTCTGCAGCAACACTAGAATTCTGCAGTGTACATGTATGTGTGCAATTGTGTTTTGTTGAATCAGGGGTCAAATGACATTCTTGAGTTGATACTATAACCGCAAAAGTAAATTCCACTAACCATTTTGCATATGGCAGTTGCCACATATGAGTGCATAAGACTGTGTTGGATCTTCGCCCACAAGCAAGGCAGCAATTCGAGCAAGCCATCCCCCATCATGTGTGGAAGGTCCCTGCGGATAGTAATGATCAACAACAACAAGTTGATCATGCTCAGAAGCTCGAGGACCCTCATTCCCTGCAGAATGAGATGTTTCTTCATCAGAATGAAGCAATGGAGTGCTTCCTGTACTACTGGATCTCGTGTGCAACTGCTTTCTTTTTCTAAGTCCACCTGATGGCACTACCTCAACATCATTGCTCTTCCCCCCTGGCACATTAAGCTTAGATTCATCTCCAACATAGACTTTCAAACCTGAATCTGCACCCAATTTAGATGCCAGGACAGTTGCAGCGGCAGCTTTTGCTGCTGGATCAGGATCATATCTCTGCATCAACGTGCTTTAAATAAGTTTGATTTGCATATATATATATCAAACATTCAAAAAAATACTCCAGGATCTAGCTCATAAGCAAAACAAACTCTAAGAACAAACAAAAACTAGAAACCCAAATTTTGTCCCATTGTCTTCATTTCAGCTTTAGAAAATAAGAAAAGGAGAAATCTTAATTTATTGCTTTACATTCTATTTGATAACATAAGATTCTTTAAAACAGGCTTTCCTACAATTTACTTGAGTCGAAACTTTTTCAAGATGATTAGTAAAAGCATTTATACCTTCTCACAATGTTCTGTGCATTGCATATATGCGATAAATTATCCCAAAGTGCTTCTGCAAGCAATGCTATCAATAGTTTCTTTTCCTAATCATTCAAAATAAAATGAGGTTCTAACTAAATACCTTTTCCCTAGTTAAATAACTCTTCTAACCATCCAAAAGGTGGCTTACACTACTAGGGGGAAAAAAAAAAAAGAGAGGTAGATACTTGTTGCAACAATATGTATCAGGGAGGTTCATACCTCATGCTTTCCCTTTCATAGCATTAATAACAGAAGAAAGTTCAATTAGGATTCAGGCACAGGACTTAAAGGAATTTGATGAAACCAATTGCTGGTTTTCTATAATTACCTGAATAAGCTGTTGTGTAGTGTAATAATTAGTCTTCTCCTTAAGTTCATCAATTTTTGCTTGCCTTTCAGCACGAAGTCTTTCTAGAGTTTTCTGGTCCCTGCGGTCACCTATAAGATAAAATTGCAAATTAACAAGATTGCCCATAATTAGAAAAACCACAAACGGTTGAACCTTGATATATCAAAATCATACTATACCATCGTAATACAGTTTACGCAGCCTAAATTCAAAGGTACCAAATTGAAAAATACAATCATGATGCAAAGAAATATGTAAAAGATGGAAACAGTATTTTGAATAGTAACAAGAATAACTATGGAATACCACTTATGCTGTTTGCATTTGAATCAGAGAGAGCTTTGCCTAACATGACAAGCTAGGCAACAGACTTAAGAACTGTCCAACTACCTAAAGCGAGTATGAGTGAGATCTTGATCATCAAAAGAGAGATACAACAATGACGGATTGCATTCTGAAACAATAACGTAGACAATGGTACAACAATAAATGAAGCCTAGAAATTCATGACACAAATTACATGGAAGTGCACTAAGAGGATTCTGGATCAAATCTTAGGTATATAAATTAATCCAAAAAAAATTTCTTTGGTGTACAAACAGGGGAAATAGAGCAAAGATAACAGAGTGGCACAGCCCAACTCCAACCCATTAAAATCAGTAAAAAGAATTTATATAATAAACAATTCAGCTCTGTGTTTTACCTTGAAGTACGTACAAAAACCAAGCTAAGCAAAATAAAACTTATATTAATAGGAAAATAAGGTCTCTTCAAGACTAGATTTAGGCTTCTTTCTGAGCGTTTAGTATGGTTGCTGTTCTGCCACAGTTGGAATGTACTGATTTGAGTTGTCAGCTCAGAAAGGTAGAATAATTTATATATTAAGAGTGTCTGAACTAATTGCTCAACATTGTAAATAATGTTCATGTTTTATATGATTTCCTCTCTTTTTTTGCCTTTTCTCTTTTTAATAATAATAACTAACAAACAAAAGGCTGAAGGAGAAGCAGGAAAATTGGTCTTGAAAATCTTGGAAGAGTGGGGGATGGAGAGAAAATAAGTATAGACAGGAGGATTAAAAAAGGAAATCACGAGCTATATAAAAGGGACAGAAAACGCATCCAATTAGATTGTTCTATAAAGTTAAAAAAGTATTTCAACCAATGAACATCTTGTCTTCTGGTTTCAAACGGCCAACTGGATCAATCCTATACTTTTCAATGATTCCTCAAGTTAAATCTATAACTGAACCAGAATGTCTAGTTTAGGAACACACTTCATACTAACAATCATAGGATTTTTAACTTCTACTAGATATACCTCACCATTCAAAGAAGTTAAACCTCCAAAAAAGGCAAGCCTCATATATCAATTAACATGATAATAAACTTTGGATACAAATATAATAGATAAAAAATAAGTTATGATTTGTATACACAAGCATTAAAGCCATTTCCAACATGCACGTGTCAAGCATGAAAACAGTAAAATAAATAGCTAACTTTCCAGTAAGAGAGTCATAAGGATATTTCATGCAACTATATACAAGGTTTGAACTTCTCTGGACTAGGTGAATACATTTATGCAAAAAAACCTGCAGAGTATTCTTCGCAATGTCATAATTTCTAAATTTAACCAACAAAAACTTAATTCACAATACCATATCAGCCAAGATATGGAACAAATCAGCAAGTTTTGCTTACCTTGAGTTTCTTTTGGGAGGGTGGGGGGAGCGTAATCCTCGTATTTTCAAATTTGTGCACATAATTAGTGCATGCTCACAAATTCTATTATCAGGATTCACCCCAGTTGTAAATATCAACAGCTACTACCATTTAATGACATAAACAACAAAAAGATATATAGACAAAACTAGTCTAGACCTTTAACAACAACATGAAACTTGTGTAAGATATTGAACTGAGTTACTTGCACTTGCACATCCTTGTGATGCTTACAAATGCAGAATAAGCAACAGAAGAAAAAGCAGGCAAAAGGAACATTGGCAAAACTCGAAATGCCCTCATCTTCCAATTCAACTCCGCGGATCTTGTTGTCATGATGGCATAAGCAACTGCAACAACCTGTAAATTGACAATAAAATCCTCATGCGGGCCCATCAAGAAGAGAGTTGATTGAAAAGGTCGAAAGTTATTGGAAGTAGTTTTTCACATTTTCCTTGTTTTTTTTCTTAGAAGAAAAAAAACGGTCATTTGGCCAGCAGTTCATTTCTGGGAGAAGTTGATAGAACAATGGTTGGATTCAGACGTAAACAGAGAAGATGTACAAACCAAATATGGATGAAAAAAATCTGAATTGGTGACAAAGAAATTAAAAATGGTTGGATGCAGAGTATGAGGAAAATCAGTAATGATATCTACGGTACGGTGAGGTTTTCCAAAAGAGAGATAGTAGACACATGTGAAGTTAAATAGATTAATAAAGCTACAAAATACATATATCCATTAAAAATTGATTTTCAAGAATACTACTAGACTGCTACTGTATGAGAAACGTAGAGCAAGCAGAGAGATAGAGAGATGAGGTTGAGGGAGCCTACCTCCAAAATGACAGAAAAGACGATGAGATTCCTAATCATTCTCCTCCAGGTGTGGGATCTTGTTTTCATTCGCGCGAGAACAGCGGCCTCTTCCTTGGAAATGTGTTGAAGCCTCTTCTCGAAATCGTCCCCGTGAATCCTAAAGATTGCATTCCAAATGCGGGAGAGGAGTCCCTTGGCTTTCTTATTGACCAGCGGCAGCGGGGGACTGGATTCTTTGGTTTCAGCGTCAGGATTGCATTTGTCATCCGCCATCGCTCACTGTTGCATTCTCAAACACAAACACAAACACAACTCAAATCAAATCATCTCAAACACGTAAACATAATGCTAAAACATGGTACTAAGTTGAGAGAAGTTGGAGGATCATTTCATTTTCGATTCAACAAGGAAGAAATACCTGGAAAGTCTCCTCACCTCTCCAAGTATTTTTTATTATCAGATATAGATATACTATAATAATAATAATATCTATAGTTGAAATCAAAGTTGCAGATCTGATCTTCCTCTTCCTTCTTCTTCTTCTTCTTCTTATTGTTGTTTGATCGATGATAAGAAAAAGAATTATGGTTTTTGTTGAAAACAACAAATGAACTCCGTGGGATAAACGCTGATTCCAGAGCCTCCTTCACGATACCTAAACTCTTCCTCCCCTCCCATTCCCAAGCAGTCAACCATCTTTTACTTTCAATTTATTAGTATCTGTTCTCTCTCTCTCTCTCTTTCCTTTCTTTAAAAAAAAAAATTAGATTATTAATTTTAATTCTGCGGTACTTGTAGTTGTAGCTTTTTTTTTTTTTTAATTATTATTTACTCGTAGTTGTAGCTTTTATTTTTTTATTATTTAAATTATTTAATTATTTTAAACAAATTATTTATATGATTATTTAATAATAATAATAATTATTATTATTACTTTTTAGTTAAAAATATGTAAATGTATTATTATTTTAGAAAAAGAATAATCATTTAAATAAAACAAAAATAATTTATCAATGAATAATGCCTATAATAATTAATTTTCATTATTTTATATTAGATATTATGCAAAACGTATTCTATTCTATCATTAATAACTACTATTTTCCATGAGCGACAGCTAAATAAAAGGGAAAAGAACCGGATATGAGAAAAACAAGTTTGTCTGCCGAAAAGAAGGGGAAAGCGTTGCTGTTTTGTATGTGCGACTGAAGTCTCAACTCAGCTTGTCCTTTTTTGTTTTGAGGTGAGAGATAAATAAAAATTCATCAATTGGGGGATATGAAGATGGTAGAAACTGCGAGCAACAACGGATGGAGATGGAGCTTTCCGTTTCCACAATTGAGCAGCAGCATCAGGTCGTCTTCTTCTTCTTCTTCTTCTTCTTCTTCTTCTTCAAGTATAGTATTAATTAACTACTAATTCCTGCCTGAATTCATCTCTCCATATTCATAGTCTCAGGAACGCTACTCTCCCTCTCCCTCTCCCCATCAAACTCAAACCACACCCACATAAAGAGAATAATAATATTGTAGCCTCCTCTAATGCAAAGCGAGCGAATTTGTCTGCCTCAAGGACTCAAAGAGTTAAGCTTCCGGTTTATGATGGCAAGGGCGGCCAACCTTATCATATCAGTCACTTTTTAAGCCACCCATCTGGGATCCAAGCTATATTAAACACTAGTGCCTTACAAAACTTTGAGTTTCTTGACACCACTGCATACAGGTCAGTTCCCTCTCTGCCTTATCTCATACTGACTGCCCACTGCCCACTGCTATTAATTATGTAAGTATGTAATAAACTCCACTCTTGTTGTATTTAGTCCTTTTTTTGCAATTAAACTGTCTATCAAGGGAACTGATTTTGATGAACCCATTCCAAGTTTCTCATTCATCCTAAACCATTAACCTAGGAATTCTTGAACCTCAGGTCTTAATAAGTTTTGATGCCTTTTATCTTCATCTTCTTTATCTTTTGAATAGCTGCATAAAAGTGACTCTTAACAAGAAAAAGATTTTTCTTTTATGCTGCCCAGGTGCACACTTCCAAAACTTGTGCTCTTCAACTTTGAAGCAACACCTGTACTTGACTTACGAGTGATCCCCACAAAAGAAGATTGCACTGTTGAGTTATTTTCTTGCAAGGTGAGCTTCTATCCTAAATTTTAGATATTGTAAGGTAGAATAAGGTGGGGGTAAAAATTTGGTTAAAATAAGGAGGAAAAAGATAAAACAAGAAATGCACAAAGAACTCATTTAGCATTTTCAGAACATGTCAGCAGAGATTATATTTTTCATGTACACCTCTAAGTTATACTGAAAATTTTATGTCGTTCAAAAAATGTATCATCCAGTGATTTAGTCCTTTTTTGAAGAAGGACTAATTTGAAGAAGGACTGGCCAACCCTTAATTTGAAGAAGAAAAAAAGAGAGAAAGAAAGAAAGTATGTAATAAACTCCACTCTTGTTGTATTTAGTCCTTTTTTTGCAATTAAACTGTCTATCAAGGGAACTGATTTTGATGAACCCATTCCAAGTTTCTCATTCATCCTAAACCATTAACCTAGGAATTCTTGAACCTCAGGTCTTAATCCAGTGATTTACGCCTCTATTGCAAAACTGAAGAATGCCCAAAATTTGAACAGATTAATCTATGAAAATTTCGCTGTATGGAAAGACTTCTTTGCTCAATCAAGCTGATTTCTAGTTTGTCACAACACAGAAGCATACACATTAATAAGTAACATCAATGTCAAAATGCCATTTTTTGCTGTTGTGCTTGTTAGATTATGATTATAATGAGAATGACAAAGTGTATTTTCACTGAATCCAGAATCTAATGATACATAAATGAAAATGAAAGATTTGATAAGTATTACAAAGAAAAATGGTCACTGTCAGTCATATTCTGTTTGATGACTGGTGAAAATTGTATTTGTATACTTGTTGTTAACATTGTATGCAGTTCAAGGGTTCAAAAGTTGTGGAACGCCAAAATGACCATTTTTCAGGTACTTATGGCCTTTGTATACCTCTAAGCTAATATAGGTTTGGTTTTTTAGAGTGATAGATGTTGTTAGATGAGCTAATAACAATAGCTTGTTTCATAGTGCAAATCAATAGCTTGTTTCGTAGTGCTAAACCTATTGTTTTGAAAACCAATCATTTCAAACTTAAAATGTATGACCAGCATGTTTAGAATTTTAAGCAATGGTACTCGCTTTAGTAAAATATGAATCGTTAAAAAGAAATTATCATGTAACTGCCCAAACCACTGGTTGAAGTGGGAACAGCTCCTCAAGCAGTTCAAGGTTTGGATTTTTAAGACACTGGCTAAACTTTTCATTTTGGTGCCTAACCTCTTACCACCCAATTGGATTGTCGAGCACAAACTTATAGCTACAAATTTTTGCATTATAATAGGCAAGATTTTGAAGGTCGTGCCTGGCGTGATGGTTAAGTGTCTACTTGCTATCCGCTTGGTCACAGGTTCAAACCCTGTAAACAGGGGGAAGGCTGCATACATTGCTTATAGCAAGAGCCTTGTGCGCTGGGTACGACCTTTTTTTATACTAGGCAAGATTCCATTCAGTTGTATCCTTGATAACAGTATTAAGTTAGAGGGCCTATAAAGAATTTTCTTTTTAGGATCTTTAAGAATGCATGTTATGCTATATAAAGTGAGTAATTGGTACTATTTTATAACTATTAATGTTGCTTTCAATTTTGCAGCTACTATGATAAATCATATTACCTGGGACACAAATATTTCTGAACCATTTTTAGAGGTTGATGTGAAGTTGAATCTAAGTCTGGAGGTTGTTATCTTATTGGCTTGACAGATCATGATAGTTACCTGGAAATTTAATTGTGCCCTGTGACAAAACATTGTTCTTTTGGGTTGTCCAGAATATCCATCTGTATATTTTTGTCTTCCAAAAAATGTGAAATTGTGAATTTACATAAGTAATTGTGAAATTGTCTTCCAGAGTCACTGAAGCTTTGATGAAGTTGAATTCTGATTTATAAGGAGAAAAGGGGGAATGGAGGAAAGTTGGGAAAGGAGATATGAATGAGAACATTTTTCTATTTCAATTGATGATAAGATGGAAAAGTGGATAAACAGAGAATTTTGTTTCCGTTAATTTCTTGATAGAGTATCAAATACATTTTTAACTGTAGATAATCTCTCCAAGTTTGGATGATTAAGTTTTAGTAGCATGGAGAGAATGGCAATCATTCATCATTTTTCTCTTCTACTTTTTCACTGACCCCTTTGGATCCTCCCACTTTTGACTCCTACCAAACCTAGCCTAGCCTAGCCTAACTGTTGTTGCATGAAGAAAGTTTCATGCATGGGTTCAGTTCTACTTTTCAACTGAGTAACAGTCAACAAGGAGGAACTGATCAACTGTTTAAAAAATAAGCAGTCATCCTACAAATCTTGCTGGATATATTCAGTTCATTGAGCTTTTTAATATTGATAAATTAAGAATTTTCAATCTCCCTAAACAGCTATACTCTTGATTCAATTTGCCAATATGAAAAGTTTGGTCTAGAGAGGAAGCAAACTGCATCAAATACTCCATCTAGCTTCTTCAACTTGCAGTTCTTTTTAGGTTTATTGAATTTCAAAGTTTTCAGGCTCTTGGTGTGTCACCATAATTTGGGGGCCCCTTTGACTAAATACTCCTAGCTCATAAGTTAGCTCTAGTGGGATGAAGGCTCATACGACTCGAGTTATATTTTATTTTCTAGAATCTTGATTCTAGTCATTTTTTTTAGAATGTCAGCATGATAATATGATTGTGTTCCTGTTTTAAGCATGTTAATGTGTTTATCTCATCTTTGCTCTACCTGGTGTGTAGCTGCTTAGGTGGTGTTGTTTCTTTTACTTTGATAACATATAAATGATGTTGACTTTTGTAAACAGATTTACACGCAACCATTTATTTTACTGCCAATTTCAGCTGTTGAGCGTCCAGGAAATCTGTAAGTATTTTTGGTTTAAGTGCAGCATATCCATCCAAAATTCACCTGTCTTGTAGGAATATTTAATTAAATATGACAGTAATGATGGGATGCCTTAGCACTACGGATTTTTTTCACTTAGATTATCAGCTAATCTTTGGATATTCTAATTTACAGCAAGATAGATATTCTAACCTAATGTGTAGATGATGTATTAATCAACAAGATAGATATTCTAATTTACAGCAAGAAATGCAGATCTTCATTACACTAGTAACCATGCAGATGCTAGGATTATATATGTGTATGTATCCGGATGCACAGTTATCAATTCATCAATGAATTCTCTAACTATTATTTCAATTAGTATCTTTATTTAATATTCAAGAATAATTAGTATCTTTAAGTTGCATAGTAGGTAGGTAGGATAGAAACTTAATCCCGTCAAGTTGCTTATTCATTAAGATGAACTGCAATTAGTAGCATATGGGATGAGATGGATTTTCATTTTCACTCACTGATTCTTCCATGAATATTCATACAATAGAATTGTTATCAATACAGAATAATAAAAGCTCTAGTGGATAGACATGTTCCTTTGCTTCTTCAGCAACTACTGCAAGATTACAACAAATGGGTTCAACAGCAACTTCAAAATTGTTGATAAATTAACTCCTTTGTTCATATTGGCAAGTAAACCTTTGACCTGTTAACTGTTTTTATTTTTTATTTTTTTTATTTATACTTTTATTTTTCCTACTTTCTGTTTCTTCTCAGTTAAGTCAGTGATGATGAACCATATTCATTTTAATCAGATTAATTCTACAACCAATTGTTAAGGTTTTCTAGAGTTCTTTTTCCCCGTTTAAGGTTTTAGTTAAAAATATAGTGTCAAATCTTTTAGTATCTATATAATACAGAACTGTACCAATAAAGGTACCCTCTTCTTTTCCCTCATTTCAGACATGCTGGCTGTTTCCAATTGTGTAACAAACTAACAATTCACCACGTAATTGAAATATTTTGCGAAAGAAATGTAGTATTCTGTTAGATCAGTGATGACATGTAATGAAAGATGTTAATCTGCTAGTATTCGTTTTAATCGGGTCTTTTTTACTAGATGTCCTTACTTCTTCTGTTTAATTATTGATAACAGGCAAAAGCAAGCAAAGGACTGGGATTGGGATATAGATAGATCCAACAAGAAGCTTTCCATAGTGTTTCCCATGGGGCGACACCTCTCTCTCTTTTTCTCTTTATAACTTTGTCCAAATATAATGCAAATACAGGTCACACATACACATATAATATATTTATATTATTATTATCTTAGTTAAATCGGTATACAAGCAATATTTCATTGACATTATATTATTATTATTATTATTATTTTTCTTTTTCTTTTCATCATAGCTGTTTATAAGGGTAAGATATTCTTCTTCTATAATACTATCTTCTATCTGTATTCTCTACCTGTGGCTATCACTGATGGTGGCAATGGCAGAAGAAACTAACTAACTAGTACCAGAATGCAAAAAAGAGTTATTCAAGTATGACGATGGCGCGTGGAAGGAAGTGTAAACTGAAGAACTCTCTGCATAAGCATGCAAATGGTTCATAGTCATACACTGCCAGCAGATATATCAAAATTATCAACGCATTATCTTAGCAACTGCAGAGTATGTGAACACAGCATTTGGAATTTTTCTACGGCATACATATATATATATATATATATATATATATATATATATATATATAAAACTTTAAGCTTGCGTCTAGTTTCCTCAGCTGCCTATCAAACAAACAAACAGAATATAAAGGCACATCAGAATAGAAGTTCCCTAAGGCTAAATTCACAAAGCTAGCGGCTTATGATTAAGCCAAATCCAATCGCCGTCTCTGTTCATAAGAAAACACCGGCGAAGCCAATCCAGATGGATTTAACCAACCTACAATATTCAACAAATCCACCCACATTTTCTTTGTACAAGTAAAACCCAATCAAAACCAGAATGGTTTTGGAATCATCAGGATTCAAAAGCAGCAAGTGATAGAAGAGTATTTACAATAAGAATTTCTCATTCCATGAAGATGCTGAACTGGTAGATAATTTTATTACTGTGAAATGGAAAAAGTCTAAACCATAGACAAAAGATATAGTTTGGGAAAGATATTAGACAGAAGATACAAGTAGATGAGCCATGAAACGGCATTACACAGCACCTCCTTTGACATGGTATTCAGCTGTAAGAAGCTGAGCAGGGTCAGCTTTATTGTCTTTTTCAACTTCGTCGAAGTGATCCTGTCGGGCATTATCAGCCAACATAAGGGCAACTAGCCAGAAGAGGGCTGAATCGAGGGATACAAAGGCACCACCACCAAGGAGTCCAGTCTTGGCAGTAGCGCATTCTGTGGTGAGATTGTGATGAACATTGCGAGTCAAGTGAAGGTGCTCTGTGATGGTTGGCCATAATAGCAGAGTGGCTGCTAAGCCACCTGTAAACCTGCCACAAGCGGATCAAGTGAAGAGAAGATGATATACCACTGGTAACTTAATCAGAATTACAGAAATCATTGAATTTACATAATCATGGGTTTTTATTTTCTTTTATCAAACTTACGAAATCATGGATTTTTTTTTTTTTTTAAATAAAAAGAAAAAAAGAAAAAAAGAAAAAGAGAAACTAGTGCTTACAAGGCAATGTTGAAGAAGACGAAGAAACTAGTGCTTTGGAAGAGAACAGAATGTGGAACAGATTTTCCTTTGTAAGGGTAAAACAGAGACCAATAGCCAGCGACAGTAGATAGTATCAGAAATGTAACCGATAAGTAGCCCAGAACCACCGAAGGATCCGATGGATACTTGCAAATAACCACATCTTTTCCAGAAATTGGAGTTCCAGCTGCAGGCTGTGATTTAAATGAATTGGAATAACTTTTTTTATCAGAAAAATCAAATAATACTCCCTCGTCAACAATCAATAAATTAAGCGTTTTAAAAATAATTATTATTATTTAATAAACCCTAAAACTAACTAACAGTAGCAGATTAGAGTAGAGAAGGTTGAGAAAAAATATACACTTACCTTCTTGTTTTCGGCAATGACTCCGAAGATGAAAGACAAGACGCCAAGAAAGGCGATGATCAGGGCAGCTCGTTTGATGGTCACAGCCATTTTCGCTTTTGATTTTGATTTGACGATGCTCTGCAATAATAATATAGTAGTATTAATCGATGACGACTAGGGTTCAATAATAATCATTATTATTTGCTCTGTCTCTCTCTCTGTCTGTCTGTATTAATTATATTATTAGGAGCAAAATAATCATTGAAGAGGGTTTTTTCAGATTTAAAAAAAAAAAAAAAGAAAAAATGGGCAGAAAGAAACAGAGTGATTGAATGGTATTTGTCGGAGGAATGAACATACCTAGCTGATCAAAAGGCGTGTGGGTGTCTCCTTTTCCCGGAAAGATGAGATCTCAGGAGGAATGGAGATAATAAATTTTTAATTTTTAATTTTTCTTTTCTTATTGAATGAATGATTTCTTTCTTTATAAGTACCAATAATACTATATATATATATATATATATATATATATATATATATAAGGAAAAGGGAATTAAGTATTATTGTGAGATTCAGATTCAAAGTCTCCATCCTTAATCCTTACCCGTCGCCCTTACAATGACCTTTTTGCCCCCTTTCTTTTTCAATTTGTTTTTACTATTTTTGATTTTTCAATTTCCAACTCACCACCAATCAATCACCACCCACCAATGAATCAGAAAAATATGCAAAACCAATTTTGACTTTTCACACTACAATTCATTTTCGCTATTCATTAGGTGAATGAAAAAAAATTATGAGTAAAAAATTATGTTTAAAAAAATTTATTAGTGAGTAGTTTGTAATTTGTAAGTATGGATAATTTTAAAAAAAAATAATTAATTTTAGAAAAAAATTTGATAAATTTTTTTAAAATAAAAATCATATAAAATTTGAAAAGTCATTAATAACTTTGATATGTTTTTTTATATAATAAATTTTTTGATTTTTTAATTTTTTTATCAATTAAATTGGTATCATTTGATAATAACATCAAATCAATTTTTTTTTTTTTATAATAGTAGAGATTTGAAACCAGGACACGTATTTTAAGCCAAAATTAATCCATATATCCATATTATATGAAATCACCAATGTTGAAAAAAAAATTAATTAACGAAAATAAATGGTTGAATTGTTTATGGATGTATTGAAGTAGACCTGCTCATGGTCGGGTTATTCGTCTAAACCCGAAGCCCGCCCGATATTTGAGAGGGCTTAGACAAAAATATTAGGCTCGAAAAATGGGTCTAGACAAAATTTTAGGCCCGTTTTCTAAACGGGCCGGGCCTTGGGCAGAAAAAATTAGGCCCGGACCTGACCCGGCCTGACCCGAATAGTATTATAAAAAATAAATATATTTTATATTTAATAATTAAATAATTTATAATATGAAATTACTTTATTATCCTTGAATTTTAACCTATAAAAAAATACAACTCAATAAAAAAATTTGGCGGGCCAGGCCGGGCTTGGATATTATAGTAATAATATGAATCGGGCTTAGACAAAAAAAATAGCCCATATTTCGGGCGGGGCCGGGTCTGGGCAGACATAAAAGCTCTTAGCATATACTCTGAGCCCGGCCCGAACCCGGCCTAGCCCATGATCACCTCTATATTGAAGCTTATTATTTATATATATATATATACATATATATTTACTTATTTTCATAGGTTGCATTAGCCATCTAATTTGTTAGAAAATTTAATTTTTAATGACTTTTATCGTTAGTGAAACTTGATTTTCTTACTATTAGATACATCAAATTACAGAGAGAAAAACATATTAACAAAATATAAAAATATGCCAATCAATAATGAAATATAAAAAGATGCAAGTTAAAAAAAATTAATTATAGAAGATTAATCCATGTATTTGTAGAGAAATTGTTGGTAAATAAATTAAAATGAGACCTTGTTAGTAAACCGTCTCAAGAGTTGAACCATATGCTCAATATTTGACAAGATTTATTTGAAAAATAGATTTGGACAAAAAATAAGCAGATTTAAAAAATCAGGTCGGACCTTGGCTTTAACATTCAAAAGTCGAATCTGATCCAATCTGATCTATTTTTTAATTACATAATTTTTATTTTTTTATTTTTTTATATATTATACAATTTATATCATATAAAAGATAAATATATAATATTACAATGTAAACATTAGAAAAGATGTTAAATTATTCATATTTTTAAATTTAATAAAAACATAAAATTACTAAAAAATAAATAAATAATATATATTTTAATTTTTTTAGGAAAAAAACTTAGGCGCGAGCTATGCAGGTCTAAGCTATACCATTTACAAATCTGAGTAGCTTTGGACAAAATATTAAAATTTGAATTGTCAAACTGAATCGAGTTTGGGCAAACATATATAATGTTAATACTATACTTAAATACAGTCTGACTCATGAACACTTTTACTCAATAGTAAGGATGAAATCATCTTTAAGTTTTAAATTCAAATCTCACCGTAGATTTAATTCAATTTTATTAACTTATTGGTTTAATTTGTTTCTTTATTAATTTATTACATGGATGTATTATTTGACATACTATAATATACCTTTCATTACACTTCAAAAAATTAGATTAAAGTTTTGAACATGATATTTATATTAATTTATGACAGATTCAATGATCGATTTTTAAAGTTAAAATTAAATCACTATGATAAATTATGCAAAATATGGGATGAATTGAGACAAGATATAAACATAACATGAAAAAATAATTAAAATATGATATGACACGAAAAATAACATGAACACGACACGAATATGTCAAAATCTATATAAAACGAATTATTAAAATGTAAAAATTTATAATACTTTGAACATACAAAAAATAACACGAACATGAACACGACACCAACACACAAATGTTTCTCTAAATTTAATCATTATGAAAAATTATGCAAAATATGTCATGATTGAGATACGATACGAATATACAATTTTTTTTTCTAAATTGAATCACTATGACAAACTATCCAAAATAATGGATGAATTGAGACATGACACGAACACAATATGAGAAAAATAATTAAAACACAACACAGAAAATAACATGAACACGACACGAATACACGAACGTGTCAAAATATACATAAAATGAATTATTAACGTGTAAAAATTTGTATAAATTTATAATACTTTGAAAACACAAAAAAAATAACACGAATACGAACACACAAAATTTTCTCTTTCTCTTTCCTTTCTTTTCCTTTCTTCCCTCTTTCTTTTCTTTTCTTTTCTTTTCTTTTCTTTCTTTCCTTCTTCATAATTTTTTTTTTAAATACCTAAACTAACCTTTAATACCATTGTTAGGTTGTCCCCAAGCAAGAGCTCTTAAAATTGAAATTGAGCTCTCTCATGATTTGGGGACAACTTTTAACTATGTTATAGATCATAGATATCAAAAGTTACTTAATTGTGATTATAATACGTAAACTGCATATAAAAATGGGATAAATGTCAAATTTACTAATCTAATTATTTTTTATGCAATGTTATCATTTACTTTAATTTGGGGTGCAATCTTATCATACGGTTAAAAAAGTTGATCTTAAAGGTGAGTTTGGTTTGGAGAATGTTTCATTACCGTTGGTAATAGGATTCTCCCTTACAAGATTACCAAGACACATTTCCAGTAATATGTCATATCTGTGTTTGGTTTAGCAAGCCTTCATATAAAATTCTTATGTTTGGTTGACAGCATATAAGATTCCTAATTTACATCTTTTACTAAATTACTCTCTAAGCAAAAATGAGAAAATTTGTTAAGTTACACATATTTATTGACCTATTATACCAATATAATATATTTTGATACAATATTTAATTACTAACTAAAAGAAAACTACAATATACAAAGGATGGAACATTTTTTAAGTACTAACAAATAGAAAACTACTATTTAAGTCTCAAAGTAATGCTACAATTCTTAAAGTATCAAGCATACACAAACAAAACCATACACAACTACATTGATCAGCAACAAAATTTATCATACATAAGTTGTTGTTCAAATTTACAAGGAAATTAAAATCATTTGTCAATATACAAAATAAGCAAAGTTGTGCAAACTTCAATAAAAAATCTCATAATTAATCCTTTATTATAATAAGAAGAATGACATGCATAATTGCTATTGCTCATATCATTTGATTTTTTTTGAAATATTTCTTCTTGTTGTTCCGTCACATTTAAGTTCCAATACTCTATAAATGCAGTTTCTGCATCCCTTCGATCCTTATACATCTTGTGATGGCCACCCCGATAACCCAAGCCTTGAACTTTAGCTTCATCCCAAGTATTATAAATACCTGACCTACGCCCGTCGAAAACAACATAATACTTTCCAATCATTTTCAAAAAACCTAAAAATATAAAGTAATTATCAATATAATTGGCAAATAAAATTAAAATCACACTATTGATCATAGAGAAAGACTTCATCTTAAGAACTACAGATGTAGATCTCAAGCACATCAAATGAAGAAATTCAGGAGAATTTCCATACTGGAAATACTTACCGCTGAAGGACGAACCCCTCCAAGTGTTGTGTATAAAGACAATTTTTTAGTGGAATTCTCTGTTGGATTCGACCTCATGCTCAAACAATAATCAAATTAAAGAAGAACATGAACACAGCGGAATAATAAACAACGAAATAGTCGAATCTTACAAGATCATGCTTGTAAAATATAATGCGATCTTGTAATTATAAAGCATACATACGATTAGAAATCATACCTTAACTCAAAGATCTAGTAATCTTGAGTTTATAAACAGCCCACTCAATCTTGAACACCAAGCTATCAATCCGAGATTTCAAGCCACACAAGTGTCTGGCCTCTAACGGTAATCCATACAAGATGATCAAGAAAACCTTCATAAGGTAGGAACAGAGTACGATGCTAGTAGTCTAGGTTTCAAGAAACCTCCATAGCCAAATGCTTCATAAGCATTAAGGAGAAGAAAACGCTTTTCTTGCTTCTCCGGGTTTGGTGTGTCAACCTCAAGGATTATCTTGATCTTCTTTCTTCTTCACTCTATGCCTTTGCTCTCTTGAAAGAAAACGTTTTTCTCTCTAGCAATTCATGAAGAGGCAAGGAGGAAGTCAATAAATCAAGAAGACACCAAAGCCTCTAAGCATATCATATATGCGGCTAGGGGGCCATAGGGAGGTTGGCTATCACATGTTTCTTTTATATAGGGGGCGGCAATCACTCCAGGGTTTGGACTATTGACAATGACTCTTATGTATTTAACCTTAAGCCCTTCCACTTAATTAAACTATTTAATTAAGTCCCTATTGATTAAATTCTCAAATTAATCAATTAGGCTCTTTCCATTTTAATCTCTTAATTCACATTTCTGTGTGTGACCCATTAAACTTCCAATATGTTGGCAATGAATATAAATTAATCTAATTAATTTACATTCATAGATCATGAGCGGACTCTAGCAAGCCATCATGACCACCCAAATACTAGAAAGTCAAGTTAGTCTCGACATAACCTTTCGTGTTCAGCCTATCACTGTAATTCGATCCTTTCGCCAAATATCCCGGAAAGACCATGAGCATGGTGCAGTGTCTACTCATGTTCAATCCATATTAGTTTTTTGCAGCTATTAGTTAACTTTGTGAACTTAGAGAAACTATTTCTCCTAAATTCATCATACTCTGGCCAGAGATTCCATCAAGTTAACTTAAGCCAAGAACATATGAGATATGTCTCTGATGTCACTTGGAGTGGTGAATCCTCTCTGGATCACTCATTCATCTTCGTATGGTTTATGTCATACCCAAAACCACCCTACCATAAGCATCACTCTGTGTTAGGGATCCGTTCGTGATGGAATCAAAATATGACACTCTCCATACAAGATGACCTGGTATCACAAGTCAGATGACTACTTACACGACTAATACGTGAGAATGTTTCCATAGGACTTGAGTGACAATACCAAATGGAGTTCTCACGGCGGGCCATGTTCATTGAACTTGTTCAACAGATAAGCACCTACATGTTATCCTAAAGTATCTCATATACTTCAACACGTGAGATCAGTTGCTTACTAAGTAAGTAGGCTTAACATGTACTAGTTTTTGAGCATTGCCAATGCCTCGTTTTGGCAATACGATGACCAGTAACCGATTTAGGAACATGGCTTTGATGCATAAGGATCTCACAATTATATATAATTCCTTTGCAAGGCCATTATGTTCCATGGGCTTCATCCGATTAGTACTTAATAACTTCTTATCATTGTACTAACATGAAGGAAAACCTTGTATCATTAAGATATAGTGATGGGTTTGCATTATTGGTAGTTTATGCCTGACCAAACCGATTGGCTCTAGGGCATATACCAACAATCTCCCATTTGCACTAAGACAATCGCTAATGCATCCAGTGCCGAACTCTTTCGATTAGCAATTGTGTCTCTACTAGGACATAGCTTGAGTACATCGTTGTGAGAATATGCTTCGGTCATATTCATTTGATAATCTCTATCACAATACTTATCCGGATCACAATGAAACCTGATTCCTCATGGCTCATGTTGTTACTTTAACAACTAGGAATCTTTTAATTAGCCCAGTGAGCTATGAATCCAAATATACCTTCTTGTAGCCTTAAACAAAAAGGTTTGTATTCTGACTTAGAATATAAATAATTCAGTCCTCTCTAATTTGGAACGTTTCCGAATAACTGAATCCATTTATATCATGGTCTTAAGTCACTTGTTGGATTCTCTCTATGTTAAACTTATTTAACATTTAATCCAATCATTTGTTGCTAAATCTTTTAGATCTTAGCATTACTGTCGATTTACCTTTTAATCATCAATGTATCTAATATACATTGTTCAATGAGTAATCCTCATTACTCCTACTAACCCTTAGGTGTGCACAAAAGATATCTCAACCTTTTGATAAATTCAACTCTTGAATGTCACTATCAAAATTGGATATCTTAATCCATTGTCTAACAATGTTCTATTAAGTAAACTCATCTCTTATGAGTTATGCATCACTATGCATCCTACTTAATCATTACGTTTAGTAGACTCGTCTCTTATGAGTAATGCATCACAATGCATCCTACTAAATCTTTGTGCCTTTATGCATCTTATGCATAATGTCGGATTTCAACTTATGACTTTTAACTTTTAAATATCATAAACTCCCACTGTTTCCTACTTGTGTGGAAACATTCAAAGTAAACTTATTTACTTTCCTATGGGATGTGAATTAAAAACTCTTTTGAATGCACATTTGTAATTATAAAACCAAATATCTCATATCTCATATCTCATATCCCATATCCCATATGAATGTTTGTTTTACAAATACAATTCGAAATCCTTTAGAGGTTAGTGTTTCAGCAATCTCGGCTATTTTGAGCATCATGGACTTTTCTATGTCATCACATAGTAATGTCCATCCAATTCATCTGATATGAATTCTATTAGATAATCAATCAATTTAGTTTCAAGACATTCTTCATTTAGATCATATCTTTATAAAAATGCTCTTTAACTAAATTAGTTTCATAATCTCATTATGAAATTCCTTGAGCCAAAGCTCATCTAGTTATCAAGTTTTGTATAAGATTTCTTTTGATTCATAATCAAAGAAACTACTAGCATCTATATACTTTAATCTTATACTTTTGGCTTGAACAACCTTTGATTATCTTTTATGCAAGTTTCTAGCTTATTATGAGTGTAATAAGACCATAATATGGAACAAATTCCATATGACCTTTCGTTTCATTCTAGGATGAATGGCCAAGCATCTAATGCTAGCATAACCGAAATATCAATGATAATGTTTCTAAAACATTCATCATGAATAGGTTGGCAAGCTTGATCAAATATCAACTAAGGTTGCCACCTCCTTGGTCTTATTCTTTTCACTTGTCCTTACTATTAGTTCCATCTATATGTCATACATATCTTTGAACCAATCTTATATGTATCATATACCTAAAAGTAGTGAAAACAAACTCATAATAACCATGAAGTAAAACTTCTTAAGTTTCACTTCCTTTCAAGTATCAAATATACTTCTTGTATTTAAGTTTCCAATGCCTTGCATTGCCACAACGATGGTATGTCCTTTTGATCGATATCAATTTCTTTTTTCATCTCATTATCCTTACTTTGAAGAACGTTTCTTCGGCTACCTTCCCTTAGTGGAAGTAACAAAGTGGATGATCTTCTAGTCTAGTGAGCACATTCAACAACACCAATCGATTCATGTTGTCCCACAACACGACTTGCTAATTGCTCTTAGATAATGAAGAAAGAACTAAGTCCATACTTAGATCATGATCCATAAATCAACCAAGTTTCTCAAACTTGTTGATGCATCCATTAGCACATGATGCCTCATAGGCTACCTTTTTAATCATCTTTCATTGGAACAATTCCTCGAGATGTTTGAACTTCTCATTGCTAAATACCTCATGGATCATTAAGGACATAGTCATTCATTTCATATCCATCACAATCTTATTGTGCAATTGATTAATGTAAACCGACTTTGCATCGAGTATGCAATTAAATGACTAGTTAACCTGCCATGACAATTTATATCCCATATAAACCAATGCATATAATAGTCATTATGCAAATTGCAATCATTAAAACCAGGTTTTAAAGTTTGAATGATTGTTCTCACTATTTTATCAACATAGTAGCCCTCCTCTACTATTCGAGAAATTTAACTTCTAAACTTCTTAGTGAGCAATGACCCCTTTCATCCCACCATGACCTTGAGTGACTCAACAAGCCATGTTGAAACTAATTGAGTAGGTAACTTCGCTTACCAATTGCATCTCTATGCAACTCCTTGATCAGTTAGGTGACAACTCTTTGCCTAAATGCATCATATGTATTTCGCCTAACTTTGCCTCTAAACGTCATGCGATCAAGTTTTACGCATCCGAATAACATGACATCTAGTTGAGTAAGACCCACCTTCTATAACTCAAACATGAACGTACATTAGTTTGACCTTGAGTGCCTCAACAAGCCTCCTACTGGAAGAACTCTAGTTATCTTGTTAAGATGGTGGAAGGCAACTTATCATGCGTAACATGGACTCAATATAATTTAATGAGAGATTTCTTTATTTCATTAATTAGGTCTCATTTCTTTTCTTTGTTGATTGACATGCATAGCATTTATTCAAATATATATCACATATATAAATTCAAAAATAAATCTATCTCATGCAATCTACTAGGATGATTATGAACTTTACTACTCTAGTTTCCTTGAGCCATTAGGAAACTAGTTGGTCAAATTCCTAGGGTACCTATACATAGTTTTCATAAGTCTTGATGGTGATCTCCTTGGTTCTTCTTCTTGGCGCCTTTTCTCCTTACATTTGGGAATTACATAAATTCTAATCTTAGCCTAAATCTAAATCTACAAGCCTATATAACATTTACATATCTTTAGTAGAAACCTCGAGTTACATTCGATGGGAGTTAGGTGAGAAGAGAATTTACAATCCCAGAAATGAATAAGAGAAGGCAGGGTTCCCAGATCCTAGTTATAAAAATACTAAAAAAAAAAATTAACCATCCATGACCTAAATCTAAGGTCTAAGTCCATAACCATCCTCATGCTTTCATAATCACATCAGAAAGCATAAAAATAAATGCATACATATTTAATGTCACTTAGTAATCTTGTGTGTCATTTAAGGAAAGCAATATTTAAATTCATTTAAATATACTTGGCTCAAATTATCTAGCAATTTTAATTTTAATTCAATTTACTTGAGTCCTAATCCAATTAGGATTCATTGAATTAAAATCTTCCATCTAATTAAACAATTTAATTAGATTTCCTAACATCTTAGGAAGTTCAAGTTTGATTAAAAAACTTTCTCTACAAAGAAAGTTTCATATCTTCTCCTAACTTTAGGAGTCCTTGTTCAACTACGAAACAATTTCCACAAGGATAGCTTAGGTGCATTCCTAACTCTTAGGAATCTAATCTTGACTAGGAAACAATTTTCATAAGTCCAAAATTCCAAAGAATAAGAATTTTCAAAAATAGAAGGCGATGCCCTAACACACAATTTTTGTGTGTAGCCGTCTCCCACCTTTAGTAAGTCACGTCGCCGTAACCTGCAACCTTTGTTGGGGCAACGTTTGCCTCAAAGCAGCTGCCTCTTTTGGTGGATAAGTAGTGAACAATTCACACACAATTTATTCGTTAATTTTTTGCCAATTATACCTACAATTCAAGAATCAAATTCAAGAACTCAAGGCTGCCCAGAAAATTTCAACAACCATGCAAACAGTTTGCACAACTTTGAGAGGCAGTTCCGGCAATAAAAAAGATAAAAAAAATTCACCAAAAATTACAGCAGAAAGATAGACATGTTTTGGACTTCTCCTCAAATTTTCAGAATTTTTGGACACATCTAACCATGTCAAAACCGCAACTTACAGCAGGTGTGCAGAAAAATCCTGCACTTGTGTTCTTCAAAATTCAAGCACCAAAACCAATTCAAATCAAATCCAAACTTGTTTCTTTTAACTTCTTTGTGTCATGCAATCATATGGAATGGTTAAACATTGATCAAATCAATTTTAAACATGTTTTAAATAATTTAAAACACCAAGATCAGATTGCAAACAGAAGCTGTCAGAATTGAAACAAAACAAGAAAACGTTTTTCTTGAAAAACCTTTGCTAGATCAACACACAATTTAATCCAATTGAATATTACCATAAATTAAACATGTAAATCACAAGAAAACTTACAATCTAGGCTCTGATACCACTGTTGGTATTCGACCTCATGCTCAAACAATAATCAAATTAAAGAAGAATATGAACGCATCAGAATAATAAACAAAGAGATAGTCGAATCTTACAGGATCATACTTGTAAAATTTTAATGTAATCTTGTAATTATAAAGCATACATATGATTAAAAATCATACCTTAACTCAAAGATCTAGTAATCTTGAGTTTATAAATAGCCCACTCAATCTTGAACACCAAGCTGTCAATCCGAGACTTCAAGCCACACAAGTGTCTGGCCTCTAATGGTAATCCACACAAGATGATCAAGAAAACCTTCATAAGGTAGGAATGGAGTCTTGCCGAAAACGATGCTAGTAGTTTAGGTTTCTTGAAACCTCTCCCCATCTAAATAAACATCCATGGCCGAATGCTTCATAAGCATCAAGAAGAAGAAAACGCTTTTCTTGCTTCTACGGGTTTGGTGCGCCAACCTCAAGGATTATCTTGATCTTCTTTCTTCTTCACTCTATGCCTTTGCTCTCTTGAAAGAAAACGTTTTTCTCTTTAGCAATCCATGAAGAGGCAAAGAGGAAGTCAAGAAATCAAGAATACACCAAAATCTCTAAGCATATCACATATGCGGCTAGGGGGGCATAAGGAGGTTGGCTATCACATGTTTCTTTTATATAGGGGCGACAATCACTCCAGGGTTTGGACTATGAACAATAACTCTTATGTATTTACCCTTAAGTTCTTCCACTTAATTAAACTATTTAATTAAGTCCCTATTGATTAAATTCTCAAATTAATCAATGAGGCTCTTTCCATTTTAATCTCTTAATTCACCTTTCTGTTTGTGACCCATTAGGCTTCCAATATGTTGGCAATGAATATAAATTAATTTAATTAATTTACATTCATAGATCATGAGCGGACTCTAGCAAGCCATCATGACCACCCAAATACTAGAGAGACAAGTTAGTCTCGACATAACCTTTCGTGTTCAGCCTATCAGTGTAATTCGGTCCTTTCGTCAAATATCCCGGAAAGACCATGAGCATGGTGCAGTGTCTACTCATGTTCAATCCATATTAGTTCCTACAGCTATTAGTTAACTTTATGAACTTAGAGAAACTATTTCTCCTAAATTCATCATACTCCGGCCAGAGATTCCATCAAGTTAACTTAAGCCAAGAACATATGAGATATGTCTCTGATGTCACTTGGAGTGGTGAATCCTCTCTGGATCACTCATTCATCTTCGTATGGTTTATGTCATACCAAAAACCACCCTACCATAAGCATCACTCTGTGTTAGGGACCCGTTCGTGATGGAATCAAAATATGACACTCTCCATACAAGATGACCTGGTATCACAAGTCAGATGACTACTTACACGACTGGCACATGAGAATGTTTCCATAGACATTTGAGTGACAATACCAAATGGAGTTCTCACGGCGGGCCATGTTCAGTGAACTTGTTCAACAAATAAGCAACTACATGTTATCCTAAAGTATCTCATATACTTCAACACGTGAGATCAGTTGCTTACTAAGTAAGTAGGCTTAACATGTACTAGTCTTTGAGCATTGCCAATGCCTCATTTTGACAATACGATGACCAGGAACCGATTTAGGAACATGGTTTTGATGCATAAGGATCTCACAATTATATATAATTCCTTTACAAGGCCATTATGTTCCATGAGCTTTATCCGATTAGTACTTAATAACTCCTTATCATTGTACTAACATGAAGAAAAATCTTGTATCACTAAGATATAGTGATGGGTTTGCATTATTGATAATTTATGCCTGACCAAACCGATTGGCTCTAAGGCATATACCAACATTCCCATCCCCTGAATTTCCAATAGAATCACACCTAAAATAGTTATTTCTTAACAGTATAGAATCCCAAAACTGCAATTTAAACTTACCAATTAAAATGTCTCTAACTGAAAGAAATTGTGTTAACACGATTTACCTGACAGCCAAGATCCCCAAGCCCCAAAATATGCTCACCATCAGTTACAGCAATAACTTGAATACTCATTTCAAGCCTGTTCTTCAAGACATCAAAGAACTTTTCCCCTGCACATTATTAGCAAGTTAAGTCGAAGCCAATCTAGTTGGAGATTCAAATTTACACAACGAAAAGAAACATTCATACTTCTCTTTCAAACTAATCAATAACATTTCTAATCCCAATCAAATAATGTTATATTAAAACATTTCTTTTCCATATCATTCATTATTGCAAATATTAGAAAAGAAAATAAATGCACTTCAAAGCCTAAAGTGAAAATAACCAGAGGTAAAAGGGAGACCTCAAGCTCCATAATGGCCATATACTTTTGCAGTGAAACTTGATATTTTCGGATACTGTCCATCAATTGAAACTCCAAGAATCAAAACGCATAAATTGAAACCCCAAAATTAAAATCCTAAACCCTTGAATCTGATATGCACACACAAAATTTATAAGCTAAAAAATATAAATCGAATACTTGAAAATGAAATCATACCTAGATTGATTGACAAAATCAACAAAGGGGAAGAAAATGGTTGATTGCAGCGTCGTGGGAGAGGCGCTGGTTCAAAGAGAAGTACTCGAGACGAGAGGAAGAGGTTGCAAAAATAAGTCTTGTGGTGTCAGTTGTTATTTCATTATGTTATAAGGGCAAAAGGGACCCAAAACATTAATATTGGGGGGGAAAGTGGCACAAATGTTACATTACGGGCGGAATGTAACATAACCTTAGAAAGATGTGGGTATGATATTACACACAATATGACCGAATTTTGACACTGTAGCTAATATCATATTACCGAGATTGCGGAATGCTTGTGAACCAAACATGATAATCTCATGACGGAATCTTAGATTCCTGCTTGTAACGAAACATTCACCGAACCAAACCCACCCTAAATGTTATCTTAAATGTTAAGATTGATGATATGATATTTGTTAAAAAAAATATTAATTTTTTTATATTTGAGGTTGCTAGGGTTTGATTTCTAATCACTGAAACTAAAAGTCCAGCACTCTACTAACATACTACATGATTGTTGGCAAAATCCAATTATACAGTGGGTTAAATTAAAAAAAAAAAATTAGTGACATATCAAAAAAAAAGGAAAAATGAAGATTTTTTTTTATATATATATAAAATAGCTTTTAGCAGTTATAAATTTTAAATATAGAAAATATTTATAAATTTTTTCACAACTATGAAATGGATTATTATCCTATACACACGTAGTGAAATTTTTTAAGAGAAGTTAAAAAACTATCACATATTCTTAAATTGTATTGAAAAAATAAAAAATAAATAAATGAGACATGTGACAGTTTTTTAATCCTGCTTATAAAATTAAAAAACTCTTGTATAAGATAATAATCCATATAAAATATATAATAAAAAAGCAGCGGAATTGTTTTTTTTTTTTTAATCCAATTATTTTTATTTATCTATGAAATTTATAGTTAAAATTTAAAAACAATCAAATAAAATAAACTTACTACCGTTGATGATGGCAATCAAATAGAATCTATTCAGATTTGAATTTGTTATTAAAATATTAGTTTTTCAAGCCAAATTCAAGGAGAAAAAAAGGTAGTAACAAAAGGGTTACTGACTTTATTGAAACTACTACCACCGTCCATGATTGATGATCAAAGAGTTTAAGGTGATGTTGATTAATTAGGCTCCGTTTGCTTGAGAAATTTTGCTATAGTCACTTGTTGTTACAATTTGCAAAATTGTAATCTAAAGTAGAAATGATTTGGTGTGTTGCTATTTCTTTTTTATCACAAAAGAAATATTTAATATTTATATAGGCATATTTTAAGAGATTAATTTGTTGTTTAATAAATTAAAAAATTAAATATTGAAAAATTAAGTATTGAATTTTTAATACTGAATTTGTATTATAAAAACTATTTGATATGTTACTGAAATTAAGTACCGAATATAATTATATTATATGATAACTTTAAATGATAAATTTTGAAAATTATTCATTTCACAATTTTAACCTATTAATATAATATTGGGTTAATATATAAATTAGCCCTTGTACTTTATGCCTTTTGTCCGTTTGGTACCTGAAGAAATTTTTTTGTCACTTTGGTACTTGAACTTTCATTCCGTCAATTACATTAGCCCTTTGCCTAACACTGTTAATTAATGGCTAACTAGGCAAAAAACAACCAATCAGAGGCTAACACATGGCAAAAATTGCCACATCATTAGTGTCACGTCATCATATAAGAAAAAAATTCAAAAAATATACAAAAAAATTCAAAAAAATATAAAATTCAAAAAATAAAAAAAATAAAAACAATTATTATTTTTTTAATCAAAATTAAAAATTTGAAAATCACATTTTTTTTAAAAAAAAAACCAAAAAAAAATTATAAAAATCAAAATAAAAAACTGATTTTTTTTTTTTTAAAAATCAAAATTTTAAAATTTTTTTTAGAAATTTAGAAATTTAGAATTATAAAATGATAAAAAAAAATAATAAAAAATCAAAAGATAAATCTAAAAAATTCAAAATTAAAAAGAAAAATAAAAAATAATTTTTTTAAATATAGAAACTTCAAATTAAAAAATATATATACGAAAATTTGAAATAAAAAAATAGAAATTTAAAATTTAAAAATAGAAACTTTTTTTTTTCATTTTTATTAAAAATATTCAAAAAAAATTTCTTATTTTTTATTTTTAATTTTTTTTTACAGATTTTTAAATATATATATATATATATATAAAGTTTTCAATTTTATAATTTATTTTGATTTTGGTTTTTTTATTTTGATTTATATAATATATAAGAAAATTCGAAATTAAAAAAATAGAATTTAAAATTTTTAAAATAGATTTTTTTTCATTTTTATTAAAAATATTCAGATTTCCTTTTCTTATTTTTTAATTTTTAGAGATTTTTAAATATATATATATATATAAAAAGTTTTCAATTTTTATAATTTATTTTGAATTTTGGTTTTTCATTTTTATTTTATAATTTTTTTTTAAAAAAAAATGAGATTTTCAAATTTTTAATTTTGATTTTTTTAATTTTTTTGAAAATTTTTGAAAATTTTTGAATTTTATTTTTATTTTTTTGATTTTTTTTTTAATTTTTTTCTTATATGATGACGTGACAGTAATGATGTCATTATTGACAGTTTTGCCACGTGTCAGGCTCTGATTGAGTGTTTTTTTGCCTAGTCAGCTTTTAACTAATGGTGTTAGGGCAAAGGGCCAATGTGATTGACGGAATGAAAGTTCGAGTACCAAAGTGACAAAAAAAATTCTTCAGATACCAAACAGACAAAAAGCCTAAAGTACAGGGACTAATTTATATATTAACCCTATAATATTTTATATTATTCTGAATAATTTTAGATAAAAATTAAAATAGCTAATTTAAATATCTTATCTTTTGTAATAAAAAGATGATAATTTAGTTCAAATATTTTTTTAATAAAAAAAAAATTTGATTGAATATGTTATGCATTAAGTGATAATAGTTGTCTACTTACTTATCTCAATTAAATATTTTTATTAAATATCAAACATATTAAAAAATTAAACTGTTCAAATTTTTATCTTTCAATTCATTACAAAAATTCAATGTTTTCTCTAACACACTTAAAAAAGTTAAAGTTTAGTTGCGACAATAGATATTGTTTCAATGCGGAGAAAATACTATGTTTACGATCCATTTGAATGGATGATGACTGATGAGATTGATTTCGATAAGATTAAAAATAATGATGTCGGTGAAATTAATTACTGTAACGATAAAATTAAAATCAATAGTTGGATATATGTTTAGATGCAAAAGCAACGGTAACTATGAGATAAGGTGGAGTGAAAATAGATAATAATTATTATGAACATTAAATTAAAATTTTCATATAATAAAAAAAATTTAGATTATTTGACATTTATGAAATTAATAAATGATTAAAAATTATATTTATGTCAAATAATAATTTTAATAATAGGTAATTGAAAATTAATAAAAATGATAAAAATATATCAAATAGTATTTTTGTATTTAATTTTTTATTATTTATGTTATTACTTATTTATAATCAACTTATATTAATTATATAATAATAAATTTTATATATTTAAAATTAAAATAAAAAATAAAAAAATAAGTGGCATTGCCACAAGGACAAAAAAGAAAAGAAACATGGGTGCATTTTAGGAATCCCGGTGAAAAAAATTAGGTGCACCAAATGTCCAAATGAATATTTCGGAGCGGCTGGGGTCAAAAAAATCCCCAACCGCACCAATTTGAGGGTCCGTTTGAGATTTTTTTAAATCATGATTTCAATGAAATATGATTGAAGAGAATATAATTTTTGAAAATGTCATTATTGGGAAAGTAACATTATAACGTTTGGTATGCATGAGAAAGTGTTATTAAAATTCAGAGAAAATTACATTGACACGTTTGGTTCACTAAACACTTTATTAAAAATATAATAATTTCTGAAATTACCTTTATCAAATAAAATACAAATTTTATTAATTTAAATATTTTTCAATGATATTTATTATTAACAAATATTTATACTAAATATTTAAAAATAATATTTCAATTGATAATTTGAGTCACTTTTAAGATAAAAAAATATTTATTCTTTTAATAAAATTTTGAAATTACTCTCATTTAGTTGATAAGTTAAAAAAATATTTTTTGTAATAAATATTTCAATGATATTTATTATTAACGAATGTTTTTACTAAATATTTAAAAATAATATTTCAATTGACAATCTTAAACAAAATAAGAAGAAGGGTAATTTTATCTTAACATTTTTTAATTTTGCAACTACATGAGAAAGTTATTTTCCCATCTCTTCTTATGTAAATAACATTTCAATGCTTGTGAGAAAATAATTTTCAACATACCAACCACGGGAATCAAATTCCTGCAATTAAATTTCCAAAAAAGTAAATATTTTTCATCATACCAAATGTGCTCTTAGTGTGTTATATACATTATGGCCAACGGCAAGCCTAGATGACCAAGTGTGAGTTATGCTTTGCTCATATGCTGATTGCACTAGTCTTGTATATGGTACTTCATTCATTTCGGAAATTAGATCCTCGTGGGGAAAATCATCTCCTATGCATTTAACAATTACTACAAGATTTTCAATCAGCTTGATAGTGCCTGCATACCTTTCTTTCTGTTGGAGATTGCAAATTTAGAATCATTATGATACAAAACCTGATAACAGCTGATCAGGGAATAGCCACCCAGCTCTTTCAGACTGAATGTCATAGTATTTGTATCGCTACTTGTATTTACACTACTGTTAACGTTTGGTTGCAGCTGCACTGCGGCTTCAGCTCATTCCTCACAGTGTTGAAAAAATAGGATCGGACAGGCTGGTCGGATCAATTCAACCCAAAAATCATGCATCGAGAAGACAGATGATACATCATTGTTGGCTGGCAGATCCATAACTAACTATATGAGAAGTCAATAGTGTGGCTGTGTCTCCCTTCTTGGACTGCTTACTTGCTTGATTCCTGAGACTGCTTTGAAAATCTAACAAATGCTGCTTGCTATTGCTATTGCTATTGCTAGTACTGCAGAGCAAGCGTCGTGTCCAAACATACTGCCACCGGTACATCCTAGCCTAGATGGTTCCCACATTAGCCAAATACTATTAAGAACTGACATTCACGTCTATTTGAGAAAAGGGCTGCATAAGCATAAGCATAACCTTTCACTTAATTTGCAGTTTCTCATAATTGAGCAGAAAAATATATAAGTTTATAAAATAACCTACCATTTAGCAATTGCATCATTCTAACATTTCAATTTGATGCTTTCGAAGATGCTCTCTGGATCTTATATCAGCCTACATATACAAATGCAAGTCTAGGCTTGAGTATTTCGTACCACATAAAGAATCAAATTAAAGATGCTCAAAGGTTCAAGTTTCTTATTTCTAAATAATTGATCTCAGTGACTAGCAAAATTATATCAAAATATTGGCCTTCCATACCAGCACTTTTTTTTTTTTTTTTTGTATTTTTTTCTTTTACCAAATAATAGCGTCCTTTGTGAAGAGTAGCAATCAAAGTCTGAGATATCTATGGAAAGGAGTTACTACTGGATAGTTATTTTGAAACCCTGAATCAGCGAGGGTGCATTCCATATACACCCTGGTGCTGTTGAGGGGGGATTACCCCTAATTATGCTTTGGATTCCACCGCACCGGAGGAATCTCAAGAGGTTTCTATCATAGACAATCACTCCAATTCACCTCTTAGATGTATATAAAAAATCAATTTCTTTTCAGGTGTTTTTTTTTGTTCCCCTTAAAAACTAACAATATGTAGCTCTACAAACATCACAGCAAAGCGCCAAGGCCTTCATATAAGAATTGTTAAGACCAGGGTACTTCCACATTCTCATTTAGAACTACAACAAACAACGATACAAGAAAGAAATCAACAAAGCTAAAAGATTAAGCACTTCAAAGAATTGGTTGCATGCTAATTTGCCCAAGAACAAATTCATAATTTTACCAGAAAGCACCAAACTCGATTACCTGCCTGATAGGCTCCGGCACACGAAATTTGCATGTCATCTTTACAATCTTGATGGCAGTTTCAAGTGATACTCGATGACCAATTGAAACAAATACAGGCTTCAGTGAACCTTGCGTTGATCTCATTGCCTATTAAAAAATAAAAAGACAAAGTACTGTGAAGATGTGGGACTATAAAGCTGAGTTAACTTTTGTACATCCATTTTTCAATTCTCAAGTCCCTGAACTTATGAAAAAGAAAAATAAAAACAAATGACCTAGCATTTTAACAAGTTGATATCTGATACTATTTTAACATTCTACAGTGGTTAAGAAATTTTTTACAGATACCTTTAACATGCTGCAAAAAATTGGGAGCATCTCGATGTTGCATAAGAATTATAGATCGCAGCATTAAATAAATCAGCAGCTACACCTACATGCTTGTAGATTTGATAGATAGTACATGGAATGAGATAAAAACTCTCAAGGTATAGTAAATGAATGATTAAGGCTTATGCCTACTTTACTTTGAAGCATAAGCAACCCAGTGAGTTTGCCAGAAAAGATTTCAAAGAAATAGAAGCCCTGGTATGCATTCTGCTCATATGAGTCAAATGGCAATTCCCATATTGAAAAAGAAAGTGCTCTTTAACAATAGGGTGGTAGTTTCATGGCGCCTTAGGTTATTACATGAGGCCAGCTATCTATGTTGCTGAATTCATTACTCTTCACCTTAGGTTGGTTGAATAAAAGTGCTTTCATTGCATGATTGTGAAATTTTTTTATGTATTACATATCTGCTTATGCTACGACTAAACTAAGCAGGAAGAATAAGAAAAAAAAAATCATGCTCAACTTCTTACCGCACCCCAAATGAATCCTGAGCTGCCCCTTAAAGTAATAACGTCCTTGGCTCTGTTTTCTTCAGCTTCGAGAAGTTTTCTTACCCCAGATTGAGTAAGACCATCAACATGATGCAGCTGAAAAAGATATCAATATATTGGCAGTACTGGCCATATATATATATATATATATATATATATATATATATATATATATATATATATATATATATATATATAGACACACAAACTTATATATATTTATACATATGTATGTTTCATAAAAGTCACTAATATATAATAGTGTCAACAAATGTGGGAAGAATTATGGGAAACCAATCTGTCAATAATTGCAGCCTATAGTCAACAATTGTTTGGTAAACAATCCCTGATTTTTAGGGATTATACTGACTTGGTTTGTGTATATATAACAATGTAATCAGTTCTTAAAATATAGAACACAGAATACATCAATTCTGATTTTCTGTTTTCTGTCAATTCTGATTTTCTATTTTCTGTTATGGTATTAGAGCTTTAGGTCCTTTTTCTGTGATCTAAAATCTGTTCAAAACAGAATTTTTTGTTCAACCTTCATTGCTGATTTTTCAGCTCACAAATCAGCCGTTGCTGATTTTTTTTTTGTTACTGATTTTTCAGCCTTCATTGCTGAATCTTTAGCTCATTGATCAGTCTCCCATTGCTGTTTTTTTTTTTTCTTTCTAAACCTTCATTGTCAATCATCCTGCATTGTTGAAATTTGATTTCATTCTCAACATGTCTTCCATAACTGAGAATGATTCTACAGCCCAATCCAGAGAGGTGGTACTCAATCAAAATCAAACAACAGGAGAATTGCAGAATTTTCAATCAGCTTACAGATTGAATGGTAAAAACTATATGAAGTGGTCTCAATTGGTTCGAAGCTTTCTAAAGGGGAAGGGAAAATTGAGCCATCTCCTTGGTACTGGACCTACGAAGGAAGATCCCGGATTTAATGCTTGGGATGAACAAGACTCTATGGTGATGTCCTGGTTATGGAACTCTATGTTACCAGAAATCAGTGATACGTGTATGTTTCTAAGCATGGCCAAGGAGATATGGGAAGCTGTCAAACAAACCTATTCAAAAGTTCATGATGCAGCACAAATTTATGAGATCAAGACCAAAATCTCTGCCACAAAACAGGAAAATCGATCAGTCACGGAGTATTCCAATTTCTTGAAGAGTCTATGGCAGGAGAAGGATCATTATCAATGCATCCAGATGAAATGCAGTGAAGATGCAACTATCCTTAAGAGGTTTGTTGAAAAAGACAGAACTTATGATTTTCTTGCAGGATTAAAAATTGAGCTTGATGCTGTAAGAGTACAAATACTCGGAAAAGAGGATTTGCCATCTTTAAATGAAGTAATAGCAATTGTTCTTGCCGAGGAAGGAAGGAGGGGTGTTATGATTGAAACCACACAATGGAGAGTTCGGCTTTAGTATCTAAAAATACTACTACAAAGAATTATGGCTCTAAGCAGCATTTTGGTGAAGGTAGTAGGCAAACAGATCTGTCACAATCTTTTAGCAAGGATTCTTGTGGTGTACATACTGCAAGAAACCTCGCCATACCAAGAAGAAATGTTGGAAGCTTCATGATAAACCTCAAACCATGAGTAAAACATGGTCAGAGAAGAGTGGACAGCCAGGGACAAGGACAGGCGCATATGGCAAACACACAGTCAAACAATGAAGAAAACTCCCTACATGCTAAATTCAACAGAGAAGAGATTGGGAAATTAAATAGTCTTGGGGACATTAGAAAAATCGCATACAACAGGTACTTGTTCTTTGGTATTCACAAGTATTTCTTCTCAATCTGCTCATGTTTCCTCTTCTTGTGTTTTTAACGCTTCAGATAAAGTTCCTCAAATTCCTGGATCATTGACTCAGGAGCTACAGATCACATGACCAATTCCTCACAAAAATTCATTTCCTATACCCCTTGTCCTAGTAATAAAAAAATTACCATAGCTGATGGATCAATGACAACTGTAGCTGGTCAGGGAGATTTTTTTTGAGTGACTACCTTACACTTAGGAATGTTCTTCATGTTCCAAAATTATGCACCAATCTTGTGTCAATTCAGAAACTCGCCATCGATTCTAATTGTAGTGTGATATTTTATCCTTCTCGTTGTGTCTTTCAGGAACAGGGCATAAAGCGGATGATTGGACATGCTAGAGAGAGGGATAGTCTCTACCACCTTGAAGAATCAAATGGACAAAGTTCGATTAAGAGTTTGCCACCGTTATCCTTTCTTTCTGAGTCATTCAAATCCAATAAAGATAAGATATGGCTACAACACTTTCGTCTTGGACACCCATCTTTTCATATTCTTAAAATAATGTTTCCTTCATTGTTCAAAGGGTTAGCCATCGAAAATTTTCATTGTGATGTTTGTGAATTTGCAAAACACAAACGTGCTTCTTTTCCAATCAGCAATAAAAGAATATAAGTTCCATTTACCCTGATTCATAGTGATATTTGGGGACCCTCAACTATTGCTAATGTTTCTGGGGCACGATGGTTTGTTTCATTCATTGATGATTGCACTCGTGTTTCTTGGATTTTTCTGTTAAAAAATAAATTTGATGTGAGTTCAGTATTTCCAACTTTCTACAATATGATCAAAATTCAATTTGGGATTGGGATAAAGAGATTTCGATCTGACAATGCTAAAGATTTTTTTTAATCAATTCCTTTCTCCTTATTTCCAAGAAAATGGCATAATACATGAGTCTTCTTGTGTTAACACACCTCAACAAAATGGAGTGGCCGAACGAAAGAATGGTCACCTTCTAGCTAGCACAAGAGCTTTCTTGTTTCAAAAAAATGTCCAAAACAATACTGGGGCGAAGCGATTTTAACTGCTGCTCATCTTATCAACAGACTTCCTACAAGAGTTCTTGATTTCAAAAGTCTAATACAGGTTCTCACACATTTCTTTCCAAACTTTAATGCATCCAATAATCTTGTCTCAAAGATATTTGGCTGCGTTGCCTTTGTTCATGTGTATTCTCAAAACAAAAATAAACTTGATCCTCGAGCTCTAAAATATATCTTCGTTGGATACTCTTCCACTCAAAAGGGCTACAAATGTTACCATCCTCCAACAAGAAAATTTTACATGTCTACCGATGTCATCTTTGTCGAAAAAGATCATTACTTTCATAATCCTTATCTTCAGGAGGAGAGATCCTTCATTGAAGATAAGGACAAAGACCTTTTTCTCCTTGAATTTCCAGCTACTCACCTAGCTACTGTCCCACATCAATCCGAGCTCAACATTCTGACAGACACACTATCTGAGCCCAACATTCTGCCAGACACATTATCTAAGCCCAACAATCTGACAAACACCTTATCCGAGTCCAATGTACAGTTAGAAGCCGAGCCCCTTACGCTCAAATCACAAGGAATGTTGCATGGAAAGCAAGCTCAAGAACTTACTAGTCCATTGCAGGTTTACTCAAGGAAAAGAGCACCAATATCTCAACCTGTGCCGGTCCAATCACCCAATTCTACTTCTGGTAGTGTCGAGGTAATTACTTTACCCACTGAAACACTTGAACAAAAAGATTATGACGTTCCAATTGCTATTCGAAAAGGAACCAGAACCTATACTAAACATCCTCTATCTTTGTTCATGTCATACAAGAATCTTTCTCTTAATCACAAGGCCTTTCTTTCTAACCTAAATACAATTCTTATTCCAAAAACATTATCTGAAGCATTAGGAAATGAGAATTGGACAAATGCTATGAAGATTGAGATGGAAGCACTTGAGAAAAACAAGACTTGGGACTTGGTGAGACTGCCGAAAGGGAAGAAACCAATTGGGTGTAGATGGGTGTTCACAACTAAATATAACTCAGATGGTACTTTGGAAAGGTACAAGGCAAGGTTGGTTGCCAAAGGGTATACTCAAACCTACGACATAGACTATTTGGAGACTTTTGCTCCTGTTGCTAAGATGAATACGGTAAGAATCTTATTATATCTAGCTGTGAATTTTGGTTGGAAGTTACAACAATTTGATGTCAAGAACGTCTTCCTACATGGAGATCTTGAGGAGGAAATCTATATGGAAATTCCTCTTGGGTTTGACTCGAATGAAGCAAAAGGAGTGGTATGTAGACTAAAAAAGGCGTTATATGGACTGAACAATCCCCAAGAGCTTGGTTTAGGAGATTTACCAAAGTTATGGTGGGTATGGGATATTAACAGAGTCAAGGTGATCATACTTTGTTTGTGAAGCACTCAACATCTGGGGGAGTGACAATATTGTTGGTCTATGTGGATGACATAATAGTGACAGGAGATGACTCCGAAGGAATAGAGAGTTTGAAGAAACAGTTGGTGAAGGAGTTCGAGATTAAAGAGCTAGGCAGATTGAAGTATTTTCTTGGTATTGAAGTAGCTCACTCTCAGCAAGGGATTATTATATCACAACAAGAATATGTGTTAGATTTATTGGCAGATGCAGGCAAGCTAGGATGTAAGCCAGTAGAGACACCCATAGAGTCAAACCACAAACTTTGTGATGATCCAGAAGATATGATGGTGGATAAAGGTTTGTATCAGAGACTTGTGGGGAAGCTAATTTATTTGTCACATACCAGACCTGATATAGTTTATGCTGTTAGTATTGTGAGTCAATTCATGCACAATCCCAAAGAATCACATCTCAGAGCAGTGTACAGAATACTGCAGTATTTGAAGGGTATACCAGGAAAAGGAATTCTGTTTAAAAAATGAGAAGGACTTTCTCTTGAAGCCTATACAGATGCGGATTATGCAGGATCCGTAGTTGATAGAAGATCAACCTCAGGATATTGCACCTTCCTAGGTGGTAATCTCGTAACTTGGAGAAGCAAAAAGCAAAATGTGGTTGCAAGGTCCAGTGCAGAAGCTGAGTTTAGAGCAATGGCACTTGGGATGTGTGAACTATTGTGGTTGAAAATAATCTTGCAAGATCTGAAGATTAGGTGGGAAGGCCCAATGAAGCTGTATTTGACAACAAAGTAGCCATCAATATTGCACACAATCCAGTGCAACATGATCGTACTAAACATGTTGAGGTGGACAGGCATTTTATTAAAGAAAAGCTGGATAGTGATCTAGTTTGTACTCCTTTCGTTTCTACTAGTAATCAACTTGCAGACGTGCTCACCAAAGGGTTGTCTAATGCTGTTTTTCAGAAAATAACCAGCAAGCTTGGAATGAAAGATATCCATTCACCGGCTTGAGGGGGAGTGTCAACAAATGTAGGAAGAATTATGGGATGTCAACAAATGTGGGAAGAAATATGGGAAACCAATCTGTCAATAATTGCTGCCTATAGTCAACAATTGTTTGGTAAACAATCCCTGAATTTTAGGGATTATACTGACTTAGTTTGTGTATATATAACAATGTAATCAGTTCTTAAAACATAGAACACAGAATACATCAATTCTGATTTTCTGTTTTCTGTCAAATAGTATACAAAATAATAGTTGATGTAAACTCACATTCTTTCCGATACCAATGGTTGGAATATTAGCAAGAACACCTATATGAGAGGCCAAACCAAAACCTGGCCAAGGAAAAACCGCAGTTTAAATCATTTGTGGAAGATGAACAGAAAGCAGCAATTCCTTAATAATGGCGATAACAAAGAATTGCAAGTTGTGAATGATGTTTATTGGACAACAAGCCTCAAAGTACAGTGAACACATCATCGCAGTATAAAATAGAAACTGAAAATGATCGCAAAAAAAAGAAAAAAAAAAGAGGGTAAAAGTGAGGGTTATATTATATAAAAATATAATTGCTCATATTTGGGTTTCAATAGCTTTGGTGTTGTAAGTGAAGGTGATAAGGGCACTTAATAGAGTAAAGACTAAACTTGCCTCGAGGGTGAAGTAACCCATTACCATCCACCATAAGTACCTGCCGAATGCATGCAGCAATTAGATGACAAAAAGGAGATGATGAACAATAATAAATAATGACAAAATTAAAAAATATTAAATTGAATATGGAGGACCTGTGGGTAGAAAGGACTAGCATCGTTTTTCATCTTTTCCAAGAGATGTACAAGAATGGGAGCCTTTAAAAAGAAGAGGTAAAAGGGGTTTAGTTAAATAGTTTATAGAATTATAGAGAAGACTTAGTCAGTAGCGAGTCACATGAGAACCGGGGAGGACCATGGCCCCCAAGAATTTTGAAATATATATATATATATATATATGTTTGTGTGTGTGATGTTATATACATTTTTTAGATATATCATTCAAAAATAAATAAATGGCCTCCCAAAGGATAATTATCTTCAATTTTCATTTGTAACTTTATAACTCATTGAATTTTTTAAAAAAAAGTTTAAAAAATATCAAAATTTTCTCAAGTTTAACATTTAAATTTTGTTTTTATCTAAAAAATGAAAATTTTATATAAAATAATAGTTTCTAAATATAATATATGTTTGCAAAGTGTGAAGATTATTTTTTTTATAAATCATTTACTAATTTAATTATAGTGTCAATCTTTTTGAGTCAAGAATCATGCACCAAATACTCGAGTGTAAATAGGTTAAATAAATAATAAAAGATAAAATAACAAGACATATAAATTCTTAAATAAAATTTGTGAAGTTTACGACTAAAAACGATTTATACGAAGACTATGAATGAAAATTTTGAAAATCTTAAAGCTACAGAGTATTGATCTATTTATTAAGTTCTATTAATCTATCAATTTTAATTTTTAATAATTTTCTTTTACATTGGTTTTTTATTAGAAAAACACAATGTTTCATGAAAAACTATATCTAATTAGTTTGCGTAATTAGTTTTCCTTGTAAAAAAATATATAGCTTTAATTGAAAAGACGATTTCACTGGTTACTAATGAATTGATTGAAAATGAGTAATAAAAAATACAAGTAAGTTAGTAACATGAATTGATAAAAATAGACTACTAACTAAATATTTGCTTCCATAATTAATTAATTAATTTTAATTTTATATATTGAACAATACATAATATAATATATGTATGTATGTAAACGATTATCTTCACTGTGCATAGAAATTCTGACTCCGTTGCTGGAGTTAGTAGTAGTTATAAGAAAAGAGGGTAGCTACCTCACGGAAGGCAAGGAAGCCAGGGACATAAGGAACGTCAAGGGTGAGGCAAGTGTATTCCTGATAGACGAGGGGTAGATGATGATGATGGAGGTCCAAAACCACCAGGCTCCCACATGCCATGGATGCCTCTTCCTTGGAGAAGCTGACGTCCACTCCTCCCACATACTTCACTTGTTGTGACTCTGGGAAATCATCTACCCAAATCACTCTTTCCTTGAGCGTATCTTGAATCCTGTCATTCCATTCCATTTCAATCACTCCTCTATTTTACACAATTAACAAACCCAAATCCAATCGATACATTACAAATTACAATTACATACTCGGCCCATTTGCCCAATTCAGCCGGACCAGAACGTTTTACTGCTTCCTCTTCCTCTTTCTCAATTACCCCTTCCATTTTCCACTTTCGCTTCCGCTATTCAAAACTTTAGATCAGAATCAGATCTAATTTCTTTACATCTAACGCAACTTCTTCCTACATTCTGCATGTATTTTCTATGCAACTACTAAGATGAGATAAAGAAGAGGAGATCATCTTCGAACGGCAGGCTGTCAAAACCGTGAAGAGGGAAATCTACGAAGATTTTCCAACTAAAAAAAAACCAAACTCAGTCGAAAATCGAAATCGAAAGAGTCAAAAGAACCATGCCACGCCGCGGGCCGAAAAATCAAAATCAAAATAAAACAACCCAACAGCCTACTAACAGTAAGATAGAAAAAGGAAATGAAAAACCCAAACTCTAATCAAGGTCCAAATTCAAAGAGGAGCCCGGCTTCAACAAGAAAACAGGTTGTATTCTCCTGGAGCCTCTCTCTCTTCTTTCCAAACTTTCTAAACCTGCTTCCTCTTTCCAAACCTGTTTCCACTTTCTTACCTTCTTTTTCTCCTTATCTTGGAAATTTCGTCTTCTGTTTTAATTTAGATCACGCCTCCCATATAAAATCTATAACATAACCAACTTTAACGTTATGTTTGGATTCACGAAAAAAAATTACATGTAACTTTTGGCTTTTTTATTATAATATAGCCAAAAAAAAATTTTTTTACCAAATTACCGTTACTTTTTGATTATTTCTCAAAATACGGACCTTTTTTTTTCAGCTGGGAAATCGCCATCCCCCATGGCGATTTCCCAGCGTGTTTTTTTGCAAATTTGTAAAAAACACCAAGGGAAATCGCCATGGGGGATGGCGATTTCCCTTGGTGTTTTTTGGTAAATTTACAAAAAAATACCAAGGGAAATCGCCACCCCCATGGCGATTTCCCTTGGTATTTTTAGCAAAATTTGCTAAAAACATGAAGGGAAATCGCCATGGGGTGGCGATTTCCCTTCACGTATATATTTTTTTCAATTCTTAGGAAAATTTAAAAAACATGACTCAATAGTAAATTTATTGTGAAATGATATAACGAATAAAAGTTATTTGAAAAAAAAGAAATGAATAATTAAAAATTATTATAAAAAATATTATAAAGACAAAATTACTCTTAATGAAAAAACTTATTTTTTTTTCTTTCATTAAGGAAATATTATTTTTTAAAAATTTTAATTGAAAATAAATTTAAAAAATAAAATATTTAAATAAAAAAAGTAAATAAAAAATTTAATTTTTTTTTAAAATTTAAAATTTTTATTTTCAGAATCTTTATTTTTTAATTAAAAATTAAATTAAAAAATAAAAGAAAAAGGGAAGAGAAGAGAAGGTTTTTTTATCAAGGATAATTTTGTCTTTACAATATCCTTTATAGAGGTGCTCATGGGACGGGCCGGGCCGCGGCCCGTATTTTTTTTCTTTTCTGCCCAGGCCCGCCCGTTTAAGCCCGAATCACTGTTCATTGGAATAAAAAAATAATTTTTTTATTTTTTTAATTAAAATTAAATAAAATAATATTATTATAATAAAAATCACTGTTCCGGGCCGGGCCGGCCCGGAACATAAATTATCTTGCCCGGACCCGGCCCAATACGGTCCGAGCCTGCCGGGCTGCCCGGCCCGTGAGCAGGTCTAATCCTTTATAATAATTTCTAATTATTCATTTCTCTTTTTCAAATAACTTTTATTCATTATACTCTTTCACAATAAATTCACTATTGAGTCATGTTTTTTAAATTTTCCTAAGAATTGAAAAAAAATATATATATACATGAAGGGAAATCGCCACCCCCCTGGCGATTTCCCTTCATGTTTTTAGCAAAATTGGCTAAAAATACCAAGGGAAATCGCCATGGGGGGTGGCGATTTCCCTTGGTATTTTTTTGCAAAATTTGCAAAAAACACCAAGGGAAATCGCCATCCCCCATGGCGATTTCCCTTGGTGTTTTTTACAAATTTGCAAAAAAACACGCTGGCCCAGCTGAAAAAAAAAAGGTCCGTATTTTGGGAAATAATCAAAAAGTAACGGTAATTTGGTAAATTTTTTTTTTTTTGGCTATATTGTAATAAAAAAGCCGTAACTTTTATTTGGATAATTAAAATTAATAAAGAAAAAATAATTTTAATAACTATTGTTATTGTTTGGATAAATAATAAAAAAGAAACGATGTATTATAATAATTTTTTTAATTATAATTTTTTTTATAAAATAACATATAATATCAAAATTATTTATAAAATAAAATAACTAAAAATTATATCAAATAAGAAAATTATTTATAAAAACCATAATAAATCATTAATAATAATTCATAAATAAAGAGTATGTTGACTAATAATATATCAACATATACTTGTCTAATATAAATTTATTTTATCAAAATAAAAAATAAATATGTTCATCCTAACCAAAATGTCATATGAAAAAATAAATATTTGGTTTCCCCTTCCTTAGTCATCCTCTGCTTTCAGAAATGGAAAATTAACAAATAAATAAGTATATACTAATAGTAATTATATATAGTGTCCTTTTCAACTAATCAGAATATGTAGGGCATTTTGAGAAGTCAAAAAATTCTTTTATAGATCAGTTACCAGGATTACAGCGGTATATTTGAAAATTTAGCTAGACCATATTTGGTTTGATTTGATACTGTTTTCCTTGTACTGCTGCTAATACTATGCTAACATTTGTAAACTTTGATTTGAATAATTATCATTTATCATGCTTAATTGCTTATCACCATAACAAGTAACACATCGTGCCACAATCTCCATATCATAATCTTGATGTTGGTTGGTGCCTTTATTGTCCACAAAGCCTTCCAAACTAAGTTAATGTTTCTTGTGTTATGATCACCATTATCATAGTTACACTGATATCAATTATCGATTTCTTTGTGCCTCACTCTCTACACATAATCAATCACCTAACCCGCCTGCTGCAGTGGAAATGCAACTCGTATGAGTTCCATGGTTTTCCTTTTTGTATTTGTAAAATCTAGTATAGTTAGGTATTTCCAAAATGTCCTCTGATTCTAGTTTTCCCTATGTGATGAATAATTTTCCAAAGCTATGGACCAACATCTAAGTGAGGCTTTTGTCATAGTTACTCTGATAGGGAAAATATTTTAACGTTTCTCCCCTTTTTGAACAAATTGCTTGTGGATTCCTGATATTGGTTGGTGCCTTTATTGTCCACATGCAATAAAAAAAAAATAATTACGAGTAGGTTTCTACGATATAGAAAAAAAAAAAGTTTTAATTTATATAAAACATAAAGAGGATAAAAAATATATTTTACACATTAGAAAATATTTTGCCTTTCCTTTCTTCTTTATTTTTTTCAAATTGAGGTACACAAAAATTAATCATTTAAGAAAAAAGTGAAAAGTGCTTAACTCCAATCACTTTTCTTTATTTAATTTTTTTTTTATAAATACAAATAAGAGAAAGCAAAAAAAAATTTCTCATTTTTTTATTTTATTTTGTTTACTTTATTTTACTTTACTTTTTTCTCTCTCTCCCTACCCCTACCCCTACCCAAACAATAGGCTAAAAGTTATCTCCAAACTCATCAATAGGCTTTGATTAGGAAAATTAAATTCATATTATTTTGCCACCTTAGCAATGACTTTGATCAACTTTTTAGGTGTTTTTTGGGTAGTTGGGTTATGTTTTAAGACATGTTTATGTTTATGGGTTAATTTGGATAAAGCATAAATTAATTGGGTATTATTATTATTTTTGGATAATTAGTTGGGTATTATTGATTTTCACTTAGGTGAGATTTTGTTAGTATATTCGTGTTATATTTGTGTTCGTGTTATTTTTTCGTATTTTTAAAGTATTATTGATCATATTATTTTTAAAATATCTAGATAATCCTTATACTATAATCAAAAGTGTATTTTAGTCTTTATCCTATTGAAGTGAATAATTTAATTTTTGTACGTTTGAAATTGATGTAAATAAGTAAAATTGGTAATTGTGTTAAGAGAAAACCGCCTAAATGCTAATGCGGACATGTGAAACTAGCAGAATAGATAATTTGAAAAAAAATGATTGATGTGTCAATTTCTTTTTGCTCATGTGGAATTTAGAAACTGACAGAATATATGACTTTGAAAAAAAATGATGACATGTTTTTACGGGTAAGGGAGGGATTTGGATAAAAAAATTTAGGGATAATGTCATGAATGGCCCCCTGAAGTTTATCAAATTTGTCAATGTAGTACTTGTACTTTAAAAATGTCTATTTTGGTACTTAAAGTTTACACTCCGTGTGCTATTGTAATACCTGTCAGTAACACCGTTAAAAATTGATGATGTGGCTTGTGTATCCAATGAAAACTTGACACGTGGCACTATATAACGATGCCACGTATACTAACTAAAAATTTATTATTTTAATTTTAAAAATAAAAATAATATTATTTTAAAAATATAATGATGACACTTGGCACCATATAATGATGCCACGTGTATTAACTTAAAAAAATTAAAAAAAATTAAAAAATTTAAAAAATAATTTCATATTTAATTTTTGTAATTTTTTAATAAATTTTTTTTAAAAGAATTAAAATAATTTCATAATTTAATTTTTTTAATTTTCAAAATTAACTTTTTCTTTAAAAATATTTTAAATTTTTTTTTAGATATTATAAATGATTTAATATTTAATTTTAAAATATTTTATATTTTAAAAATAATTTTAGTTAAATATTTTTATTTTGTTATTTTTTTAAAATTTTGAATTTAAAAAAGAGAATTTAATTTTAAAAATTAGAATTTAAAATTTTATTATTATTTTAATATAATTTTTTAAGTTTTTTAAAAAATAGATATTAATTTTTAAAATATTTTTTATTTTTTTTAACAAAAATTCATATATTAATTTCTAAAAAATCAGGTGCTGACACGTGTCATCACCTGATTGACCAATGCCACATCATCATCTATATTTAACGGTGTTAAGTCAAAGTACCACATTGATACACGGTTTGATAGTACAGGTATCACATTGAACATTTTTAAAGTACATGTATCACATTGACAAATTTGATAAACTTTAGGGGCTATTCATGACATTATCCCAAAAAAATATGTTTTTCTAGATTTCACTTGAGTGAAAAAATTTGACACGATATTATTTTTCTTCAAGTAATTTTTTTTGTCAATTTCACATGTCCATGTCAGTATTTAGATTGTCTTCCATTAACACTGTTACCAAATTTACTTTTTTGCATCAATTTCAAATGTATAAGGATTAAATAACTCACTTTTATAGTATAAAGATTAAAATGCACTTCTGATTATAGTATAAGGATTGTTTAAGTACTTTAACCCAAAATATTATAAATTTACATAGTTTTTACAAGTTAATAATTTATTTTATGTAGATTTTGACACATTCGTGTCGTATTCATGTTATTTTTCGTATTGTGTTTGTCTTATTTTTTCTTGTGTTTAAAGTATTATAAATATATATAAATTTTTACATATTAATAATTCGTTTTAGGTAGATTTTGACACGTTTGTGTATTTGTTTTTGTGTTCATATTATTCTTCGTTTTGTATTATATTTTAATTGTTTTTTTTTTTTTTTATATTATGTTATGTCATGTTTCAATGCATTTAAATATTTTGCATAATTTGTAATTGTGATTCAATTTAGAGAAAATATTGTGTTTTCGTGTCGTGTCTCAATTCATCCCATATTTTACATAATTTGCCATAATAATTCAATTTAAAGAAAAGTTTGTATGTTCGTAACATGTTCGTGTTATTTTATCGTGTATTTAAAGTATTATACACATTAATAATTTGTTTTATGTAAATTTTGATACGTTCGTGTATTTGTGTTGTGTTCATATTGTTTTTCGTGTCGTATTTTTTTTTTATGTTGTGTTCGTGACGTATAATTATATTGTGTTCAAAATTACCAAGTCTTATTGACAGTATTCAAATAACTCCAAATTTTGTGTCAGGTGTCGTCTTGTACGTGTTATTTTTTTTTTCTGTCATAATCATATGCAAGATATTATATATTTATATAAATATTGATACGTTAATAATTAATTGTATATAGATTTTGACACGTTCTTGCATTTGTGTCATGTTCATATTATTTTTTGCTTCGTGTTTTAATTATTTTTTTCATGTTATATTCATATTGTATAATTATATTGTGTTCGAAATTGTCGAATCTAAATAACCATATCTAAATAACTCTCAATTTTATTTTAAGTGTCGTATAATGATGAAAATTATTATTTTTTTAAAATTATCTTTACTTTTTTAATTTTTTAAATTTATTATAAAATATCAATTCAAATACAATAATATATCTGTAAAACACGAACATCTATCTAGTTTATGGAAAAGAAAAAAAAGGGTAAATTTGAAAAATATGTTGTCAATAATCAAATTATTGTTAAATGATATAATTGATAAAAATTATTTGAAAAAAAAAATGAATAATTAGAAATTATTATAAAAGATATTGTAAAGATAAAATTACCTTTAATGAAAAAATCTATTTTTCCTTTCTCCTTCATTAAGAAAATATTATTTTTTTTAAAAATTTTAATTAAAAATAAATTTTAAAAATAAAATATTTAAATATATTTGTTTTTTAAAATTTAAAAAAATAAAGAAAAAATAATTTTAGAAAAAATAATGTTATTTTAAAAAAAAATTTAATTAAAAAAATAAATAAATAATTTAAAATTTTACAAAAATATTTTTTAAAATAAAAAAAATTATTTTTAGAAAATTTTATTTTTTAATTAAAAAAAGAGAAAAAAGAAACAAATTTTTTTTTATTAAAGATAATTTTATCTTTACAATTTTTTTTAACAATTTTTTTTATTTTTTTAATAAACTTTTTTTTTATTTTTTTAAATAATTTTTTTTTATTATACTATTTAACAATAACATTTTCAAATTAACCCTAAAAAAAAAAAAGAAAAATGACGATATGAAAAAGAAGTCCCGGTATAGATAAAAAAAAAAAATGAAAACTGACGAAACGACACGCGCGTTATTACAGGATGGAAAAGAAGTCCCGAGATAGATAAAAAAAAATGAAAAGCGACGAAACGACACGCGCGTTATTACAGGATGGAGACGTCGAAAAAGCAAACAAAGCAAGGCTTTATCGACACGTGTATAGGAGATAGAGCGAGTGGAGAATAGTGGCGACTGATGCTGGGTCTGGTCACAATAAAAACGAGGCTTTGAAAGTAAATGAGAAGCGTAGACCGCTCCTCTCTTGTTCTTCTTCTTCTTCTCGTTGTTGTTGTTCTTTTTGGTCCTGTCTCCGTCTTCAGCTTTTTTTTTTTTTCTTTTCGTTTTTGTTTGCTAAAACTTCTTCGCCTTTTTTTTCCCCTTTTCTTTTGGGTCTTGTTCTTCTTCTTGCGTGAGGCATTTGATGAATTTATAAAATTAAGCATCTCGATCAGTCGTTATCCGAATTTCGTCTACTCTTTTTCTTAATAATATATTTCAGGTATGCATTTTATATATTCCTCTCTGAATCCAATCTCTTGATCACTTGTCCTGCTAAAGTTTTTGCTGCTTTTCTGCAATTTGCCGAGCTTCTATGCCTGAAGTTGGTTGATTTATGATGGAATATGTTATTCTTTTAATAAAAAATTGAAATATTCGATTGGAAAGGATGTGGAACTTGAAAAGAAAATGAAAAAGTAAGAATTTTGATTTTCAATTTGTGTCCGGTTGGTCTAAAATCTGTAGCTGAATCGTTTTGTTCTGCTTCATTCTGTACAGTTGTTCTAAGGACATAGGGGTTTTAGGGCAATTTTTTGCATTTGAGAGTTGAAAGTCTTAGCTTTTTTTTGGTATGCCCAGAACTTTTATCTAAAAGTCAGTGCTTTGCAGCTTTGGCATTTCAATCTCAGCTATCGCTGGTACTTTGAGGGTTTGACTGTTTCTTGAACGGTTATTTTGGCTTACGGGCTCCGATTCAGCTTAAACAATCCGGGATCCCAATAATTGCATTTCTAGGGCTTGCTAGCAGCTTGAAGGAGTTTCATTTTCCGTAACCAAATAAGGTTTGTCTTATTTCTTCATTCGATTCTTTTAAAACTAAACTTATGAACAATCATTTCAAAATTATCTCCTTTCTCAAATCGCTTAAATTAAAAACAAACCAAAAAAGAAAATTGCAAGGACCTGGATGTCTAATGATTTCTGGACACTGCTTCCCGAAGTATTTTCTCCCTGTAAAAATACTTATCTTTCTTATCTCCAAACATCCACTTACGTCTCTTTGCTTGGTAATGGACTCTTTTGTGTGGCACTTTTTGGTTTCTGTCTATCTCTTGAATTCCTTTACCATTAAATTAAGCACAAGTTATGTCGTAAAAGCCAAGCACTGCTTGTCCATAATCTTTAGCACTTAATGTCAGGTGGTAACTGACAAGTTTTAATTTATGTTGGTTTTAGGGCAGATCGTGAAGAGATTGTGCCATCAAATGAGTGTCAAGAGTTTGGGCTAAGGAAATCTGCTTATCCTGATTTTTATCGTTTGGGGTTCCATTCATGATTGGGAAAATGGTCGAGGGGCCTAAATTTACTGGACTTATCGGAGGAATCAACAACAATGACAACAATTACTATGATTTTACTCAAGGGTTTTACCAAAAACTCGGTGAGGGCACAAACATGTCTATTGACAGTTTACAGACAAGTAATGCTGGTGGGTCTGTGTCCATGTCAGTCGAAAACAGTAGTGTGGGCTCTAATGATTCTCTAACCCACATTTTAAGCCACCCTGGTCTAAAGCCTGTGAACCGCCACAATTACTCTGTCTCTGTGGGGCAGAGCGTGTTTCGTCCTGGTAAGGTTGGCCATGCACTTAATGATGATGCATTAGCACAAGCATTGATGGATAGTAGGTATCCAACTGAGGGATTGCCGAATTATGATGAGTGGACTATTGATTTAAGAAAACTTAATATGGGTTCAGCTTTTGCTCAAGGAGCCTTTGGGAAGTTATACAAAGGTACTTATAATGGTGAGGATGTTGCGATTAAGATATTGGAAAGGCCAGAGAATAGCCCAAAGAAGGCACAAGTTATGGAACAGCAGTTTCAGCAGGAAGTTATGATGCTTGCAACACTGAAGCATCCAAATATTGTGCGATTTATTGGGGCGTGTCGCAAGCCAATGGTTTGGTGCATTGTGACAGAGTATGCAAAAGGTGGCTCAGTTCGACAGTTTCTAACAAGGAGGCAGAATCGTGCTGTGCCGTTGAAATTGGCAGTTAAGCAGGCATTGGATGTTGCGAGAGGGATGGCCTATGTGCATGGGCTTGGGTTTATTCACAGGGATTTGAAGTCAGATAACCTTTTAATAGCTGCTGATAAATCGATAAAGATTGCAGATTTTGGTGTTGCACGCATTGAGGTGCAGACTGAGGGCATGACACCAGAGACAGGGACTTACCGTTGGATGGCTCCGTAAGTCTTTAGACCCTTATATGTTACAGTTTCTTCCCCTGTTACAGTGTGACATTTACACTTTTTTTTTTTTTAATTTGATGGCACTTTTCATCTTTGTTAGATGATTCTTGCTAGTTGGCATGAACTCTGTGGATTTTTTTTTTATAAAGAAAACCCTTAAGGTTTTGCATTCTTTCTGCATATATTTCTTACCCCTTTGTTTAATTAACTACATCAGTTTGCAGATTATCTTTGATATTCTTCAGTTGTGAATTATGTTAGGGAGTAAGTCCTGCTGTGTAAGGTTCCTGTTATTTTCTGTTTTCATCTTCTGAGCTTTTAATTATATATATTCTATGAGTTTTCTTTTTGAAATCATCGAATAAAATAAAACTTTACATCTTTATTTGAATTCTGAATTTGATTTTGCAGTTCTTTAACTTCGTTATGCTGACTAGCAGCTTCCTTTAAAATGGCTGATGCTTTTGTTTGATAATTTGAAGGAAGGCACCGCCCTCATTAATGTGATTTGATTTAGATTTTTTGAGTTCCCTATTTTTGGCTGGAATATTGTAAGGTTTAAATAATTTCAAGTTCTTTAAAACATGAAATAGGAACCAGTTCTAAAGATAGAAGACCTGTTTTCTCAGCGACCATAGATGGAACAACCCAAATATATGAAGGAAGGACATGATGTACTTGTACTTAAACCATTATACTTGTACTTTCTGTTTGGTGTACTTAAAGTTATTTGTTTTGATTGCTCTTGGATGCCTTTTGATTTCATGATTTTCTTGGGATTCACACTTATGAAGTGATCCTTTGTTTTTTTAATTGGTTTATGCCTCACTCTTCTCATCGCTGTATGCTATCATGCATACCCATTAATTTGTTTCTAATTTAATAAAACCATATAACTATTATTCAAGAATAGTGACTAAGGCTTCCAGATGGCTCAGTGACTAGTTTTGGCTGCAGCACCTAAACCATATTGGCTGCAGCAGAGCAAGAGAGGAGTTGCAAAAGCTCCCTGGAGATTATTTGGAATTTATACGTTATTGTTTGCTACATCTTATTGCTCAGCACTCTAAATTTAAATGGTACTGTTCTAAAGAGGCTAATTGCCAAGCATTGGAATCTACCTTCACATGCACAGGAACAAACCAGTTCATGAGGGCCAAAAGATCTCACTCTTTTTTTTTTTTTTTTTTCAAGCCTGAGGCTTCGTTTTTCCTCTCTTATCAACTTTAAAATGTTTGCAGCCTTCACATAATTTATACGGAGTAATAGTGATGTAGACAAACAGATGGGTTAAGATTTGTATTTTGTTTCTAGTTTAAAGGAGGTTACTATTTTTGTGGTGTTATGTTGAAGCAAGGAAGACAAATAAAGTGAATCAATGTACTTAATAATGGCCTAATAGGAGTTGAAGCAAGGGTTTACTAGGAGTTGAAGCAAGGGTTTACAAGGAGCAAGATGAACAAGTGATTCAATGCACTTAGTAATGGCCTATTCTGAAGTCTGCACAAATAGGGAGGTTGGGAAATTTTGCCTTGGTCTTGTTGATTGTTTAGGGTGGGAAATTTAGTGGACGCCTTTGTAGAGGGCTAAGTTCTGACTGGTTTGAAGGATACTATTTTTAATGGATAAGTTACAGTTTCACAATTCAACTTTGATGTAAAGTCAAGAGGTGTATGCATTAGTTGATATAACAATATCTGATGAGCCAGAATGCCATATCAGTTATGTTGTGTTGTTATCCATGAATAGTTAACTAACTTTCGCTGCTTGAGGAGCAGACATGATGTACTCGTGTATATTTAATATCCGTAGGCAATAGAATAAGTTGAGGCATCGAAATTGTGTATTTTAATTCCTCTTTCTTGTGTTCTTGACTTGATATCCACTGCTATGGTGATTCCCCACTGCGAGAGAAAATAGTTGAGAACATTGCATCACTTCGTCTTGTTACTCTCTACTTGCCATGTTACTTGGATTTGTCCAAGGCAATTGCTTTCTTGTTCCAAATGGAGTACTGGAAACTGATTTTCATCTTATATTATCAATCAGAACTATGTAATGGTGTTCATTGGTGCATTTTTTTTTGGCATTTAGTTTATCATTAGTTTTCACTGAATTATCTTTTACATGAAACTGCATTTATTTGCCGACCAGTTGAATTGGTATACGAATTGTCTATCTGTTAAGTATTTTATTCATTTTTGTTCTTTATTTATATTAGTAATGCTGTTGGTTGTGATTCTGTGCTTGTCTTTGCTGTTGCAGAGAGATGATACAACATAGACCCTACACGCAAAAAGTAGACTTGTATAGTTTTGGCATCGTCCTTTGGGAGCTTATCACTGGCTTGCTTCCTTTCCAGAACATGACTGCAGTGCAGGCAGCATTTGCTGTGGTGAACAAGGGTGTAAGGCCAGTTATTCCAAATGATTGCCTGCATGTGCTGAGTGAGATCATGACCCGTTGCTGGGACACTAACCCCGAAGTCCGTCCTCCCTTCACTGAGATTGTGAAGATGCTTGAGAATGCTGAAACTGAGATACTGACAACTGTTCGTAAGGCCCGCTTCAGGTGTTGCATGACTCAACCTATGACAATCGACTGATCCAGAATAGAAGAGTGAAGAACAGACAATAAAGGAAAAGAGGATATAAATGAAAATGCAAAGGAAGCAGTAAGAATTTAAATATAAATTCGTGTATGTATCAGTATTTTACTTTTTTTTTTTTTTTTTATTATTATTATTATTTTCCTGATAGAAGGTAACTATTGAGTTCAGACTGCTGGTTTATGGATTTTGGTGTCAATTGTACTTGGACTAGTGGTGTTGTAGTTTTAGTAGTAAGGGGATCATTGATGTGGTTTCCTTCTGTAGCTATATATATATATATATATATATATATATATATATATATATATATATATATATATATATATATATATATGGGCCTGCCATAACTGTTACTCTTTGATTGTTTAAATGCAGGTTCTCAATTGGATGAACCACTTGTTTTGGTATTCTCTCTCATTTTGGTTTTGGTTTTGGTTTTTCACCTGATGTGCTGGTTTGTGCATGGTAGTTGTATTAAAGCTATTTTCTGCTTGTAGGTTATTTGTGTGATGATATGTTGGTGGTGTCTGTTAAAAAGACAAAAGAGGTGAAACTGAATTTCCTAGGAAGCTAGCAGGGCATATTTCTATTCTATATGATTTTAAGGAAGAAAATGGGTCTTCTCTGGGATAGGTATGTATGTACTTGTATGTGAAGCGTGAATTAGGTTGCGTTTACTCTTTAGCAGTTGATAATAATCTCTAGTTTTTCTTTCTTGGTGTGTTTTCCTGTGTGTATTGGCTGCACATAAGATGGATAGATAGATACCATATAAGGTTTTGAATTGAATTGAAGAGCAGCTGTGACAGATTGTGATGGATTTGATTTATTTAATACCGGTTGTTTTATTAATATCCATGACTTGAGACGGTCACGGACGGTCAGCTTCCCAATAAGAAAGAGAAATCTAATAATATGAAGTGAGTGACCTCTCCTCGGCCAAAGGAAGGTCAAATTCCAGAGTTTTATCAACTCTTACATTACATTACATGTTGGCCTTAGCCTACAATGAATTCTTTTCTTTCTACAAAACTGGGATCTCAACGCTTGAGTACGCGAGCTGCAACTACCAACAACGCAGCAGCTGTTGTTGCCTGCCTGCCTGCCTGCCTGTTGACTTGACTACCACTTTTTTTTTTTTTTTTATTTGGCCGGGGAAAATAGAAAGGAAAAATTGGTTGGCAAGTCTGAAGTCCCATCCCCTGCAATCATTAATCATATATAGTCTAAAAACACCGAAACAGTCCTACTTAATTTAATGATTCATTTTTTAAAAAGCAAAATAAAATTAATATATATGGTTACGGGATGTTTACATGCAATTATTTAAAATTTTATTTTAAATAATATTTTTCTTTAAGGTATTATATTTTGTTATATATTAAAAAAAAGGAGATAATAAACTGGTAATTTCTTCTAAATCCTAATTCGAATTCGATTAAAATTTCAACTACCAATATTCGTCCTGAATCCCATTAAAAATTAATATTAAATATATCAAACTAAAAATTAAGAGTATTATAATATAATCCGACAATTTCTTCAACACCCTAAAACCTTAAATCTTAATCCTTGATGGCCCAAAAAAAAAGGAGTTTGGGGGGCAAATCACTACTGGGCTTATGGCGGATACGCAATGTAAGATTCAGTAAAAGCCCATTAAGAAAAAGAAGAAAAACGGAACGGGATATCTCTGTCAGGCTAGTCTCAGGATAGTAGAGTAGAGTGGGAAATTACTCAGCTTTTAAAACTAGGGTTTTTGCGAATTGCTTCACTCAGTTTTTCTTTTTATCATTATTCATTGGAGTTGTTATTATAAACTTGAAACTTGAAGGAACATCATCATCAATCATCATCATCATCATGTCATCCGAATCGGAAGACCATCACTTGAGCAAGAAAGCTGCCAAAAAAGAAGCTGCCAAGCTGGAGAAGATGCGCCGCCGCCAGGAAGTCGCTTCCTTGGCCTCATCGGCTTCTTCTCTCTCCGTCGAGGAGGACCCCCATTCCTCCAACTATGGCGACGTCCCTCTCCCCGAGCTCAAATCTTGCTCCCAAGCCGATGCTGGCAATTGGAGCCGAGCCATTGACTCCATGGACTGGACTCAAGTTGGGGCCCTTACCCAGGAGCTGAAGGACAAGGAGGTGCTGATACGGGGGCGAGTCCACACAACACGACCGGTGTCAAAGAATATGGCATTCTTGGTGGTGAGGGAGAAGGGATTCACTGTCCAGTGCTTGGTTTCCACGCAATCAGAGGGACTGAGTCGTCAGATGGTGAGATTTGTAGCTGGACTCAACCGAGAATCCATCGTCGATGTAATCGGTGTGGTATCTGTTCCTGAGAATCCCATCAAGGGAGCCACCCTGCAGGTAGTACCTTCTTCTAATATAGCCTTTTTTTTTTTTTTTTTTTAAATTTTAAATAAAAAATGAATATCAATTATTCACCAATCACCTCTTTTTTTATTGTTTCAGGTCGAAATTCAAGTTAGAAAATTGTATTGTGTGAATAAAGCCATGCCCACTTTACCCATTAATATTGAGGATGCTGCTCGAAGTGATGTTGAAATTGAAACTGCTTTGCAAGTATGTTATATACCCCTTATCTTGCTTTCACGCTTTCTTTTTTTAACTTTTGTATACATTATATATATATATATATATATATTTTCATCCATATGTGTAATTATCATTTAATCTACTACAGGGTGGAGTGCAGCTTCCTCGTGTCAATCAGGATACACGTTTGAACTTCAGAGTTCTTGATATTCGAACCCCTGCTAATCAAGGGATTTTCCGCATCCAGTGCCAACTTGGAACTGTAAGTCTTAGAGGCTTTGCTAATGTCATCATCTTCTCTCTCTCTCTCTCTCTCTCTCTCTCTCTCTCTCTCTCTCTCTTTTATTCTATGACTACAATAATTACTGCATGCTATTGTGCAATCGAGCCGAAGCAATGAGAAGCTCGAGCTCGACTCCAAACTTGAGGCTTGAAGCTCGGCTCGAGCTCAATCGAATTTCATTTTTCTAGCTTGAGCTGGACTCGAGATAGAAAACGAGCTACTTGAACTCGTTCGATTAGGCTCGTTTACCTAGTAAAAAATGAGTTCGATTAATTTTGCTGTGTTTTAGCTTAAGGTTTAATCGTTCTTGAAGTAATTTAAAATGCAGAGCAGTAAAATTGCATCAATTCAAAACTAAAAATTGGATTTTATTCAAATATTTTAAAAGAAAATTTATTAATAATATATATATATATATATATATCCTTAGAAATTAAAAGAATCTAGTTAATTAAAGACCAAAATTTCCCCATTAGACTTAGCAACTGAATAGAAAAAGAAAGTTCAAACTAAGAATTGAATAGAAAAAGAAAGGAAAAGAAGTTACTGGTAGTGCTAGTATTTCAATTATAAAGGACGGACAGAGAGGCAAGGTGCCAATCCAAAAGCAAAGGTTGAAGCTTCAAATTACGTTTTTTTTAGGTGTATATATATATATATATTATGGGTAAAACCATAAATTACTAATAAAAATATTAAAAATAAAAAATCTCGATTAGCCTTGTGAGCCACTCGAGTTGGGCATTGGTATACTCAAACTTGGCTCTCTCGATAACTCGAGCTGCTCTAGTCGAATTCGAGTGTTTTTTTTTTTCCGAGCTGAACTTGAGTAGCTCACGATCACCTATGTCTTGGGTTTAGGGTTGAAAATTTCCAACTTAGTGGATATAGATATGCTTGGAAAGGCATCTTTCCGATCTTGAAATTGAACTATGAGAGTGGTTCATTCTATGAGAGTTGATTTTCATTCACCATTTTTTATGCGGTCTCCAATTGCTAACGCTTATAGCTATTTGCTAGCTTTCCCTTTTCCATCTTATTTCTAAACTGCTAAATGGTTTCTCAAACAAGTCCAAAAGTTCTGCAGATATTTAGGCAATTCTTGCTGTCTGAGGATTTTGTTGAAATCCACACCCCAAAACTGATAGCAGGCTCTAGTGAAGGCGGTTCTGCTGTTTTTAAGCTTGACTACAAAGGGCAACCCGCATGTTTGGCACAGTCTCCTCAACTTCACAAGCAAATGTCAATCTGTGGTGATTTTGGACGGGTTTTCGAGATCGGCCCTGTTTTTAGAGCTGAGGATTCCTACACTCATAGGCATTTGTGTGAATTTACGGGTCTTGATGTTGAAATGGAGATCAAGAAGCACTACTCTGAGGTATGATTGGTTGTTGGCTTGAGTCATGACTACTTGAAACTTTATGATGGTTTATATTTTAATCGCCAATTGGGCCTCTACATGCAGGTGATGGACATTGTGGACCGATTATTTGTTACAATGTTTGATAGTTTGAATGAGAGGTGTCAGAAGGAACTTGAAGCTGTCGGGAGGCAGTATCCCTTTGAACCTTTGAAGGTCTTTATCCATTTTTAAGTTCTACAATGCTTATAATGCTATTAAATTTCTGTATTTTTTTTGAAATGAATACATATTCTTGTTTTAGTCTGTTAAATATAATTGGAATAGAAAGAAACATATCAATGTGGAATCAAATTGTTTTGAATCCATATTCTATTGTTAACATTTATAAATGTGCAGTACAAGCCAAATACCCTGCGACTTGCATTTGAAGAAGGAGTTCAGATGCTGAAGGTAATCTTCAAGCTTTGTTGTTATTTAAATTTGTCACATGATGCTATATTTTTCCTTTTTTCATTTGTAACCATGCTAAAGAGGAAATAGGTGAAATAAATAATTGAGGTGACATAACATGCATGTACAATAAAAATAAATTAGAATGGCCATAGAAAAGAATATTAAGAGTTAGAGGAAGTAGCTTGCTTAAGTTGTTATGCTTGGATCAGACACTAAGGATTTCTCATAGATCCACTTTGTCCTATGAAATGGTTTTGTCGTTTTTAAGCTGGTCTTGGATTATAGTTCACCTGCTCTCAAATTTCATGTGTTTGTTCAGGATTCTGGTGTGGAAGTTGATCCTCTTGGGGACCTAAATACTGAAGCAGAGAGAAAATTGGGCCAGCTAGTTTTGGAGAAGTAATAGTCTAACTTTTACTTATTTCTTGTCCTTTACATTTTTGTCCTGTCATTCCTTCTTTTTCTCTGAATGCGATCTTTAAGTTTTAGATTTTGTATAATTATGAGTATGAACTAAAAAACTGTTTATTATAGGTATGACACTGAATTCTATATTCTGCATCGCTATCCTTTGGCTGTAAGGCCATTCTACACCATGCCTTGCTATGATAATTCCCTTTATAGTAATTCATTTGATGTCTTCATTCGAGGTAATCAGCAAGATCAAATCTTTTTCTTGTATGTGGATCTTGATCTATTTTTAATTTCATAGTATGGCTACATTTGTTTTGCTTAAGTATGTTTTAGTTGAAGTTTTACTTTTTTAATCTCTTATGTGGTTCCTGCTTTTGTGTGCCAAGAATGATGTGAAATTGTAACTCTTATGTCAGTGTCAAAAATAATGATTTTATTGATAAATGAGTTTGTTAAATAAAACTAGAAATGAACTCCAAGAAAATCTGGATTGATGTGGTGGTGGTTGTGCTGCATGGATGAAGTTGTAAATCAATAGTAGGTGATAGTACAAAGATTGAGGTGGTAATTGAGAAACAAGAGGTTCAGTGGATTGAAATAATCACTTTTTAAATCTCTTTAATTGAACGTGCATTTAACGCTTTTTTTTTTTGCTTGTAGTTGTATCCCCTGACATGACATAATGGCATTCATGTTCTTTTCTTGTCTTTATTGGCTTACATTTGTTGCTATCTCTCTGTGTTTGCCATGCTGGTGTTTCTTAATCTTGGGAAGATCGCCATTTTTTTTTATGGTTATACTACTCTTGGAACTTATTTATGGTATTTTTCTTAATGAAAGCAAAATCTCTTTTAGTTGGCCCCCTTTCATTTATGTGATTCAATTGATTGGAACTTGTGGAACTGTTTCTTATCCTTTAGGTGAGGAGATAATTTCAGGAGCGCAGCGTGTCCATGTACCTGAGTTCTTGGCAGAACGTGCACAGGCATGTGGAATTGATGTCAATATGATATCATGGTATATTGATTCTTTCAGGTAGTTGAAAAGCACTAGTTTCTCTGTTACCTTACTTTCCTTTCTAGTATGTTTTGGAATTGTCACCTTAGTAAATTTCAAATGTGAATAACGATAAGTTAGACCTTAACTTAAAGTCGGGTGCAAATAAGTTACTGTAGAGAAGAACAAGTGGTTATCAGAATATTTGTTTATCAATGCGTCTATGCAAATGGCATCAACTGCTGAAGCTTTTCTTGGTGATTACAGGATTGAATTGCTTAATAGTTGTAAATTGCTCCCAGTTTCTTTACTGTTTTTTTTACAGATATGGTGCGCCTCCGCATGGTGGGTTTGGAGTGGGACTGGAGCGTGTGGTGATGCTTTTCTGTGGTCTGGGTAATATTCGTAAAACTTCACTTTTCCCCCGTGACCCTCAAAGAATCGCCCCATGATGAGGTGCTAGAGCAGTGGTTCAGCCCATGTCCCATTGAGATTTCTTGAAGTTTGATGCTTACAAGTGTGTTATTTGGATGGAGAGGAGAAACAAAGTAATCTTATTTATGCTGCTTTTTTATCTTTGAATATTGTTTGGCGTTTGGGCATGCTTAAAACAATAAAAGCTTTTAACTCTACAAACGGAAAAAAAAAAAAAAAGACTTTAAAATATCTTATTTCTTAAACATCCCATACAAGGTATAGTATCATCCTGTCGTGAAATCTAAAAACTACTCTAATTAAATGCTAGATCATCCTCCTTTGAAAATCATGCAGGAGTTTGCAAATCTATGAACGTTGCCATTAGCTAGCTGGTGCTATATCATCATCCTCTTTTAAATGCTATATATATATATATATATATATATATATATATCACACTGTTAATCATGCATAACTCTTGGAGCAATACGGCCCATACGCTACACTTATGGTAGGTACATGGCAATGGCTGAGCCTGCTGATTTTGTGCATGTGTATGATTTGAAAAGTGGGTATGAGGATGAGAAAGAGATCTATTTCTTTGGTGAGATATCTGGCCTATTCTTTAGTCCCGACACAGTCACTTTTTATTGGTGTATGAGATCGTACATGTGGTAATTTTCTTGAGTATTTATCTTTTCACCCCTTACATGTGCCACTTCTTTCTTCCTTCTCGTAGTTTTTCTCTATTTTTTTTTTATATGAATTCGGGATTCAAATGACCATGATCCTGTTGTGTTGTGCAGGATAATTTGAGTTTGCATTTTTATGGTTTTGGTCCGAAATGAGTTTTAATGTTTACTATTGTTGTACATAACCAAACTAAGCTTTACCTTACATAGATAGACGTGCATTTTCTAAATTAACTGAACAAAGAGTTATGCATTCAAACGGTTAAATTTGATTTGAAAATTGTTAGATAGAGAAAAAGTGTTTTGTGTATTAAGTATTTTTCGATCCGTTAAGAAATAAAATGATCAAATAGGTTTTATATTTGTAAGTTATGCATTCAAATAGCTCGAGTGTGTGATATTAAACTTGTTTAAACCGTTAAACTTGATTTGAAAATGTTGGATAGAAAAAAGTTAGTGTTTTATGTATTAAGGATTTTTCGTCTCGTTAAAAGAAAAAATGATCAAACATTTTTTATATTTGTAAGTTATGTATCCAAATAGCTCGAGTGTGTGATATAAGCTTGCTCAAATGGTTAGACTTGATTTAAAGATTGTTAAATAGAGAAAAAAATAGTGTTTTGTGTATTAAGCATTTAGCGACCCATTAAATGGCAAAATAATTAAACAAGTTTTATATTTGTAAGTTATGCATCCAAATAATTCGAGTGTGTGATATTAAATTTGTTCAAATGGTTAAACCTGATTAGAAGACTATTGGATAAAGAAAAAGTTAGTGTTTTGTGTATTAAGTATTTCTCGACCCGTTAAAAAGTAAAATGGTCAAACAAGTTTTATATTTGTAAGTTATGCATCCAAATTAATATGCATGAAAATGAACATATTCAAAAAAAATATTTTATTGTTCAAAGAAATCCTTTTAAATTTTAAAAAAATTGGGAATTATAGTAAAATACGGATTAAAACCTATAAAACCGAGATCAATGATAATACATGATTAATTTTAGGACTAACTCTTTAAAAGTTTTCAGTGGAGTCGTCAAGCTGTCATAACGTGTCCTCGCGAATCCGTCGAATGACGTTACAAGTAGACCTGTCCACGGGCCAGGTAGCCCGGCCCGACCCGTATTGGGCTGGATTTGGATAAGGTATTTTGTAATTCGAGTTGGCCCGACCCGAATTATTATTTATTAAATAAAAATAATTTTTTATTTAAATTTAATAATATAATATATAAAAATAATTTTTTAATATTTTAATATTTTTGAATAGTAAAATGGGCTGATACGAGTCGACCTGGGCCCAGCCCGAATGGGCTTGGGCAAGGAAAAATAAAATTTTCAAGCCGCGGCTTGGCTCGGCCCATGAACAGGTCTAGTTATATAAGTGGAGGGAGAAAAAAAGGATAATTAGTTTTCTCATAAATAATATGAGGGTTTTAAAACAACCTTGAAAAAACAGGAGTTGTCACCAATATTATTTGGCTAGGTGCAATTTGTCACCTACTAAAATCTCTTTTTGTAAAACATTTTAAAATTAATTAAAACATTTTTAAAACCAATTTTGAAATTTGCTCTTTAAACCAGAGAAAAACAAAAACAGGTTTGGGAGTCGGTTACGCCACGAGAAAAGATTAGCATCCCTACAACGCCCATATAAAACGGTACCTTATTAATCATGTGTTATCAATAGTCTCGATAAAAGTTAGTTTTTGTTTCGGTATTTCAAAATAATTTCCTTAAACATAATCATTTTATTTTGAGGATGATCTAGAATTTATTATCATAAAATTTCACATCTCCCGGCAAACCCAGCAAAACATAGAAGTTTTCCTTATTTTGAAAATCTTTGTATCACCCTCTTTTCTTACAATTACATAGATATCTATGTAATTACATAGAGATATTACAATTATTACATGTATAAACTAGAATTACTTAACATTAGATATTACATGTATACATACATATATATATTACAATTACATAGATATATTACAAATTATATTAGATAAATTACAATTACATAGATATATTACAATTACAAATATATATAACAATTACATGGATATATTACAAGGGTTCGCTTAACCGGTGCTTATAGGCACTGGTTAAGGATTATTTATTTACCATTTAAGGAAAGTTTTTAACATTTAATACATTACTTTTACTGAATTCAAGAAAAAGTAATGAATTAATTGTACTTTTCTATCTATATATAGCACCTTAACCAGTGCTATAGGCACTGGTTAACATTTCTTATATTACAATTGTATAGATATATTACAATTACAATTATCTAATGTATTCGGTAATTCAGTAATTTAAAATTACCACTTAACATTATTACAATTACATAGATATATTACAATTATATAGTTATGTTAGATATTACATAGATATAATACAATTACATATATATATATATATTATAATTACACAAATATATTACAATTACATAGATATATTAAAATTACATAAATATATTACAATTACATATATAAATATACTACAATTACATAGATAATATTACATATATTTATGTGATATCTAATGTATACATGTAATATCTAATATTTTCAGTAATTCTAATTTATACATATAATATCTAATAATTGTAATATATCTATATAATTGTAATATATTTAGATAATACATGTATACATTAGAATATATTACAATTACTGAAAATATTAGTTACATTACGTAAATTACTCATATATTACAATTACATTAGATATTACATGTATACAATATACGTAATGTTAAGTGATAATTCTAAATGATTGAAAATCTTAAATATTACATGTATACATTAGAATTACTGAAAACATTATCAATTAATGAAAACATTATCAATTATCAAATGTTTTCAGTAATTGTAATATATCTATGTAATTGTAATATATCTATGTAATTGTAATATATTTGTATACATTAGAATTAATGAAAACATTAGATCCTTGATAATGTTTTTTGTAATTCTAATGTATACATTTAATATCTAATATTCACTTAACATTAGGTAAATTACACAAATATATTACAATTACATAATTTTTTTTGAAAGGCCGACCGGATTGACTTTGCTATAGGCTATGCTAGGCTTGGCTAAACCTCATTAGCCTTGGGGTATCAACTTTGAAAGGCTATGACTTTGCGCTCAGTTGACCGTTTGAGATGATTTTTTTTTTGAATTCATATAAAATTTCGAGATCTACGCGCTGGCAAATGGCCGAAGGCGATTTGTCATCGATTTCGTCTGAAAAAAATCATATTGGCTATCAAATCTAAATCGATATGAAAAATCGGACAGATCGGACTATCCGGACCGACCGGCTAGGCTAGGCTTGGCTAAACTTGTATAACCTTAGTGTCTCAACTTTGAAAGCTTATAGGCTATAGGCTAGGCTTGGCTTGCCCGATCGGACAGCCCGGACGGTCCGGACCGCCCGCACCGCTCAGAACGACCGGACCACCCGGACTGACCGGCTAGGCTAGGCTAAGCTTGGCTTGGTACTTGACTAGCCTTGGTGTCTAAACTTTGAAATTCTATAGGCCTATAGGCTAGGCTTGGCTAGACCGGACCGATCGAACTGACCGGACTGCCCGGACCCCCTGGTTCGATCGGACGGTCTGGACTGACCTGACCGAAAGGATCGTTCAAACCGTCGGGATTACCTAGACCGCCCGAACAAGCCTTGGTGTCTCAACTTTGAAAGGCTATAGGCTTTAGGCTAGGCTTGGCTAGAACGGACCGTTCGGACCGACTGGACCGATCGAACAATCCGGACCTATTGGACTTTTCGGACTGACCGGACTATCCAGACCGACTGGACAATCCGGACAGACCAGATCGATCGGACGTTTCGGACCAATATTCGGACCACCCGGATTGACCGGACCGTCCTGAACGACCTGGTCGATCGGACCGCCGGGACCACCTAGACCGCTAGTACAATCCTTGGTGTCTCAACTTTGAAAGGCTATAGGCTATAGGCTTGGCTTGCCTCGGTCGAACTGACAATCCGGACCACCCGGTCCATCCGTATTGACCGGATCGAATCGATCGGACCGTCTAGATCGCTCGGACCGTCTGGATCGCTCGGACCGTCCGGATCGCTCAGACCGACTAGATGGTCTGGACCGACTGGCTAGGCTAAGCTTGGCTCGGCTAAACTTGACTAGCCTTGGTGTCTAAACTTTGAAATTCTATAGGCTATGGACTAGGCTTGGCTAGACCGGACTGACTGAAACGTCCGGACTGATCGGACTGTCCGGATCGCCCGGTTCGACTGGACTGACCAGACCGACTGGATCGTCAGGACACCGGGACTACCTAGACCGCCCGAACAAGCCTTGGTGTCTCAACTTTGAAAGGCTATAGGCTTTAGGCTAGGCCTGGCTAGATCGGCCTGTCCGGACCGATCGGATAATCCGGAGAGACCGGATTGATCAAACATTTTGGACCGACCAGACCATCCGAACCGTGTCGATCATCTGAAAAGCTCGGACTGCCCGGACTGATCGAAAGGCTCGGACCGTCCGAACTGCCAGGACCGACCGGATCGATTGGACAGTCTGGATCGCCCAGACCGCTCGGACAGTCCTGAACGCCCGGATCGTCAGGACCTTCCAGACCGCCGGGACCGACTGGACTGATCGAATCGATCAGACTGTCTAGAGCGCTCGGACCGACCTGCTAGGCTGGGCTAAACTTGACTAGCCTTGGTGTTTCAACTTTAAAAGGCTATGGCTATAAGCTAGGCTTGGCTAGACGACCGGACTGACCGGACCACCTGGTCTGACAGGGCTGATTTGACCGATCGAACCAATTGGACTGATCGGATTGACCGGACCACCCAACACGATCGGATCGTCCGGATTGACCGGACCGTCTAGACCGCTCAGACTACCCGGATCGACCTGCTAGGCTTGCCTAAATTTGACTAGCCTTGGTGTCTCAACTTTGAAAGGCTGTAGGCTATAAGCTAAGCTTGGCTTGAACGATCGATCGGACTGATCGGACCACCCGGACTGATCGGACCGATAGGACTGACCCGATCGACCGGATCGACAGGACAACCTGGAACGACAGGATCTCCTGGATCGACCAGACTAACCGGTTCAGTCGGACCACCAAGATTGACTGGATCGACTGGCTATGCTAGTCTAGGCTTGGCTAAACTTCACTAGCCTTGGGGTCTCAACTTTGAAAGGCTATATTTTTGAGATCTACGCGCTAGCAAACCGCCGAAGGCGGTTTGTCATCGATTTCGTTTAAAAAACATCATTTTGGCTATCAAATCTAAAACGATATGAAAAATTAGATCGATCGGACCGTCCGGGCCGACCAAGTAGGCTTGGCCAAACTTGTCTAACCTTGGTGTCTCAACTTTGAAAACCTATAGTTATAGGCTAGGCTTAGCTTGCCCGATCGGACAGTACGGACGATCCGGATTGCCAGCACCGTACGGACCGACCGGACCACCCGGACCGACCGACTAGGCTAAGCTTGGCTTGGCTAAACTTGACTAGGCTAAGCTCGCACCAGACTGCTCGGACCGTGCGAAACGATCGAGCGAAAAGCTCGGACTGACCGGCCCGATCAGACTTTCCGGAACGACTGAATCGCCTGGACTGACCTGATCGATTGGAACGACTGGACCGTCCGGACCGAACTGATCGGACTGATCAGATCGATGTGACTGATCGGATCGATCGGACTGCCCAGACTGCTCGGATTGTCTGTAGCGCCCAGATCGACCTGCTAGGCTGGGCTAAACTTGACTAGCCTTGGTGTTTAAACTTTGAAAGGCTATGGCTATAAGCTAGGCTATGCTAGATCGACCGGACTGACTAGACCACCTAGACTGATCGGGCTAAAATGACCAATCGAACCAATTGGACTGACCGAATTGGCCGGACCGCCCGAAATGATCGGATCGCCAGGACAACCTAGACCGACCGGACCATCAAGATCGCTCGGAGTATCGGGACCGACCTGCTAGGCTTGTCTAAATTTGACTAGCCTTAGTGTCTAAACTTTGAAATTCTATAGGCTATAAGCTAGCCTTGGCTAGACTGGACCGACCAGAACATCCGGACAGATCGGATTGCCAGGTTCGACCTGACCGACCGGATCGTCTGGACCGTCGGGATTACCAAGATCGCCCCAACAAGCCTTTGTATCTCAACTTTGAAAGGCTATAGTCTTTAGGCTAGGCTTGGTTAGACCGGACCGTCCGGACCGATCGGATCGAACGGACAATCTGGACAGACCGAACAAATCGGACGTTCCAGACCTATCGGATCATCCGGACCGTGCCAATCATCCAAAAAGCTCGGACCAATCGGACCGATTGGATCGCCTGAACAGATCGAACTGTCAGATCGACATGATCGATTGAGACGACTGGACCGTCTGGACCGCTTGGATCGCCCAGACTGTCTAGACCGCTCGGACCGTCCTGGTTGTCCTGACCGAACGGATTGATCGGACTGTCCAAACTGCTCGGACTGTATGGAGCGCTCGGATCGACCTGCTAGGCTGGGCTAAACTTTGAAAGGCTATGGCTATAAGCTAGGCTTGCCTAAATTTCACTAGCCTTGGTTTCTCAACTTTGAAAGGCTGTAGGCTATAAGCTAAGCTAAGCTTGGCTTGACTGACCAACCGGACTGATCGGACCGACAGGATTGACCCGATTTACTAAAATGATCGGACCGATCGGACTGACCGGATCGACAGGACAACCCGAAATGATGGGATCTCCTGGATCGACCAGACCAACAGGATCGGTCGGACCGCCAAGATTGACCGGATCGACCGGTTATGCTAGTCTAGGCTTGGCTTGGCTAAACTTCACTAGCCTTGGGATCTCAACATTGAAAGGCTATAACTTTGTGCTCGGTTGACCATTTGAGATGATTTTTTTTGAATCCATATAACGTTTTGAGATCTACGCCCTGACAAATTGCCGAAGGAGGTTTTTCATAAATTTCATTTGAAAAAACATCATTTTGGCTATCAAATATAATTCGACATGAAAAATCGGATCATCCAGACCGACCGGCTAGGCTAGGCTTGGCTAAACTTGTCTAACCTTGGTGTCTCAACTTTGAAAGCCTATAGCTATAGACTAGGCTTGGCTTGCAAGGTCGGACAGCTCGGACGGTTTGGATCGCTCGCACCGCACGTACCGGCCGAACCACTCGAACCAATCGGCTAGGCTAAGCTTGGCTTGGCTAAACTTGACTAGCCTTGGTGTCTAAACTTTGAAATTATATATGCTACAGGCTAGGCTTGGCTAGACCGGACCGACCGAAATATCCAGACTGACCCGACTGTCAGGATCACCCGGTTTGACCAGACCGTTCGGACTGACCTGACCGACGGGATCGTCCAGACCGCTGGGATTACCTAGACCGCCTGAAAAAGTCTTGGTGTCTCAACTTTGAAAGGCTATAGGCTTTAGGCTAGCATGGCTAGACCGGATCGATCGAACAATCTGGACAAAATAGACCGATCGAACGTTTCAGATCGACCGAACTACCCGGACCGTGTCGACTGTCATGATCGACGGGACCGCCCGGAATGCTCGGACAATCAGGACCATCCGGACTACACGGATCGATTGGACGGACAGGACCGCCATGACCACCCAGACCGTTTGGACCACCCGATTTGACCAGACCGACGAGACCACCTAGACCGCCAGGACAAGCCTTGGTGTCTCAACTTTGAAAGGCTATAGGCCATAGGCTTGGCTTGCCTTGGCTGACCTGACCATCCGGACTGTCCGAACGCCCCGAACCGTTCGGACAGCTCATACTGTCGGACCAACCAGACCGACCAAACCGTTCGGACTGACAGGAACGATCAGATCGTTTGGATCACCCGAACCGTCCGGATCGCTCGGACAGACCAGACGGTCGGGACTTGATCGACTAGGCTAAGCTTGGTTCGACTAAACTTGACTAGCCTTGGTGTCTAAACTTTGAAATTTTATAGGCTATAGGCTAGGATTGGCTAGACCGGACCAACCGAACGTTCAGACTGATAGGACTGCCTGGATCGCCCGGACGACCCAATTCCACCGGATCGTCCAGACTGACCAGAATGATCGGATTGTCTGGACCACCGGGATTACCTAGACCTCCGAAACAAGCCTTGGTATCTCAACTTTGAAAGGCTATAAGCTTTAGGCTAGGCTTGGCTAGACCGGATCGTCCAGACTGATTGAACAATCTGGACAGACCGGACCGATCGAACTTTTCGGACCTACCAGACCGAGCCGATCGTTCAAAAATCTTGGACCGATCGAACCGACCGAACTGCCCAAAATGACCGAACCGTCTAGATCGACAAGATCGATTGGAAAGACTAGATCGTCCAGACTGTTTGGACCTACCGGACGACTCAGACCGTCTGGACAACCCGGATCGTTTGGACCGCCCGGACTGTTCGAAAACCACAGGCCGTTCAGCGCATCATTGCGGTCTGGACCAGTCGAACTTATCAGACCGATCGAACTGTCTAGACTGCTCGGACTGTCCGGAGCACCCGGACCAACCTGCTAGGCTGGGCTAAACTTGACTAGCCTTGATGTCTAAACTTTGAAAGGCTATGGCTATAAGCTAGGTTTGGCTAGAACGACATGACTGACTGGACCACCTGGACTGACCGGGCTGAAATGATCGATTGAAATAATCATACTGACCGGATCGGTCGGACCACTCGGAAAGACAGGATCGCCCGGATAGACCGGACCATCCAGACCGCTCGAACTACCTGAACCGACCTGCTAGGCTTGCCTAAATTTGACTAGCCTTGGTGTCTCAACTTTGAAAGGCTGTAGGCTACAAACTAGGCTTGGCTTGACTGATCGACCGGACCACACGGACTGACCCGACCGGCAGGACTGACCCGATCGACCAGACTGATCGGACCGACAGGACTGATTGGAACGACAGCAGAACCCAGAACGACAGGATCTCCTAGACCGGCCAGACCAATCGGATCGGTCGGGCCGCCAAGATTGACCGGATCGACTGGCTATGCTAGTCTAGGCTTGGCTAAACTTCACTAGCCTTGGGGTCTTAACTTTGAAAGGCTATAACTTTGCGCTTGGTTGACCGTTTCAGATGATTTGTTTTTTGAATCCATATAACTTTTTGAGATCTACGCACTGGAGAATAGCCGAAGGCGGTTTGTCACCGATTTTGTCTGAAAAAACATTGATTTGGCTATTAATTCTAAATCGACCTAAACACCCTATACTTTGAAAGGTTATAACCTTGTGCTCGGTTGTCCATTTGAGATGATTTTTTTTTGAATCCATATAAATTTTTGTGATCTACGCGCTGGCAAGTTGTCGAAGGCGGTTTGTCACCGATTTTGTCTGAAAAAACATCGTTTTGGCTATCAATACTAAACCGACCTAAACACCATCTACTTTGAAATGCTATAACATTGCGCACGGTTGTTCGTTTGAGATGATTTTTTTTGAATCCATATAACCTTTTGCGATCTACGCACTGGCAAACTGCCAAAGGCGATTTCTCTTCAATTTCGTCTGAAAAAATATCATTTTGGCTATCAATTCTAAACCGACCTAAACACCCTATACTTTGAAAGGCTATAACCTTGCGCTCGGTTGTCCGTTTGAGATGATTATTTTTCAAATCAATATAACTTTTTGAGATCCACACGCTGGAAAACTGCCAAAGGCTGTTTATCATCGATTTTGCTTGAAAAAAAAAATCATTTTTTCTATCAATTCTAAACCAACCTAAACACCCTCTACTTTGAAAAGCTATAACCTTGCGCTCGGTTGTCCGTTTGAGATGATTTTTTTTGAATCCATATAACTCTTTCGATCTAAGAGAAGCAATACTGATGAAAAAAAATTGTTTTGGCTATCAATTATAAACCCTCTACTTTGAAAGGCTATAACCTTGCGCTCGGTTGTCCGTTTGAGATGATCTTTTTTTGAATCCATATAGCCTTTTGTGATCTACGCATTGCCAAACTGCGGAAGGCGGTTTGTCTGCGATTTCATATGAAAAAACATCGTTTTGTCTATCAATTCTAAACTGACCTAAACACCCTTTACTTTGAAAGGCTAAAACCTTTCTCTCGGATGTCCGTTTGAGATGATTTTTTTTGAATCCATATAACTTTTTGCTATCTACACGCTGCCAAACAGCCGAAGGCTTTTTGTCTCTGATTTCGTCTAGAAAAATCATTTTGGCTATCAATTCTAAACTAACCTAAACACCCTATACTTTGAAAGGCTATAACCTTGCGCTCGGTTGTTCGTTTGAGATTTTTTTATGAATCCATATAACTTTTTGTGATCTACGTGCTGCCATACTACAGAAGGCGGCTTGTCACCGATTTCATATGAAAAAAATCGTTTTGGCTATCAATTCTCAACTGACCTAGACACCATCTAATTTGAATGGCTATAACCTTGCGTTCGGTTGTCCGTTTGAGATGATTTTTTTTGAAACCATAAAACTTTTTGTGATCTACGCGCTGGCAAGCTGCTGAAGGCGATTTGTCATCGATGTCATCTGAAAAAACATCATTTTGCCTATGAATTCTAAACCGACGTAAACACCTTTTACTTTGAGATGATTTTTTCTGAATCCAAATAACTTTTTGCGATCTACACGCTGCCAAACTATCGTAGGAGGTTTGTCTCCAGTTTTATCTAAAAAAAATCATTTTGGCTATCAATTCTAAACCGACATAAACACCCTCTACTTTGAAAGGCTATAACCTTGCACTCGGTTGTTCGTTTGAGATTTTTTTTGAATCCATATAAATTTTTGTGATCTACGCGCTGCCATACTGCCGAAGGCGGTTTGTCACCAATTTTGTCTGAAAAAACATCGTTTTGGCTATCAATTCTAAACTGACCAAAACACCATCTACTTTGGAAAGCTGTAACCTTGTGCTTGGTTGTCCGTTTGAGATTTTTTTTTGAATCCATACAATTTTTTTTTATCTACGCATTGCCAAACCGCCGAAGGCAGTTTGTCACCTATTTCGTCTGAAAAAATATCATTTTGGCTATCAATTCTAAGTCGACCTAAACACCCTCTACTTTGAAAAGCCATAAGCCTGCGCTCGGTTGTCCGTTTGAGATTTTTTTTTCCTTTGAATCCATATAACTTTTTGTGATCTACGCGCTGCCAAACTGCCGAAGGTGGTTTGTCTCCGATTTCGTCTAAAGAAAAATTGTTTTGGCTATCAATTCTAAACCAACCTAAACACCCTCTACTTTGAAAGGCAATAACCTTGCGCTCGATTGTCCGTTTGAGATGATTTTTTTTGAATCCATATAATTTTTTGTGATCTACGCGATGGAAAGCTACCGAAGGCGATTTGTCAATGATTTCGTCTAAAAGAAATTGTTTTGGCTATCGATTCTGAATCGACCTAAACACCCTATACTTTGAAAGGCTATAACCTTGTGCTCGGTTGTCCGTTTGAGATTTTTTTTGAATCCATATAACTTTTTCTGATCTACGCTCTCGAAAGCTGCCGAAGGCGGTTTGTCACCGATTTTGTCTCAAAAAACATCATTTTGGCAATCAATTCTAAACTGACCTAATCACCCTCTACTTTGAAAGGCTATAACCTTGTGTTCGGTTGTCCATTTGAGATTCGTGCTACCAAACTACCGAGGGTAGTTTGTCTCTAATTTCGTCTGAAGAAACATCGTTTTGGCTATCAATACTAAACCAATCTAAACACCCTCTACTTTGAAAGGCTATAACCTTGCACTCGGTTGCCCGTTCGAGATTTTTTTTTGAATCCATTTAACTTTTGTGATCTACGCGCTGGCAAGCTGCCGAAGGCGATTGGTCATCGATTGTGGCTGAAAAAACATTATTTTGGCTATCAATTCCAAACCGACCTAAACACCCTCTACTTTGAATGGCTATAACCTTGCGCTCGGTTGTCTGTTTGAGATAAAATTTTTTTTTTGAATCCATTTAACTTTTGTGATCTACGCGCTGGCAAGCTTTCAAAGGCAGTTTGTCACTGATTACGTAAAAATATCATTTTGGCTATAAATTCTAAACCGATCTAAACACCTTCTACTTTGAAAGGCTATAACCTAGCACACGTTTGTCCATTTGAGATTTTTTTTGATTCCATATAACGTTTTGCGATCTACGCGCTTCTAAACTACCAAAGGTGGTTTGACTTCGATTTTGTCTGAAAAAACATCATTTTGGCTATCAATTCTAACTCGACCTAAACACCCTCTACTTTGAAAGGCTATAACCTTGCGCTCGGTTGTCCGTTTGAGATTTTTCTTTTGAATCCATATCATATTTTATGCTCTAAGGCGGTTTGACTCCAATTTCGACTGAAGAAACATCGTTTTGGCTATCAATTCTAAACCAACCTAAACACCCTCTACTTTGAAAGGCTATAACCTTGCGCTCGGTTGTCCGTTTGAGATGATTTTTTTTGAATCCATATAACTTTTTGTGATCTACACGCTGGCAAGCTGCCGAAGGCAGTTTTTGATCGATGTTTTCTGAAAACATATCATTTTGGCTATCAAATCTAAATCGACCAAACACCCTCTACTTTGAAAGGCTATAACCTTGCGCTCGGTTATCCGTTTGAGATTTTTTTTTGAATCCATATAACTTTTTGTGATCTACGCGCTGGCAACCTGCCGAAAGCGGTTTGTCATTGATTTTGTTTTAAAAAAACATCGTTTAGGCTAACAATTCTAAATCGACCTAAACAACCTCTATTTTGAAAGGCTATAACCTTGTGCTCGATTGTTGGTTTGAGATGATTTTTTTTTTGAATCCATATAACTTATTGCGGTCTACGCACTGCAAAACTATTGAAGGCGGTTTGTCTCTGATTTTGTCTAAATAAACATCATTTTGGCTATCAATTCTAAATCGACCTAAACACCTTCTACTTTGAAAGGCTATAACCTTGCGCTCGATTGTCTGTTTCAAAAGATTTTTTTTGAATCCATATAAGATTTTGTGATTTACAAGCTGGCAAGCTGCCGAAGAGGGTTTGCTACCCTTTTTATTTGAAAAAACATTGTTTTGGCTATCAATTCTAAACCGACCTAAACACCCTCTACTTTGAAATGCTATAACCTTGCGCTCGATTGTGCGTTTGAAATGATTTTTTTTGAAACCATATAAATTTTTGTGATCTATGCGCTGGCAAGCTTTCGAAGGCTGTTTCTCCCCAATTTCGTCTGAAAAAACATCATTTTAGCTAATAATTCTAAATCGACCTAAACACCCTTTACTTTGAAAGGCTATAATCTTGTGCTCGGTTGCCTGTTTGAGATGATTTTTTTCTGAATCCATATAAGTTTTAGTGATATACGCGCTGGCAAGCAATAGAAGGCTGTTTTTCACCTTTTTTGCCTGGAAAACATCATTTTGGCTATAATTCTAAACCGATCTAAACACCTTATACTTTGAAAGGCTATAACCTTGTGCTCGATTTTTCGTTTGATATGATTTTTTTTAATCCTAATAACTTTTTGTGATCTACGTGCTGGCAAGCTACCGAAGGTAGTTTGTCACTGATTTTGTCTAAAAAACATCATTTTGGCAATCAATTCTAAACCGACGTAAACACCCTCTACTTCGAAAGGATATAACCTTGCCGTTGGTTATTCGTTTGAGATGATTTTCTTTTTGAATCCATATAACTTTTTGCGATAAATGTGCTGCCAAAATGTTGAATGCGATTTGTCTCTGATTTTGTCTGAAGAAACATCGTTTTGGCTATCAATTCTAAACCAACCTAAACACCCTCTACTTTGAAAGGCTATAAACTTGCCCCCGGTTGTCCGTTTGAGATGATTCTTTTTGAATCCTTATAGCTTTTTATGATCTATGCGCTGGCAAGCTACTGAAGGTGGGTTGTCCCCGATTTAGTCTTAAAAAACAATGTTTTGGCTATCAATTCTAAATCGACCTAAACACCTTATACTTTGGAAGGCTATATAACCTTGCGCTCGGTTGTCAACTTGAGATGATTTTTTTTTGAATCCATATAAGTTTTTGTGATCTATGCATTGGCAAGCTATCGAAGACGGTTTGTCATCCTTTTTGTCTGAAAAAAAATATCATTTTGGCTATCTGTTCTAAATCGACCTAAACACCTTCTACTTTGAAAGGCTATAACCTTGTGCTCGGTTGTCCGTTTGAAAAGATTTTTTTTGAATCCAAATAACTTTTCGCGATCTACACGCTGGCAAGCTGTCGAAGGTTAGTTGTCCTCGATTTCATGTAAAAAAAATCATTTTAGCTATCACTTCTAAATCGACCTAAACACCCTCTACTTTGAAAGGCTATAACCTTACGCTCGGTTGTCCGTTTGAGATAATTTTTTTTCTTAATCCATATAAGTTTTTGTGACCTACGCATTGGCAAGTTGCCAAAGGCAGTTTGTCACCCTTTTTGTCTAAAAAACATCATTTTGTCTATCAATTCTAAACCGACCTAAACACCCTCTACTTTGAAAGGCTATAACCTTGCGCTCGGTTGTCCGTTTGAGATGATTTTTTTTTGAATCCATATAAATTTTTTTGATCGATGCGCTGGCAAGCTGCCGAAGGCTGTTTATCCCTGATTTCGTCTAGAAAAACATCATTTTGGCTATCAAAAATCGACCTAAACATTATCTAGTTTGAAGGACTATAACCTTGCGCTCGGTTGTCTGTTTGAGATAATTTTTTTTAAATTCATATCACTTTTTGTGATCTATGCGCTGAAAAACTGCCAAAGGTAGTTTGTCACTAATTTTGTCTGAAAAAACATCATTTTGGCTATCAATTCTAAACCGACCTAAACACCATCTACTTTGAAAGGCTATACCTTATGATCGGTTGTCTGTTTGAGAAGATTTTTTTTCAATCCATATAACTTTTTGTGATCTACGTGCTGGCAAGCTGTAGAAGGCTGTTTGTCACTGATTTCGTCTGAAAAAACATCATTTTGGCTATCAATTCTAAATCGATGTTAACACCCTCTACTTTGAAAGGCTATAACCTTGCGCTCGGTTGTCCGTTTGAGATGATTTCGTTTTTGAATCCATATAACTTTTTGTGATCTACTCGTTGCCAAAATGTAGAAGGCGGTTTATCTCTGATTTTGTCTGAAGAAACATTGTTTTGGCTATCAATTCTAAACCAACATAAACACCCTCTACTTTGAAAGGCTATAACCTTGCGCTCGGTTGTCCGTTGAGATGATTTTTTTTTGAATCCATATAACTTTTGTGATCTACGCACTGGAAAGCTGTCGAAGGCGGTTTGTAACTAATTTCCTCTGAAAAAACATCATTTTTGCTATCAATTCTAAATCAACCTAAACACTCTCTACTTTGAAATGCTATAACCTTGCGCTCGGTTGTCCGTTCGAGATTTTTTTTGAATCCATATAAATTTTTACAATTTACGGGTTGCAAAACTGTCAAAGGTGGTTTGTCTCCGATTTTGTCTGAAGAAACATCATTTTAACTATAAATTCTAAACCAACCTAAACACCATCTAATTTGAACGACAATAACCTTGCACTCGGTTATCCGTTTGAGATGATTGTTTTTGAATCCATATAACTTTTTGTGATCTACTCGCAGGCGAGCTGCCGAAGGCGGTTTGTCACCATTTTTGTCTAAAAAAACATCATTTTGGCTATCAATTCTAAATCGACCTAAACAGCCTCTACTTTGAAAGGCTATAACCTTGCGCTTGGTTGTCCGTTTGAAATGATTTATTTTTGAATCCATATAACTTTTTGTGATCGAAACGTTAGCAAGCTGTCGAAGGTGATTTGTCCTCGATTTCATCTAAAAAAACATCGTTTTAGCTATCAATTCTAAATCGACCTAAACACCCTATACTTTGAAAAGCTATAACCTTGTGCTTGGTTGTCCATTTGAAATAATTTTTTTTTGTAAATCCATATAACTTTTTGTGATCTACACGCTGGCAAACTGTCGAAGACGGTTTATCCTCGATTTTGTCTAAAAAAAACATCGATTTAGCTATCAATTCTACTAAACACCCTTTACTTTGAAAGGCTATAACCTTGCGCTCGGTTGTCCGTTTGAGATGATTTTTTTCTGAATCCATATAAGTTTTTGTGATCTACGTGCTGGCAAGCTGCAGAAGGCTGTTTGTCACATTTTTTGTCTAAAAAAATTATTTTGGCTATCAATTCTAAACTGACCTAAACACACTCTACTTTGAAAGGCTATAACCTTCCGCTCGGTTGTCCGTTTGAGATTTTTTTTTGAATCTATATAACTTTTTATGATCTACGCTCTGCAAAATGGTCGAGTGCGGTTTGTCACTGATTTCATCTGAATAAACATCATTTTGGCTATCAATTCTAAACTGACCTAAACACCCTATACTTTGAAAGGCTATAACCTTGCGCTTGGTTGTCCGTTTGAGATAATTTTTTTTTGTTGAATTCATATAACTTTTTGTGATCTACGCTGGAAAATTGCCGAAGGCGGTTTGTCACCGATTTTATCTAAAAAAAAACATTTTGGCAATCAATTTTAAACCGAGCTAAACACCCATTACTTTGAAAGGCTATAACCTTGCGCTCGGTTGTCCGTTTCAGAAGAAATTGTTTTTCAATCCAAATAACTTTTTGTGATCAACGCGCTTGCAAACTGCCGAAAGCAGTTTGCCACTGATTTTTCTGAAAAAACATCATTTTGGCTATCAATTCTAAATCGACATAAACACCTTATACTTTGAAAGGCTATAACCTTGCGCTCGGTTGTCCGTTTGAGATGATTTTTTTTTTTGAATCCATACAACTTTTTGTGATCTACGCACTGAAAAAATCCTGAAGGTGGGTTTTCTCTGATTTTGTCTGAAGAAACATCATTTTGGCAATCAATTCTTAAACAACCTAAACACCCACTACTTTGAAAGGCTATAACCTTGCGCTCGGTTGTCCGTTTGAGATGATGTTTTTTGAATCCATATAAATTTTTGTGATCTACGTGCTGGCAAGCTGCTGAAGGCGGTTTGTCACAAATTTTGTCTAAAAAAACTTCGTCTTGGCTATCAATTCTAAATTGAACTAAACACCCTCTATTTTGAAAGGCTATAACCTTGTGTTAGGTTGTCTGTTTGAGATATTTTTTTTTTGAATCCATATAACTTTTTGCGATCTACACACTGGAAAGCTGTCAAAGGTAGTTTGTCTCCGATTTGTTCTAAAAAAACATCGTTCTGGCTATTAATTCAAATTGACCTAAACACCCTCTACTGTGAAAGGCAATAACCTTGCACTCGGTTATCCGTTTGAGATGATTTTTTTTAATCCATATAACGTTGTGTGATCTACGCACTGGCAAGCTGCCTTAGACGATTTGTCATCAATTTTGTTTGAAAAAATCATTTTGGCTATCAATTCTAAATTGACGTAAACACCGTCTACTTTGAAAGGCTATAATCTTGCGCTGGGATATTCGTTTGAGATTTTTTTTTTTGAATTCACATAAATTTTTTTGATCTACGTGCTGCCAAACTGCCAAAGATAGTTTGTCACTGATTTTTTTTGAAAAAACATCATTTTGGCTATCAATTCTAAACTGACCTAAACACCATCTACTTTGAAAGCCTATAACCTTACGCTCGGTTGTCCGTTTGAGATGATTTTTTTTTTGAATTCATACAACTTTTTGTGATCTACGTACTGCAAACTACCGAAGGCGATTTTTCATAGATTTCGTATGAAAAAAATATCATTTTGGCTATCAATTCTAAATGGACCTAAACACCCTCTACTTTGAAATGCTATAACCTTGCGCTCGGTTGTCCATTTGAGTTGATTTTTTTTATTCCATGTAACTTTTTGTGATCTACGCGCTGGAAAACTATCAAAGTCGGTTTGTCACCGATTTTGTCTGAAAAAACATCATTTTGGCTATCAATTCTAAACCGACCTAAACACCCTATACTTTGAAAGGCAATAACCTTGCGCTCGATTGTCCGTTTGAGATGATTTTTTTTGAATGCATATAACCTTTTGTGATCTACGCACTGAAAAACTGTAGAAGGCGGTTTGTCAATGATTTTGTTTGAAAAAACATCATTTTGGCAATCAATTCTAAACCGACCTAAACACCCTCCATTTTGAAAGGCTATAACCTTGCGCTCGGTTGTCCGTTTGAGATGATTTATTTATTTTGAATGAATATAAATTTTTGTGATCTAGGCACTGGAAAACTGCCAAAGGTGGTTTGTCAACAATTTCTTCTGAAAAAACATCATTTTGAATATCAATTCTAAACTGACCTAAACACCTTACTTTGAACGGCTATAACCTTGCATTCGATTGTCCGTTTGAGATGATTTTTTTTTGATTCCATGTAAATTTTTGTGATCTACGCGCTGGCAAACTGTCGAAGGTGGTTTTTCATTTATTTTGTCTGAAAAAACATCATTTTCGATATCAATTCTAAACCTAGCAAAACACCCTCTACTTTGAAAGGGTATAACTTGCGCACGGTTGTCCGTTTGAGATGATTTTTTTTTGAATCCATATAAATTTTTATGATCTACGAACTGGATTTCAAAAGGCAGTTTGTCGTAGATTTTGTTTGAAAAAAATCCTTTTGGCAATCAATTCTAAACCAACCTAAACACCCTCTACATTGAAAAGCTATAACCTTACGCTCGGTTGTCCGTTTGAGATGATTTTTTTTGAATCCATATAAATTTTTGCAATCTATGCGCTGCCAAACTACCGAAGGCGGTTTGTCTCCAATTTCCTCTGGAAAAACATCATTTTGGCTATCAATTCTAAACCGACCTAAACGCCATCTACTTTGAAAGGCTATAACCTTGCGGTCGGTTGTCCGTTTGAGATGATTTTCTGTTGAATCCATATAACTTTTTGTGATCTACGCGCTGGCAAGCTATCGAAGGCGGTTTGTCAGCGATTTTGTCTAAAAAAAATCATTTCGGCTATCAATTCTAAACCGATCTAAACACCCTCTACTTTGAAAGGTTATAACCTTGCGCTCGATTGTCCGTTTGAGATGATTTTTTTTGAATGCATATAACCTTTTGTGATCTACGCACTGAAAAACTGTAGAAGGCGGTTTGTCAATGATTTTGTTTGAAAAAACATCATTTTGGCAATCAATTCAAAACCGACCTAAACACCTTCCATTTTGAAAGGCTATAACCTTGCGCTCGGTTGTCCGTTTGAGATGATTTATTTATTTTGAATGAATATAAATTTTTGTGATCTAGGCACTGGAAAACTGCCAAAGGTGGTTTGTCAACAATTTCTTCTGAAAAAACATCATTTTGAATATCAATTCTAAACTGACCTAAACACCTTACTTTGAACGGCTATAACCTTGCATTCGATTGTCCGTTTGAGATGATTTTTTTTTGATTCCATGTAAATTTTTGTGATCTACGCGCTGGCAAACTGTCGAAGGTGGTTTTTCATTTATTTTGTCTGAAAAAACATCATTTTCGATATCAATTCTAAACCTAGCAAAACACCCTCTACTTTGAAAGGGTATAACTTGCGCACGGTTGTCCGTTTGAGATGATTTTTTTTTGAATCCATATAAATTTTTATGATCTACGAACTGGATTTCAAAAGGCAGTTTGTCGTAGATTTTGTTTGAAAAAAATCCTTTTGGCAATCAATTCTAAACCAACCTAAACACCCTCTACATTGAAAAGCTATAACCTTACGCTCGGTTGTCCGTTTGAGATGATTTTTTTTGAATCCATATAAATTTTTGCAATCTATGCGCTGCCAAACTACCGAAGGCGGTTTGTCCCCAATTTCCTCTGGAAAAACATCATTTTGGCTATCAATTCTAAACCGACCTAAACGCCATCTACTTTGAAAGGCTATAACCTTGCGGTCGGTTGTCCGTTTGAGATGATTTTTTGTTGAATCCATATAACTTTTTGTGATCTACGCGCTGGCAAGCTATCGAAGGCGGTTTGTCAGCGATTTTGTCTAAAAAAAATCATTTCGGCTATCAATTCTAAACTGATCTAAACACCCTCTACTTTGAAAGGTTATAACCTTGCGCTCGATTGTCCGTTTGAGATGATTTTTTTTGAATGCATATAACCTTTTGTGATCTACGCACTGAAAAACTGTAGAAGGCGGTTTGTCAATGATTTTGTTTGAAAAAACATCATTTTGGCAATCAATTCAAAACCGACCTAAACACCTTCCATTTTGAAAGGCTATAACCTTGCGCTCGGTTGTCCGTTTGAGATGATTTATTTATTTTGAATGAATATAAATTTTTGTGATCTAGGCACTGGAAAACTGCCAAAGGTGGTTTGTCAACAATTTCTTCTGAAAAAACATCATTTTGAATATCAATTCTAAACTGACCTAAACACCTTACTTTGAACGGCTATAACCTTGCATTCGATTGTCCGTTTGAGATGATTTTTTTTTGATTCCATGTAAATTTTTGTGATCTACGCGCTGGCAAACTGTCGAAGGTGGTTTTTCATTTATTTTGTCTGAAAAAACATCATTTTCGATATCAATTCTAAACCTAGCAAAACACCCTCTACTTTGAAAGGGTATAACTTGCGCACGGTTGTCCGTTTGAGATGATTTTTTTTTGAATCCATATAAATTTTTATGATCTACGAACTGGATTTCAAAAGGCAGTTTGTCGTAGATTTTGTTTGAAAAAAATCCTTTTGGCAATCAATTCTAAACCAACCTAAACACCCTCTACATTGAAAAGCTATAACCTTACGCTCGGTTGTCCGTTTGAGATGATTTTTTTTGAATCCATATAAATTTTTGCAATCTATGCGCTGCCAAACTACCGAAGGCGGTTTGTCTCCAATTTCCTCTGGAAAAACATCATTTTGGCTATCAATTCTAAACCGACCTAAACGCCATCTACTTTGAAAGGCTATAACCTTGCGGTCGGTTGTCCGTTTGAGATGATTTTTTGTTGAATCCATATAACTTTTTGTGATCTACGCGCTGACAAGCTATCGAAGGCGGTTTGTCAGCGATTTTGTCTAAAAAAAATCATTTCGGCTATCAATTCTAAACCGATCTAAACACCCTCTACTTTGAAAGGTTATAGCCTTATGCTCAGTTGTCCATTTGAGATGATTTATATTTTTCGATCCATATAACTTTTTATGATCTACGCGCTGCCAATTTGCCGAAGGATATTTGTGAACGATTCCGTCTAAAAAAACATCATTTTGAATATCAATTTTGAATCGACTTAAACACAATTTACTTTGAAAGGCTATAACCTTGCGCTCGGTTGTCCATTTGAGATGATTTTTTTTATTCCATGTAACTTTTTGTGATTTACGGACTGGCAAGCTATCGAAGGTAGTTTGTCCCCGATTTTGTCTGAAAAAACATCATTTTGGGTATCAATTCTAAATCGACCTAAACACCCTCTACTTTGAAATGCTATAACCTTGTGCTCGGTTGTCCGTTTGAGATGATTTTTTTTTTAATCCATATAACTTTTTGTGATCTAGGCACTGGCAAACAGCCGAAGGTGGTTTGTCACTAATTTTTTCTAAAAAAACATCATTTTGGCAATCAATTCTAAACTGACCTAAACACCCTCCACATTGAAAGGCTATAAGCTTGCGCTTGGTTGTTCGTTTGAGATTTTTTTTTGAATCTAGATAACTTTTTGTGATCTACGCGCTGCCAAACTGTTGAAGGTAGTTTCTCTCCGATTTTGACTAAAAAAACATCGTTTTGGCTATCAATTCTAAACCGAACTAAACACCCTCTACTTTGAAAGGCAATAACCATGCGCTCGATTGTCCGTTTGAGATGATTTTTTTTTAATCCATATAACATTTTGCGATCTATGCGCAGGAAAACTGTCGAAGGCTATTTGTCTCCTATTTCATCTGAAAAATATCATTTTGGCTATCAATTCTAAATTGACCTAAACACCCTCTATTTTGAAAGGCTATAACGTTGCACTCGTTTGTCCGTTTGAGATGATTTTTTTTGAATCCATATAACTTTTTGTGATCTACGCGCTGGCAAGCTGCCGAAGACGGTTTGTCATCTATTTTGTCTGAAAAAACATTATTTTGGCTATCAATTATAAATCGACCTAAACACTCTCTACTTTGAAAGGCTATAACCTTGCGCTTGTTTATCCTTTTGAGGTATAGATTTTTTTGAATCCATATAATTTTTTGTGATATACGTACTGCCAAACTGTCGAAGGTGGTTTGTCAACGATTTTGTTTGAGAAAACATCATTTTTGCTATAAATTCTAAACGTATCTAAACACCCTTTACTTTGAAAGGATATAACCTTGCGCTCGGTTATCCGTTTGAGATGATTTATTTTGAATCCATATAACTTTTTGTGATATAAGCACTGCCAAACTGTCATAGGCGATTTGTCACCTATTTCTTCTGAAAAAATAATGTTTTGGCTATCAATTCTAAACCGACCTAAACACCTTCTACTTGGAATGGCTATAACCTTCGGCTCGGTTGTCCATTTGAGATACTTTTTTTTGAATTCGAAGAACTTTTTGCGATCTACACGCTGGAAAAAAATTGAAAGTGGTTTTTCACCGATTTTGTCTAAAAAATATTGTTTTGGCTATCAATTCTGAAATAACCTAAACACCCCCTACTTTGAAAGGCTACAACCTTGCGCTCGGTTGTCCATTTTAGATGATTTTTTTTGAATCCATATAAATTTTTGTATCTACGTGTTGCCAGGGTGTCGAAGGCAGTTTGTCTCCGATTTTGTCAGAAAACATCATTTTGACTATTAATTCTAAACGGATCGAAACACCCTCTAATTTGAAAGGCTATAACCGAACGCTCGGTTGTCCGTTTGAGATTTCTTTTTTGAATCCAAATAACATATTGTGATCTACGTGCTGGAAAACCATCGAAGGTGGTTTGTCACCGATTTAATCTGAAAGAACATCATTTTGTGATTTCTAAACTAACCTAACACCCTCTACTCTGAAAGGCGATAAACTTGCGCTCGGTTGTCCGTTTGAGAAATTTTTTTTTTGAATTTATATAAATTTTTGTGATCTACGAGCTGGCAAATTGTCGAAGGCTTGGTTGTCATCAATTTTGTCTGAAAAAACATCGTTTTGGCTATCAATTCTAAATCGACCTAAACACCCTATACATTGAAAGGCTATAACCTTGCACTTGGTTGACCGTTTGAGATGATTTTTTTTTAATCTATATAACTTTTTGTGATCTACCCGCTGGCAAGCTATCGAATGTAGTTTTTCACCAATTTTTTTCTGAAAAAACATCGTTTTTGCTATCAATTCTATACTAACCTAAACACACTCTACTTTGAAAGGCTATAACCTTGCGCTCGGTTGTCCGTTTGAGATAATTTTTTTTTGAATCCATCTTGTTTTTTTGATCTATGCACTGGTAAACTGCCAAATGCGTTTTTTCACTAATTTTGTCTGAAAAAACATCATTTTGGCTATCAATTCTAAACCGACCTAAACACCCTCTACTTTGAAAGGCTATAAACTTGCGCTCGGTTGTCCGTTTGAGATTTCTTTTTGAATCCATATAACTTTTTGTGATCTATGCACTGGCAAGCTGCCGAAGGCGATTTGTGTTGGTGTAAGCCCTACAAGGCAATCTAGTTAGGCTTGTAAAGCACTATTTAAATATTCATGTATTGCACAATATAGTTTATTAATTATAATTGAGGTATTTCTTTATCCATAGGTATTGTTATAAATTGTTATAAATTACTTGTGAAGATAAAGCCCAAGAAACACAATGGCATTGCAAAGGAATTGGAAGGTGTTACAATTATGAGGATCCTTATGCATCAATGCTGTGTTTCTAAACTGTTCCTGGTCATTGTATTGTCAAGACACGGCATTGATAATGCTCAAAGACTGGCATATGTTAAGCCTTCATGCACTTGATGCATGCAACTGATCTCATAGGTTGAAAGTATAGAGATACTTGGAGATAACATATGGGTGCTTGTTAGTTGAACAAGTTCACTGAACATGACTCGCTATGAGATTTCCATTTGGTATTTCACTAAAGTGTCTATGGTAAATACTCTCATGTGTCAATAGTGTAAATAATCCTTTGATTTGTGACACCAGGTTATCTTGTATGTGAACTATCATACTTAGATTTCATCACGAACGGGTCCCAATCACGAGGATGCTTAAAGTAGGGTGTTATTGGGTATGACGTGAAGCATATGAAGATGAATGAGTGGTCCAGAGAGGATTCATCACCCCAAGATCAAGGGGACATATCTCACATGTATCTGGCTTATATTAACTTATGGAAGTCCTCGGCCAAGGCAATACTTAAGGAGTTAATATTAAAGCTGTAGATTTAATATGGAATGGGTTAAGAGTAGACACTGAACCATGCTCTTTCCTATCTTGAGATATTTGATGAAGGGATCGAATTACACAGACATATTGTACATGAAAGGCTAGTCGAAGCTTGATGACTCTCTTGGCATTTGGGTGGTCATGATGCATTGCTAGATGCAGCTCATGATCTATAAATATAAAGAGGAAATTCTTAATTGAATTATATTTATTGTCAACATGTTAAGGGCCTACTGGGTCACACACAAAAGGTGATTAATGAAATTAAAATGAGATTAGGTTAGATTAAATATTCATTAAGTGTTGTAGGCTTAATGTGAATATTTAATAATATATGTATAAGGGCTTTAGTGCAATAAGTCAAAGAGTTGGCATACACTAAAACTAGTAATATATATACACCTCTTATGTTGTTGCCACCTCCCCATGTAAGAGCTTACCTGAAATCGGTGCCTCTCTTCCTAAGAAGAGAGATTCGGTCGAACACCTTGAGATTAAGGAGAATTCGATTTTTCTTGTTTCTTTAGGATAATTAAGGTAGAAGATGAATGTTTCTCACATCCTAGACTAGTAGCATCGTCTTGGCAATACATAATCTCAACCTTGTGAAGGGTTTCAGATCACCTGTGTGGATTACTGTTAGAGGTCGAACAACTGGATGACTTTGGTTTTCGACAAGTGAGCTTTGTGTACAAAAACAAGAACATCAAGAATCTGTGATGTTATTTCGGCAATCTCCATTGCAGAGGTATGAGATTTTGATTGTTACCTGTTCTTGACAGCCAGATCATTTTGAATTCATAGGCAGATCCATTAAGGGATTCAGTGTCTCTTTGTTTTATTTTAATTTCGTTGCATTGTATATTTAACTGTTGATTAAATTATACATTATCTCTGTTTGGGTATGAGCCGAATCCCAATAGTTTGTCACCGATTTCGTATTAAAATACAACGTTTTGGCTATCAATTCTAAATCGACCTAAACACCCTCTACTTTGAAAGGCTATAACCTTGCGCTCGGTTGTCCGTTTGAGATAATTTTTTTTAATCCATATAACTTTTTGCGATCTACGCACTGCCAAACAACCGAAGGCGGTTTGTCTCCTATTTCATCTGGAAAAACATTGTTCTGGCTATCAATTCTAAACTGACCTAAACACCCTATACTTTGAAAGGCTATAACCTTGCGCTCGGTTATCCGTTTGAGATATTTTTTTTGAATCTATATAACCTTTTGTGATATACACTTTGGAAAGCTGCTGAAGGAGATTTGTCATCGATTTCGTCAGAAAAAACATCATTTTGACTATCAATTCTAAACCGACCTAAATACCCTATACTTTGAAAAGCTATAACCTTGAACTCAGTTGTCCATTTGAGATGATTTTTTTTTGAATCCTTATAACTTTTGGCGATTTATGCGCTACCAAATTGCCAAAGGTGGTTTGTCTTCAATTTGTCTGAAAAAAATATCGTTTTGGCTATCAATTCTAAACCGACCTAAACACCCTCTACTTTGAAAGGCTATAACCTTGAGCTCGATTGTCTGTTTGAGATGATTTTTTTTTGAATCCATATAACGTTTTGTGATCTACAAGCTAGCAAGCCGCCGAAGGCAGTTTGTCACCATTTTTGTTTGAAAAAACATCATTTTGGCTATCAAATCTAAACCGACCTAAACACCCTCTACTTTAAAAGGCTATAACCTTGCGCTCGGGTATCCGTTTGAGAAGATTTTTTTTTGAATCCATATAACTTTTTCTGATCTACGTGCTGCCAAACTGTCGAAGGCAGTTTGTCACCTATTTCGTTTGAAAAAAATAACATTTTGGCTATCAATTCTAAGCCGACTTAAACACCCTTTACTTTGAAAGGCTATAACCTTGTGCTCGGTTGTAAGTTTGAGATTTTTTTTTTATTCCAAGTAAATTTTATTGATCTACGCATTGGAAAACTGTAAAAGGCGGTTTGTCACCGATTCGTCTAAAAAAAATAGTTTTGGCTCTCAATTCTAAACCAGCCTAAACACTCTCTACTTTGAAAAGCTATAACCTTGCGCTAGGTTGTCTGTTTGAGATGAATTTTTTTTTTTGAATCCATATAAACTTTTTTGATCTACGAGCTGGTAAACTTTTGAAGGCGATTTGTCACCCATTTCGTTTGAAAAAACATTATTTTGGTTTTCAAATATAAACTGACCTAAACACCCTTTACATTGAAAGGCTATAACCTTGCGCTCGGTTGTCCATTTGAGATGATTTCTTTTATGAATTCATATAACTATTTGTGATCTACACGCTGACAAGATGCCGAAGGTGGTTTGTCATCGATTTAATCTAAAAAAACATCATTTTGGCTATCAATTCTGAATCGACCTAAACACCCTCTACTTTGAAAGGCTATAACCTTGCGCTCAGTTGTCCGTTTGAGTTGATTTTTTTTTGAATACATATAGCCTTTTGTGATCTACATGCTGCCAAATTGGCGAAGGCAGTTTGTCACTAATTTCGTTTGAAAAAACATCATTTTGGCTATCAATTCTAAGCTGACCTAAACACCCTTTACTTTGAAAGGCTATAACCTTGTGCTCGGTTGTCCGTTTGAGATGATTTTTTTTGATTCCATGTAACTTTTTGTGATCTACGCACTGGCAAACTATCAAAGGTGGTTTGTCATCAATTTTGTCTAAAAAAACATCATTTTGGCTATCAATTCTAGACCGACCTAAACACCCTCTAATTTGAAAGGGTATAACCTTGCGCTCGGTTGTGTGTTTGAGATGATTTTTCTTTTTTTGAATCCATATAAATTTTTTGTGATCTACGCGCTAGAAAATTGTCGACGGAGGTTTGTCACCGATTTAGTCTGAAAAAAATATCATTTTGGCTATCGATTCTAAACTGACCTAACACCTTTTACTTTGAAAGGCTATAACCTTGCGCTCGGTTGTCCGTTTGAGATGATTTTTTGTTTTAATTCATATAACTTTTTGAGATCTACATGCTTGCAAGCTTCTGAACACGGTTTGTCACCTATTTTGTCTAAAAAAACATCATTTTGGCTATCAATTCTAAACCGACCTAAACACCCTCTACTTTGAAAGGCTATATAACCTTGCACTCGGTTGTCCGTTTGAGATGAATTTTTTTTTTTTGAATCCATATAACTTTTTTGTGATCTACGCGCTATGAAACTGCCAAAGACAGTTTGTCTTCGATTTTTTCTAAAAAAAATCATTTTGGCTATCAATTCTAAACCAACCTAAACACCCTCTACTTTGAAAGGTTATAACCTTGCGCTCGATTATCCGCTTGAGATTTTGTTTTTCTAATCCATATAACTTTTTGCGATCTACGCGCAGCCAAACTGTCGAAGGTATTTTGTCTCCAATTTCGTCTAAAAAACATCATTTTTGCTATCAATTCTAATCTTTTTAGATTCAAGGCCTAAGCACTGAATAAAAAAAATAATACAGAAATAGATTCATGGGCAGGCCACTACCTTATAATATAATAAAAGCCATGCTTGATAGAAAGATTAGATCACATAAAGTCAACGAATGAGGTGGGTTCGTTAACAATTCACAGATGAAAAAATGGCAAAAAAAAAAAAGCATTCACTCCCCTTCTATATCTTGCATCTATAGTATTTTTGCCCTGGTGGATCTCTCTCCCATTTAATAAAAGTCTGAAATCTTGGATTACTAATTTGTGGAATACTAGGCAATCCGAAACTTTTTTGAATGATATTCAAGAAAAGAGTATTCTAGAACAATTCATAGAAGTAGAGGAACTCTTCCTGTTAGACGAAATGATAAAAGAATACCCGGAAACACATCTACAAAAACTTCGTATAGGAATCCACAAAGAAACGATCCAATTGATGAAGATGCACAATGAGGATCGTATCCATACGATTTTGCACTTCTCGAAAAATGTAATCTATTTCGTTATTCTAAGTGGTTATTCTATTTTGGGGAATGAAGAACTTGTTATTCTTAACTCTTGGGTTCAAGAATTCCTATATAATTTAAGTGACACAATAAAAGCTTTTTTTATTCTTTTATTAACTGATTTATGTATCGGATTCCATTCACCCCACAGTTGGGAACTAATGAATGGCTATATCTACAAAGATTTTGGATTTGCTCATAATGATCAAATTATATCTGGTCTTGTAACCTTTCCAGTCATTCTAGATACAATTTTTAAATATTGGATCTTTTGTTATTTAAATAGTGTATCTCCGTCACTTGTAGTTACTTATCATTCAATGAATGACTAAAAAATAATTCACGGATTCAATTATAATCTTTCTTACTTTATATATAAGCAAAGCAGTACTTACTTTACTCTTTCTACCAATCAGGGGAATACAATTTCTCCTCTATTTCAGTAAATTTTTTTCTTCAGTAAAAGTAAATAGCAGAATCATGGATAGGGAACTATACTAGTGACCTACCTAATTTTATTGTAGAAATTTTCGGGATCAATGATTGGACCATGCAAACTAGAAATACTTTTTCTCGGATAAAGGTGAAGATTACTCGATCCATTTTCTTATCGCTCATGATCTATATAATAACCGGGGCATCCATTTCAAATGCATATCCCATTTTTGCGCAGCAGGGGTATGAAAATCCACGAGAAGCAACTGGGCGTATTGTATGTGCCAATTGCCATTTAGCTAATAAACCCATGGATATTGAGGTTCCACAAGCGGTACTTCCTGATACTGTATTTGAAGCGGTTGTTAGAATTCCTTATGATATGAAACTGAAACAAGTTCTTGCTAATGGTATGAAAAGGGCTTTGAATGTAGGTGCTGTACTTATTTTACCGGAGGGGTTTGAGTTAGCCCCACCTGATCTTTTTCACCCGAGATGAAAGAAAAGATAGGCAATCTATCTTTTCAGAACTACAACCCCACTAAGAAAAATATTCTTGTGATAGGTCATGTTCCTAGTGAAATCACCTTTCCTATTCTTTCCACAGACCCTGCTAGTAATAAGGATGCTCATTTCTTAAAATATCCCATATACGTAGGCAAAAACAAGGGAAGGGGCCAAATTTATCCCGACGGGAACCAAAGTAACAATACAATATACAATGCTACGACAACAGGTATAGTAAGCAAAATCAAACGAAAAGAAAAAGGGGGGTACGAAATAACCATAACGGATGCATTGGATTGGTATCAAGTCGTTGATATTATCCCCCCAGGACCAGAATTTCTTGTTTCAGAGGGTGAATCTATCAAACTTGATCAAACATTAACAATTAATCCTAATGTGGGTGGATTTGGTCAGGGGATGCAGATGTAGTACTTCAAGATCCACTACGTGTCCAAGGCCTTTTGTTCTTCTTGGCATCTATTGTTTTTGCACAAATCTTTTTAGTTCTTAAAAAAAAAAAACAGTTTGAGAAGGTTCAAGTGTCCAAAATGAATTTCTAGACCCATGGATTTATCAACATCAAATTTGTAAAAAAGAACAAATTCTTCCTGGCAATTAGGTTAGGTATGATGAAAAAAAGTATGAAAAGTCTTTTGCTTTTTTATATTCTTTCTCTGGGAATTACTTTTACCGTATTCAAAATATGTATATTGTGAAGAAGACTATTTGTATTTACCCTTTTTTTTTTTCTTTTTTCAATCTTAATTGGAAGGGTGTAATTATATCCCTATTGTCAGATTGAAATGTCACAGAATGGGTTTTGTTTTCTAAATTAAATTTGATTAGATACTAAACATAAGATAAGTAAGCGGAGAATAGAAATGAGGGATAAATGAGGGGAATAAATAATTACAAGGAGTATTCTTTATCTTTCTAGCCTTCGACACAAGAAAAGGATGTACAAAATTCCTTTTCTTTTGTCGAAATAAAAACAATTCTGGAGCCCATTCGTCAAAGATTTCTATTCTTAGTTTAGCTTTTTCCAGATTTTTAAGAACCCTTTATTTTTTTAGATTTACTTATAACAGAATAAGTAATAAGGATAATATAATAAGTATAAAATGAGTATAAATAAGTATAATATAAACACCATCTACTTTGAAAGGCTATAACCATGCGCTCGGTTGTCCATTTGAGATGATTTTTTTTGAATCCATATAACTTTTTGTGGTCTACGCACTGGCAAGCTGTCGAAGGCGGTTTGTCATCGATTTCGTCTAAAAAAATATCATTTCGGCTATCAATTCTAAACCGTCCTAAACACCCTCTACTTTGAAAGGCTATAAACCTTGCGCTCGGTTGTCCATTTGAGATTATTTTCTTTTTAATCCAAATAACTTTTTGTGGTCTACACGCTGGCAAGCTGTTGAAGGCGGTTTGTGATCGATTTTTTCCTGAAAAAACATCACTTTGTCTATCAATTCTAAGCTCACCTGAACACCCTCTACTTTGAAAGGCTATAACCTTGCGCTCGGTTGTCCGTTTGAGTTTTTTTTTTGATTGCATGTAACATTTTGTGATCTACGCATTGGCAAACTATCGAAGGCAGTTTGTCACCGATTTTGTGTAAAAAAATATTATTTTGGCCATCAATTCTAAATCAACCTAAACACCTTCAACTTCGAATGGCTATAACCTTGCGCTCGGTTGTTCGTTTGAGATGATTTTTCCTTGAATCCAGATAACATTTTGTGATCTAAGCGCTGCCAAACAGCTGAAGGCGGTTTATCTTCGATTTCTTCTAATAAACTCATTTTGGCTATCAATTCTAAACCGACCCAAACACCCTCTACTTTGAAAGGCTATAACCTTGCGCTCGATTGTCCGTTTGAGATAAATTTTTTTTATCCATATAACTTTTTGCGATCTATGCACTGCCAAACTACCTAAGGTATTGTCTTCGATTTCGTCTGAAAAAAATCATTTTAGCTATCAATTCTAAACCGACCTAATGACCCTTTACTTTGAAAGGCTATAACCTTGCGCTCGGTTGTCCGTTTGAGATTTTTTTTTTGAATCCATATAACTTTTTGTCACCTATTTTGTCTAAAAAAACATTGTTTTGGCTATAAAAAAAAGTGACCTAAACACCCTCTACTTTGAAAGGCTATAACCTTATACTCGGTTGTCCGTTTGAGATGATTTTTTTTTTGAATTCATATAAATGTTTGTGATCTACGCGCTGCCAAACCACCTAAACACCCTCTACATTGAAAGGCTATAATCTTGTGCTCGGTTGTCCGTTTGAGATTATTTTTTTTGAATCCATATAACTTTTTGTTATCTACACTCTGGCAAGCTGCCAAAGGCAATTTTTCACCGATTTCGTCTAAAAAAAACATATTTTTTCCTATCAATTCTAAACCGACCTAAACACCCTCTACTTTGAAAGGCTATACCCTTGCGCTCGGTTGTCCGTTTGAGATAATTTTTTTTTGAATCCATATAAGTTTTTTGTGATCTACGCACTGGCAAACTATCGAAGGCGGCTTGTCACCAATTTCATCCGAAAAAAAGTATCATTTGGCTATCAATTCTAAACCGACCTAAACACCCTCTACTTTGAAAGGATATACCTTGGCGCTCGACTATCTGTTTGAGATGATTTTTTTTTTGAATCCATATATTTTTTTGTGATCTACGCACTGGCAATCTGTCGAAGGTGGTTTGTCATTGACTTCGTCTTGAAAAATATCATTTTGGCTCTCAATTCTAAGCTGACCTAAACACCCTCTAATTTGAAAGGCTATAACCTTGCTCTCGGTTGTCCGTTTGAGATGATTTTCTTTTGAATTCATATAAATTTTTTTGATCTACACGCAGGCAAGCTGCCGAAGGCGGTTTGTCACCAATTTCGTCAGAAAAAACATATTTTTGGCTTTCAATTCTAAACTGACCTAAACACCTTCTACTTTGAAAGGTAATAAACTTGCGCTCGATTGTCCATTTGAGATAATTTTTTTTTGAATCTATATAACTTTTTGTGATCTACACGTTGGCAAACTGTCGAAGGCGGTTTGTCACCAATTTTGTTTGAAAAAAACATCATTTTGGCTATCAATTCTAAACCGACCTAAACACTCTTTACTTTGAAAGCCTATAACCTTGCGCTCTATTGTCCGTTTGAGATGATTTTTTTTTGAATCCACATAATATTTTTTTTGATCTACACACTGCCAAACTGTCGAAGGCAGTTTGTCACCGATTTCGTCTGAGAAAACATCATTTTGGTTATCAATTCTAAACTGACCTAAACACACTATACTTTGAAAGGCTATAACCTTGCGTTCGGTTCTCCGTTTGAGATGTTTTTTTTTGAATCCACACAAATTTTTGTGTTCTACACCCTAGCAAGTTGTCAAAGGCGGTTTTTCACCGATTTCGTTTGAAAAAACATCATTTTGGCTATCAATTCTAAATCGAACAAAACACCATTTACTTTGAAAGGCTATAACCTTGCGCTCGGTTATCCGTTTAAGATATGTATTTTTTTTAATCTAGATAACTTTTTGTGATCTATGCGCTGCCAAACAGCCGAAGGCGATTTGTCACCGATTTTATCTGAAAAAACATCGTTTTGTCTATCAATTCTAAGTCGACCTAAACATCCCCTACTTTGAAAGGCTATAACCTTGCGCTCGGTTGTCCGTTTGAGATGATTTATTCTTGAATCCATATAACTTTTTGCGATCTACGCGTTGCCAAACTGTCGAAGGCGGTTTGAACCCGATTTTGTCTGAAAAAACATCATTTTGGCTATCAATTCTAAATCGACCAAAACACCCTCTACTTTGGAAGGCTAGAACCGTGCGCTCGGTTGTTCGTTTAAGATATATATATTTTTAATCCATATAATTTTTTTGTGATCTACGCACTGCTAAACTACCGAAGGCGGTTTTCACCGATTTCGTTTGAAAAAAATCATTTTGTCTATCAATTCTAAACTTACCTAAACATCCTCTACTTTGAAAGTCTATAACCTTGCGCTCTATTGTCCGTTTGAGATGATTTTTTTTCTGAATCTATATAACTTTTTGCGATCTACGAGCTGCCAAACTGTCGAAGGCGATTTGTCTCCTATTTTTTTGGAAAAAACATTGTTATGGCTATCAATTCTAAACCGACCTAAACACCCTCTACTTTTAAAGGCTATAACCATGAGCTCGGATGTCCGTTTGAGATTTTGTTTTTTAATCCATATAAATTTTTGTGATCTACACGCTGCAAAACTGCTGAAGGCAATTTGTTACCGTTTAATCTGAAAAAACATCATTTTGTCTATCAATTCTAAACTTACCTAAACACCATATACTTTGAAAGGCTATAAGCTTGCACTCGGTTGTCCGTTTGAGATGTTTTTTTTTAATCCATATAAATTTTTGCAATCTACGCGCTGCCAAACTGTCGAAAATGGTTTGTCTCCGATTTCGACTGAAAAACATCGTTTTGGCTATCAATTCTAAACCGATCTAGACACCCTCTACTTTGAAAGGCTATAACCATACGCTCGGTTGTCCGTTTGGGATATTTTTTTTGAATCCATATAACTTTTTGTGATCTACATGCTGGCAAGCTGCCAAAGGTGGTTTGTAATCGATTTCGACTGAAAAAACAAAATTTTGGATATCAATTCTAAATCGACCTAAACACCCTCTACTTTGAAAGGCTATAACCTTGAGCCCGGTTTTCCGTTTGAGATGATTTTTCTGAATCAATATAACTTTTTGTGATCTACGCGCTTGTAAACTGTCAAATTCGATTTGTCACCGATTTAATATGAAAAAACATTGTTTTGGTTATCAATTCTAAACCGACCTAAACACCCTCTACTTTGAAAAGCTATAAGCTTGGGCTCGGTTGTCTGTTTGAGATATATATTATTTTGAATTTATATAAATTTTTGTGATCTACGGGCTGGCAAATTGTCGAAGGCGTTTTGTTGTCAATTTTTTCTGAAAAAATATCATTTGGCTATTAATTCTAAACCAACCTAAACACCTCTACTTTGAAAGGCTATAACCTTGCGCTCGGTAGTTCATTTGAGATGATTTTATTTTTGAATCCGTATAACCTTTTACGATCTACATGCTGCCAAACTGCCAAAGGCAGTTTGTCTCCAATTTTGTCTGAAAAAACATCGTTTTGGCTATTAATTTTAAACTGACCTAAACACCCTCTACTTTGAAAGGCTATAACCTCGCGCTCGGTTGTCCATTTGAGATGATTTTTTTGAATCCAAATAAATTTTTTGTGATCTACACATTGGCAAACTGCCGAAAGCGGTTTGTCACTAATTTCATCTGAAAAAATATCATTTTGTCTATCAATGCTAAACCGACCTAAACCCCCTCTACTTTGAAAGGCTATAAACTTGCGCTCGGTTGTTCGTTTGAGACGATTTTTTTTTAATTCAACTAAATTTTTGTGATCAACACGTTGGCAAGCTGTCGAAGGCAGTTTGTCACCGATTTTGTTTGAAAAACATCATTTTGGCTATCAATTCTAAACTGACCTAAACACCTTTTACTTTGAAAGACTATTACCTTACGCTCGGTTGTCCGTTTGAAATGATTTGTTTATTGAATCCATTTAACTTTTTGTGATCTATGCGTTGGCAAGCTGTCGAAGGCTTTTTGTCAACGATTTTGTCTTTAAAAACATCATTTTGGCTATCAATTCTAAACCGACCTAAACATCCTCTACTTTGAAAAGGTATAACCTTGCGCTCGGTTGTTCGTTTAAGGATTTTTTTGAATCCATTTATCTTTTTGTGATCTACAGGCTGCCAAACTACCGAAGGTAGTTTGTCAATGATTTCGTCTAAAAAAACATCGTTTTGTCTATCAATTCTAAACCAACCTAAACACCCTATACTTTGAAAGACTATAACCTTGAGCTCAGTTGTCCGTTTGAGATGATTTTTTTTTGAATCCATGTAACTTTTTTTCGATCTACGCACTGCCAATTTGTCGAAGAGGTTTGTCTCTTATTTTGTCTGAAAAAACATCATTTTGGCTATCAGTTCTAAATTGACCTAAACACCCTCAACTTTGAAAGGCTATAACCTTGCGCTTGATTGTCCGTTCGAGATTTTCTTTTTTAATCCATATATCATTTTTTCATCTACGAGCTGTAAAACTGCTGAAGGCAGTTTGTCACCGATTTTGTCTGAAAAACATTATTTTGTCTATCAGTTCTTTATCGACCTAAACACCCTTTACTTTGAAAGGCTATAACCTTGCACTCGATTGTCCGTTTGAGATGATTTTTTTAAATCCATATAACTTTTTGCGATCTACATGCTGCCAGACTACCAAAGGTGGTTTGTCTTCGATTTCATCTAAAAAAACATCATTTTGGCTTTCAATTTTAAACCGACTTAAACACCCTCTACTTTGAAAGGCTATAACCTTGCGTTCGGTTGTCCGTTTGAGATGATTTTTTTTTGAATCCACACAAATTTTTGTGTTCTACACCTTGGCAAGTTGCCGAAGGTGGTTTTTCACCGATTTCATTTGAAAAAACATCATTTTGGCTATCAATTCTAAATCGACCAAAACACCCTTTACTTTGAAAGGCTATAACCTTGCGCTCGGTTGTCCGTCTGAGATGAATTTTTTTTGAATCCATATAATTTTCTTGATCTACGCATTGCCAAATAGCTAAAGGCAGTTTTTCAATGATTTTGTCTAAAAAACATTGTTTTGGCTATTAATTCTAAACCGACCTAAACACCATTTAATTTGAAACGTTATAACCTTGCGCTCAGTTATCCGTTTGAAATGATTTTTTTTTTATTCCATGCAACTTTTTGTGATCTAGCGCTAGCAAATTGTCAAAGGTGGTTTGTCACCAATTTCGTCTGAAAAACATCATTTTGTCTATCAATTCTAAACTGACCTAAACACCCTGTACTTTGAAAGGCTATAACCTTGCCCTCGGTTGTCCGTTTGAGATGATTTTTTATTGAATTTGTATAACCTTTTGTGATCTACGTGCAAGAAAACTATCGAAGGCGGTTTATCACCAATTTCGTCTCAAAAAAATCATTTTGGCTAACAATTCTAAACCGACCTAAACACCTCGACTTTGAAAGGCTATAACCTTGCGCTCGGTTATCCGTTTGAGATATATTTTTTTAATCCATATAACTTTTTGCGATCTACGTGCCGCCGAACTGTCGAAGGTAGTTTGTCTCCGATTTCGTCTATATAAACATTATTTTGGCTATCAATTCTAAACCGATCTAAACACCCTCTACTTTGAAAAGCTATAACAATACGCTCGGTTATCTGTTTGAGATGATTTTTTTTGAATCCATGCGACTTTTTGTGATCTATACACTGCCAAATAGCCGAAGGCAGTTTGTCAATGATTTTGTCTGAAAAAAATCATTTTGGCTATCAATTCTAAACTGACCTTAACACCTTTTACTTTGGAAGGCTATAAACTTGAGCTCGGTTGTCCGTTTGAATGATTTTTTTAACTCCATGTAACGTTTTGTGATCTACGAACTGACAAACTATCGAAGGCGGTTTCTCACTGATTTTGTCTTAAAAAACATCCTTTTGTCTATCAATTCTAAACCGACCTAAACACACTCTACTTTGAAAGGCTATAACCTTGCGCTCGGTTGTCCATTTGAGATGATTTTTTTTCGAATGCATATAACTTTTTGTGATCTACGTGCTGGCAACTTGCCGAAGGCGGTTTGTCATCGATTTTGTCTGACAAGACATCGGTTTAGCTATCAATTCTAAACCTACCTAAATACCCTATACTTTGAATGGCTATAACCTTGCGCTCGGTTGTCCGTTTAAGATATGAATTTTTTTAATGCAGATAACTTTTTGTGATCTACGCCCTGCCAAACTGCTGAAGGCGGTTTGTCATTGATTTTGTCTGAAAAAACATCGTTTTGTCTATCAATTCTAAGCCGACCTAAACACCCTCTACTTTGAAAGGCTATAACATTGCACTCGGTTGTCCGTTTGAGATGATTTATTTTTGAATCCATATAACTTTTTGCGATCTACGCGCTGCCAAACTGTCGAAGGTGGTTTGAACCTGATTTCCTCTGAAAAACATCATTTTTTCTATCAATTCTAAACCGACCTAAACACCCTCTACTTTGGAAGGCTAGAACCTTGCGCTCGGTTGTCCGTTTAAGATATATATATTTTTAATCCATAAAACTTTTTGTGATCTAGACGCTGCTAAACTGTCGAAGGCGGTTTGTCACCGATTTCGTCTGAAAAAACATCATTTTGACTATCAATTCTAAACTGACCTAAACATCCTCTACTTTGAAAGGCTATAACCATACGCTCGGTTGTCCGTTTGAGATGATTTTTTTTTGAATCCATAATACTTTTTGCGATCTACGCGCTGCCAAACTGTTGAACGTGGTTTGTCTCGGATTTTGTGCGAAAAAACATCGTTTTGGATATCAATTCTAAACCGACCTAAACACCCTCTACTTTGAAAGGCTATAACCATGCGCTCGGATGTCCATTTGAGATTTTGTTTTTTAATCCATATAACTTTTTGTGATCTACATGCTGCAAAACTGTTGAAGGCGGTTTGTCACCAATTTTATCTGAAAAAACATCATTTTGTCTATCAATTCTAAACCGACCTAAACACCCATTACTTTGAAAGGTTGTAACCTTGCGCTCGGTTGTCCGTTTGAGATGATTTTTTTTAATCCATATAACTTTTTACGATCTACGTGCTGCCAAGCTGCCGAAGACGGTTTGTCAATGATTTTGTCTGAAAAAAATCGTTTCCGCTATCAATTCTAAACCGACCTAAACACTCTTTACTTTGAAAGGCTATAACATTGCGCTCGGTTGTCCGTTTGTGATGATTTTTTTTAATCCACATAGCTTTTTGTGATCTACGTGCTGCCAAGCTACCAAAGGCGGGTTTTCATCAATTTCGCATGAAAAAAATCATTTTGGGTATCAATTCTAAATCGACCTAAACACGCTCTACTTTGAAAGACTATAACCTTGCGCTCGGATGTCCGTTTGAGATGATTGTTTTATGAATCCATATAACTTTTTGTGATCTACGCACTGCCAAACTACTGAAGGCACTTTATCTTCGATTTTGACTTAAAAACATCGTTTTGTCTATCAATTCTAAATCGACCTAAACACCCTCTACTTTGAAAGGCTGTAGCCTTGCGCTCGGTTGTCCGTTTGAGATGATTTTTGTTGAATCCATATAAATTTTTGTGATCTACGCACTGGCAAGATGTCGATGGTTGTTTGTCACCGATTTCATATGAAAAAAACATCATTTTGGCTATCAATTATAAACCGACCTAAACACCCTATACTTTGAAAGGCTATAACCTTGCGCTAGATTGTCCGTTTGTTTTTTTTTTGTTTCTGAATCCATATAAATTTTCTTGTTCTATGGCAGTTTGTCATCTATTTCGTCTGAAAAAATATTATTTTGTGTATCAATTCTAAACCGACCTAAACACCCTTTACTTTGATAGGCTATAACCTTGCGCTCGGTTGTCCGTTTGAGATGATTTTTTTTATTCCATATAACTTTTCATAAGGCGATTTGTCATCGATTTCATAAAAAAAAACATCATTTTGGCTATCAATTCTAAACCGACGTAAAAACCCTATACTTTAAAAGGCTATAACCTTGCGCTCGGTTGCCCATTTGAGATGATTTTTTTTAATTCATATAACTTTTTGAGATCTACATGCTGCCCAACTATCGAAGGCGGTTTGTCACCAATTTTGTCTGAAAAAACATCGTTTTTGCTATCAATTCTATACTAACCTAAACACACTCTACTTTGAAAGGCTATAACCTTGCGCTCGGTTGTCCGTTTGAGATAATTTTTTTTGAATCCATCTTGTTTTTTTGATCTATGCACTGGTAAACTACCAAATACGGTTTGTCACTAATTTTGTCTGAAAAAACATCATTTTGGCTATCAATTCTAAACCGACCTAAACACCCTCTACTTTGAAAGGCTATAAACTTGCTCTCGGTTGTCGGTTTGAGATTTTTTTTTTGAATCCATATAACTTTTTGTGATCTACGCACTGGCAAGCTGCCGAAGGCGATTTGTGTTGGTGTAAGCCCTACAAGGCAATCTAGTTAGGCTTGTAAAACACTATTTATATATTCATGTATTGCACATTATAGTTTATTAATTATAATTGAGGTATTTCTTTATCCATAGGTATTGTTATAAATTGTTATAAATTACTTGTGAAGATAAAGCCCAAGAAACACAATGGCATTACAAAGGAATTGTAAGGTGTTACAATTATGAGGATCCTTATGCATCAATGCTGTGTTTCTAAACTGTTCCTGGTCATTGTATTGTCAATACACAGCATTGACAATGCTCAAAGACTGGCATATGTTAAGCCTTCATGCACTTGATGCATGCAACTGATCTCATAGGTTGAAAGTATAGAGATACTTGGAGATAACATATGGGTGCTTGTTAGTTGAACAAGTTCACTGAACATGACTCGCTATGAGAGTTCCATTTGGCATTTCACTCAAGTGTCTATGGTGGATACTCTCATGTGTCAATAGTGTAAATAATCCTTTGACTTGTGACACCAGGTTATCTTGTATGTGAACTATCATACTTAGATTTCATCACGAACGGGTCCCAATCACGAGGATGCTTAAAGTAGGGTGTTATTGGGTATGACGTGAAGCATATGAAGATGAATGAGTGGTCCAGAGAGGATTCATCACCCCAAGATCAAGGGGACATATCTCACATGTATCTGGCTTATATTAACTTATGGAAGTCCTCGGCCAAGGCAATACTTAAGGAGTTAATATTAAAGATGTAGATCTAATATGGAACGGGTTAAGAGTAGACACTGAACCATGCTCTTTCCTATCCTGAGATATTTGATGAAGGGATCGAATTACGCAGACATATTGTACATGAAAGGCTAGTCGAAGCTTGATAACTCTCTTGGCATTTGGGTGGTCATGATGCATTGCTAGATTCAGCTCATGATCTATAAATATAAAGAGGAAATTCTTAATTGAATTATATTTATTGTCAACATGTTAAGGGCCTACTGGGTCACACACAAAAGGTGATTAATGAAATTAAAATGAGATTAGGTTAGATTAAATATTCATTAAGTGTTGTGGGCTTAATGTGAATATTTAATAATATATGTATAAGGGCTTTAATGCAATAAGTCCAAGAGTTGACATACACTAAAACTAGTAATATATATACACCTCTTATGTTGTTGGCACCTCCCCATGTAAGAGCTTACTTGAAATCGGTGCCTCTCTTCCTAAGAAGAGAGATTCGGTCGAACACCTTGAGATTAAGGAGAATTCAATTTTTCTTGTTTCTTTAGGATAATTAAGGTAGAAGAGGAAGGTTTCTCACAACCTAGACTAGTAGCATCGTCTTGGCAAAACATAATCTCAACCTTGTGAAGGCTTTCAGATCACCTGTGTGGATTACTGTTAGAGGTCGAACAATTGGACGGCTTTGGTTTTCGACAAGCGAGCTTTGTGTACAAAAACAAGAACATCAAGAATCTGTGATGTTATTTCGGCAATCTCTATTGCAGAGGTATGAGATTTTGATTGTTACCTGTTCTTGACAGCCGGATCATTTTGAATTCATAGGCAGATCCATGAAGGGATTCAGTGTCTCTTTGTTTTATTTTAATTTCGTTGCATTGTATATTTAACTGTTGATTAAATTATACATTATCTCTGTTTGGGCATGAGCCGAATCCCAACAGTTTGTCATCGATTTCGTATGAAAATACAATGTTTTGGCTATCAATTCTAAATCGACCTAAACACCCTCTACTTTGAAAGGCTATAACCTTGCGCTCGGTTGTCCGTTTGAGATGATTTTTTTTAATCCATATAACTTTTTGCGATCTACGCACTGCCAAACAACCGAAGGCGGTTTGTCTCCTATTTCATCTGGAAAAACATTGTTCTGGCTATCAATTCTAAACTGACCTAAACACCCTATACTTTGAAAGGCTATAATCTTTCGCTCGGTTGTCCGTTTGAGATGATTTTTTTGAATCCATATAACCTTTTGTGATATACACTTTGGCAAGTTGCTGAAGGAGATTTGTCATCGATTTCGTCAGAAAAAACATCGTTTTGACTATCAATTCTAAACCGACCTAAATACCCTATACTTTGAAAACCTATAATCTTGAACTCAGTTGTCCATTTGAGATGATTTTTTTTTTTGAATCCTTATAACTTTTGGCGATCTTTGCGTTGCCAAATTGCCAAAGGTGGTTTGTCTTCAATTTTGTCTGAAAAAATATCGTTTTGGCTATCAATTCTAAACCGACCTAAACACCCTCTACTTTGAAAGGCTATAACCTTGAGCTCGATTGTCTGTTTGAGATGATTTTTTTTAAATCCATATAACGTTTTGTGATCTACAAGCTAGCAAGCCGCCGAAGGCAGTTTGTCACCATTTTTGTCTAAAAAAACATCATTTTGGCTATCAAATCTAAACCGACCTAAACACCCTCTACTTTGAAAGGCTATAACCTTGCGCTCGGGTGTCCGTTTAAGAAGATTTTTTTGTGAATCCATATAACTTTTCTGATCTACGTGCTACCAAACTCCCGAAGGTAGTTTGTCACCTATTTCGTTTGAAAAAATAACATTTTGGCTATCAATTCTAAGCCGACCTAAACACCCTTTACTTTGAAAGGCTATAACCTTGTGCTCGGTTGTAAGTTTGAGATTTTTTTTATTCCAAGTAACTTTTATTGATCTACGCATTGGCAAACTGTAAAAGGCGGTTTGTCACCGATTCGTCTAAAAAAAGTAGTTTTGGCTCTCAATTCTAAACCGGCCTAAACACTCTCTACTTTGAAAGGCTATAACCTTGCGCTAGGTTGTCCGTTTGAGATGCTTTTTTTTTTTTTGAATCCATATAACCTTTTTTGATATACGCGCTGGCAAACTTTCGAAGGCGATTTGTCACCGATTTCGTCTGAAAAAACATCATTTTGGCTATCAATTCTAGATCGACCTAAACACCCTCTAATTTGAAAGGGTATAACCTTGCACTCGGTTGTCCGTTTGAGATGATTTTTATTTTTTTGAATCCATATAAATTTTTTGTGATCTACGCGATAGCTAACTGTCGAAGGAGGTTTGTCACCGATTTAGTCTGAAAAAAATATCATTTTGGCTATCAATTCTAAACTGACCTAACACATGTTACTTTGAAAGGCTATAACCTTGCGCTCAATTGTCCGTTTGAGATTATTTTTTTTTAATTCATATAACTTTTTGTGATCTACATGCTTGCAAGCTTCTGAACACGATTTGTCACCCATTTCGTCTGAAAAAACATCATTTTGGCTATCAATTCTAAACCAACCTAAACACCCTCTACTTTGAAAGGCTATATAACCTTGCACTCGGTTGTCCGTTTGAGATGATTTTTTTTAATCCATATAACTTTTTTGTGATCTACGCGCTATGAAACTGCCAAAGACGGTTTGTCTTCGATTTTTTCTAAAAAAAATCATTTTTTCTATCAATTCTAAACCAACCTAAAAACCCTCTATTTTGAAAGGTTATAACCTTGCGCTCGATTATCCGTTTGAGATTTTGTTTTTCTAATCCATATAACTTTTTGCGATCTACGCGCAGCCAAACTGTCGAAGGTATTTTGTCTCCAATTTTGTCTAAAAAAACATCATTTTTGCTATCAATTCTAATCTTTTTAGATTCAAGGCCTAAGCACTGAACCAAAAAAAAAATACAGAAATAGATTCATGGGCAGGCCACTACCTTATAATATAATAAAAGTCATGCTTGATAGAAAGATTAGATCACATAAAGTCAACGAATGAGGTGGGTTCGTTAACAATTCACAGATGAAAAAATGGCAAAAAAAAAAAGCATTCACTCCCCTTCTATATCTTGCATTTATAGTATTTTTGCCCTGGTGGATCTCTCTCTCATTTAATAAAAGTCTGAAATATTGGATTACTAATTTGTGGAATACTAGGCAATCTGAAACTTTTTTGAATGATATTCAAGAAAAGAGTATTCTAGAACAATTCATAGAAGTAGAGGAACTCTTCCTGTTAGACGAAATGATAAAAGAATACCCGAAAACGCATCTACAAAAACTTCGTATCGGAATCCACAAAGAAACGATCCAATTGATGAAGATGCACAATGAGGATCGTTTCCATACAATTTTGCACTTCTCGACAAATCTAATCTGTTTCGTTATTCTAAGTGGTTATTCTATTTTAGGGAATGAAGAACTTGTTATTCTTAACTCTTGGGTTCAAGAATTCCTATATAATTTAAACGACACAATAAAAGCTTTTTCTATTCTTTTATTAACTGATTTTGGTATCGGATTCCATTCACCCCACGGTTGGGAACTAATGAATGGCTATATCTACAAAGATTTTGGATTTGCTCATAATGATCAAATTATATCTGGTCTTGTAACCTTTCCAGTCATTCTAGATACAATTTTTAAATATTGGATCTTTTGTTATTTAAATAGTGTATCTCCGTCACTTGTAGTTACTTATCATTCAATGAATGACTAAAAAATGATTCACGGATTCAATTATAATCTTTCTTACTTTCTATATAAGCAAAGCATGCAAAGTCGTACATACTTTACTCTTTCTACCTATCAGGGGAATACAATTTCTCCTCTATTTCAGTAAATTTTTTTCTTCAGTAAAAGTAAATAGCAGAATCGTGGATAGGGAACTATACTAGTGACCTACGTAATTTTATTGTAGAAATTTTCGGGATCAATGATTGGACCATGCAAACTAGAAATACTTTTTCTCGGATAAAGGAGAAGATTACTCGATCCATTTTCGTATCGCTCATGATCTATATAATAACCGGGGCATCCATTTCAAATGCATATCCCATTTTTGCGCAGCAGGGGTATGAAAATCCACGAGAAGCAACTGGGCGTATTGTATGTGCCAATTGCCATTTAGCTAATAAACCCATGGATATTGAGGTTTCACAAGCGGTACTTCCTGATACTGTATTTGAAGCGGTTGTTAGAATTCCTTATGATATGCAACTGAAACAAGTTCTTGCTAATGGTATGAAAGGGGCTTTGAATGTAGGTGCTGTTCTTATTTTACCGGAGAGGTTTGAGTTAGCCCCACCTGATCGTATTTCACCAAAGATGAAAGAAAAGATAGGCAATCTATCTTTTTAGAACTACCGCCCCACTAAGAAAAATATTCTTGTGATAGGTCCTGTTCCTAGTGAAATCACCTTTCCTATTCTTTCCACAGACCCTGCTAGTAATAAGGATGCTCATTTCTTAAAATATCCTATATACGTAGGCGAAAACAAGGGAAGGGGGCAAATTTATCCCGACGGGAACAAAAGTAACAATACAATATACAATGCTACGACAACAGGTATAGTAAGCAAAATCAAATGAAAAGAAAAAGGGGGGTACGAAATAACCATAACGGATGCATTGGATGGACATCAAGTCGTTGATATTATCCCCCCAGGACCAGAACTTCTTGTTTCAGAGGGTGAATCTATCAAACTTGATCAACCATTAACAACTAATCCTAATGTGGGTGGATTTGGTCAGGGGATGCATAAATAGAACTTCAAGATCAACTATGTGTCCAAGGCCTTTTGTTCTTCTTGGCATCTATTGTTTTTGCACAAATCTTTTTGGTTCTTAAAAAGAAACAGTTTGAGAAGGTTCAAGTGTCCAAAATGAATTTCTAGACCCATGGATTTATCAACATCAAATTTGTAAAAAAGAACAAATTATTCCTGGCAATTAGGTTAGGTATGATGAAAAAAAGTATGAAATGTCTTTTGCTTTTTTATATTCTTTCTCTAGGAATTACTTTTACCGCATTCAAAATATATATATTGTGAAGAAGACTATTTTTATTTACCTTTTTTTTTTCTTTTTTCAATCTAAATTGGAAGGGTGTAAATATATCCCTATTGTCATATTGAAATGTCACAAAATGGATTTTGTTTTCTAAATTCAATTTGATTAGATACTAAACATAAGATAAGTAAGCAGAGAATAGAAAGGAGGGATAAATGAGGGGAACAAATAATTACAGGGAGTATTCTTCGTCTTTCTAGCCTTCGACACAAGAAAATGATGTATAAAATTCCTTTTCTTTTGTTGAAATAAAAACAATTTTGGAGCCCATTCGTCAAAGATTTCTATTCTTAGTTTAGATTTTTCCGGATTTTTAAGAACCCTTTATTTTTTTAGATTTACTTATAACAGAATAAGTAATAAGGATAATATAATAAGTATAAAATAAGTATAAATAAGTATAATATAAACACCATCTACTTTGAAAGGCTATAACCTTGCGCTCGGTTGTCCATTTGAGATGAGTTTTTTGAATCCATATAACTATTTGTGGTCTACGTACTGGCAAGCTGTCGAAGGTGGTTTGTCATCGATTTCGGCTAAAAAAATATCATTTCGGCTATCAATTCTAAACCGTCCTAAAAACCCTCTACTTTGAAAGGCTATAACCTTGCGCTCGGTTGTCCGTTTGAGATGATTTTCTTTTTAATCCAAATAACTTTTTGTGGTCTACACGCTGGCAAGCTGCTAAAGGCGGTTTGTCACCGATTTTGTCTGAAAAACATCACTTTGTCTATCAATTCTAAACTCACCTGAACACCCTCTACTTTGAAAGGCTATAACCTTGCGCTCGGTTGTCCATTTGAGATTTTTTTTTTGTTTGCATGTAACATTTTGTGATCTGCGCACTGGCAAACTGTCAAAGGCAGTTTGTCACCGATTTTGTGTAAAAAAAGATTATTTTGGCTATCAGTTCTAAATCAACCTAAACACCTTCAACTTCGAAAGGCTATAACCTTGCGCTCGGTTGTCCATTTGAGATGATTTTTCCTTGAATCTAGATAACATTTTGTAATCTAAGCGCTGCCAAACAGTTGAAGGCAGTTTGTCTTCGATTTCTTCTAATAAAAATCATTTTGGCTATCAATTCTAAACCGACCCAAACACCCTCTACTTTGAAAGGCTATAACCTTGCGCTCGATTGTCCGTTTGAGATAAAAAATTTTCATCCATATAACTTTTTGCGATCTACACGCTGCCAAACTATCGAAGGTATTGTCTCCGATTTCGTCGGAAAATAATTATTTTAGCTATCAATTCTAAACGACCTAAATACCCTTTACTTTGAAAGGCTATAACCTTGCGCTCGGTTGTCCGTTTGAGATTTTTTTTTGAATCCATATAACTTTTTGTGATATACGCACTGGCAAAGTGCTGAACGCGGTTTGTCACCTATTTTGTCTAAAAAAACATTGTTTTGGCTATAAAAAAAAGTGACCTAAACACCCTCTACTTTGAAAGGCTATAACCTTGCACTCGGTTGTCTGTTTGAGATTTTTTTTTTGAATTCATATAAATGTTTGTGATCTACGCACTGCCAAACCACCAAAGGCAGTTTGTCTTCGATTTTATCTGAAAAAAATCATTTCGGCTATCAATTCTAAACCGACCTAAACACCTCTACATTGAAAGGCAATAACCTTGCGCTCGGTTGTCCGTTTGAGATAATTTTTTTTGAATCCATATAACTTTTTGTTATCTACGTTCTGGCAAGCTGCCAAAGGCAATTTTTCACCGATTTCGTCTAAAAAAACATATTTTTTCCTATCAATTCTAAACCGACCTAAACACCCTCTACTTTGAAAGGCTATACCCTTGCGCTCGGCTGTCCGTTTGAGATAATTTTTTTATTGAATTCATATAACTTTTTTGTGATCTACGCACTGGCAAACTACCGAAGGTGGTTTGTCACCAATTTCGTCCAAAAAAATATCATTTGGCTATCAATTCTAAACTGACCTAAACACCCTCTACATTGAAAGGCTATAACCTTGCACTCAATTGTTCGGTTGAGATAATTTTTCTTGAATCCATATAATTTTTTATGATCTACGTGCTGGCAAGTTGCCAAAGGTGGTTTGTCACCGATTTCGTCAGCAAAAACATCATTTTGGCTATCAATTCAAAACCGACCTAAACATCATCTACTTTGAAAGGCTATAACCTTGCGCTCGCTTCTCTGTTTGAGATTATGTTTTTTTGAATCTATATAACTTTTTATGATCTACGCACTGCGAAACTGCTATAGACGATTTGTCACCAATTTCGTTTGAAAAAAACATCGTTTTGGCTATTAATTCTAAACCGACCAAAACATCTTTTACTTTATAAGGCTATAACCGTGCGCTCGATTGTCCGTTTGAGATGATTTTTTTTTGAATCCCTGTAACTTTTTGTGATCTAAGCACTAGAAAACTGCCGAAGGCAGTTTGTCACCAATTTCATCTTATAAAACATTGTTTTGGCTATCAATTCTAAACCGACCTAAACACCCTCTACTTTGAAAGGATATACCCTTGCGCTCGGCTGTTCATTTGAGATGATTTTTTTTTGAATCCATATATTTTTTTTGTGATCTACGGACTGGCAATCTGTCGAAGGTGGTTTGTCATCGACTTCGTCTGGAAAAATATCATTTTGGCTCTCAATTCTATGCTGACCTAAACACCCTCTAATTTGAAAGGCTATAACCTTGCTCTCGGTTGTCCGTTTCAGACGATTTTCTTTTGAATTCATATAAACTTTTGTGATCTACGCGCTGGCAAGCTGTCGAAAGCGGTTTGTCACCAATTTCGTCAGAAAAAACATCGTTTTGGCTTTCAGTTCTAAACTGACCTAAACACCTTCTACTTTGGAAGGTAATAAACTTGCGCTCGGTTGTCCATTTGAGATAATTTTTTTTTGAATCTATATAAATTTTTGTGATCTACGCGTTGCCAAAATGTCGAAGGCGGTTTGTCACCAATTTTGTTTGAAAAAAACATCATTTTGGCTATCAATTCTAAACCGACTTAAACACCCTTTACTTTGAAAGGCTATAACCTTGCGCTCTATTGTCCGTTTGAGATGATTTTTTTTTTGAATACACATAAAATTTTTTTGATCTACACACTGCCAAACTGTCGAAGGCAGTTTGTCACCGATTTCATCTGAAAAAACATCATTTTGGTTATCAATTCTAAACTGACCTAAACACACTATACTTTGAAAGGCTATAACCTTGCGCAAGGTTGTCCGTTTGAGATGATTTTTTTGAATCCAAATAATTTTTTTGTGATCTACACGTTGGCAAACTGCCGAAAGCGGTTTGTCACTAATTTCATCTGAAAAAATATCATTTTGTCTATCAATGCTAAATCGACCTACACCCCCTCTACTTTGAAAGGGTATAACCTTGCGCTCGGTTGTCCGTTTGAGATGATTTTTCTTGAATCCATATAACTTTTTGTGATCTATGCGCTGGCAAGCTGCCAAAGGTAGTTTGTCATTGATTTTGTCTGCACTGACCTAAACATCCTCTACTTTGAAAGGCTATAACCTTGCGCTCAGTTGTCCGTTTGAGATGATTTTTTTTTTGAATCCATATAACTTTTTGTGATCTACGGGCTTCCAAACTGCCGTAGACGGTTTTTCATCAATTTATATTTAAAAAACATCATTTTGGCTATCAATTCTAAACCAACCTAAACACCATTTACTTTGAAAGGCTATAACCTTGCGCTCTATTATCCGTTTGAGTTAATTTTTTTTTGAATCCACATAAATTTTTTTTGATCTACACACTGCCAAACTGTCGAAGGCAGTTTGTCACCGATTTCGTCTGAAAAAACATCTTTTTGGTTATCAATTCTAAACTGACGTAAACACACTATACTTTGAAAGACTATAACCTTGCGCAAGGTTGTCCGTTTGGGATGATTTTTTTTGAATCCAAATAACTTTTTTGTGATCTACACGTTGGCAAACTGCCGAAAGCGGTTTGTCACTAATTTCATCTGAAAAAATATCATTTTGTCTATCAATGCTAAACCGACCTAAACCCCCTTACTTTGAAAGGGTATAACCTTGCGCTCGGTTGTCCGTTTGAGATGATTTTTCTTGAATCCATATAACTTTTTGTGATCTATGCGCTGGCAAGCTACCAAAGGTAGTTTGTCATTGATTTTGTCTGCACCGACCTAAACATCCTCTACTTTGAAAGGTTATAACCTTACGCTCAGTTGTCCGTTTGAGATGAATTTTTTTTTGAATCCATATAACTTTTTGTGATCTACGGGCTTCCAAACTGTCGTAGACGATTTTTCATCTATTTATATTGAAAAAACATCATTTTGGCTATCAATTCTAAACCGACCTAAACGCCCTTTACTTTGAAAGGCTATAACCTTGCGCTCGGTTGTCCGTTTGAGATTTTTTTTTTTTCATTCCTTGTAATTTTTTGTGATCTAAGCACTGGAAAAATGTTGAAGGTTGTTTTTCACCAATTTCGTCTTAAAAAACATTGTTTTGGCTGTCAATTCTAAACCGACCTGAACACCCTCTGCTTTGGAAGGCTATACCCTTGCGCTCAGTTGTCCATTTGAGATGATTTTTTTTAATCCATATAAATTTTTTTGTGATTTACGGGCTGACAATCTGTCGAAGGCGGCTTGTCACCAATTTTGTCTGAAAAAACATTATTTTGGATATTAATTCTAAGCTGACCTAAACACCCTCTAATTTGAAAGGCTATAACCTTGCGCTCGGTTGTCCGTTTGAGATGATTTTATTTTGAATTGATATAAATTTTTGTGACCTACGCACTGGCAAGCTGTTGAAGGTGGTTTGTCACCAATTTAGTTAGAAAAAACATCGTTTTGGCCATCAATTCTAAACTGACCTAAACACCTTCTACTTTGAAAGGCAATAAACTTGCGCTCGGTTGTATATTTGAGATGATTTTTTTTGAATCCATATAAGTTTTTGTGATCTACTTGTTCCTAAACTGTCGAAGACAGTTTGTCATCGATTTCGTTTGAAAAAAATATCATTTTGGCTATCAATTCTAAATCGACCTAAACACCTTCTACTTTGAAAGGCTATAACCTTGCGCTCTGTTGTCCGTCTGAGATGATTTTTTTTTTTGAATCCACATAACTTTTTTGTGATCTATGCGCTGATAAACTGTCGAAGGTGGTTTGTCACTGATTTCTTCTAAAAAAACATCAATTTGGTTATCAATTCTAAACTGACCTAAACACACTCTACTTTGAAAAGCTATAACCTTGCACTCAGTTGTCCGTTTGAGAATTTTTTTTTTTTGAATTCATACTTTTTTGATCTACGAGCTGGCAAGCTGTCGAAGGTTGCTTGTCACCGACATTGTCTAAAAAAACATCATTTTGGCTATCAATTCTAAACCTACCTAAACACCCTCTACTTTGAAAAGCTATAACTTTGCACTCAGTTGTCCGTTTGAGATGATTTTTTTTTAATCCATATATTTTTGCGATCTAGGCGCTGCCAAACTGCCAAACATGGATTTTCTAAGATTTCGTCTGAAAAAACATCATTTTGGCTATCAATTCTAAACCGACCTAAGCACCTTTTACTTTGAAAAGCTATAGCCTTGCGCTCGGTTGTCCGTTTGAGATGATATTTTTTTAATCCATATAATTTTTTGTGATCTACTCATTTTGGCAGTTTTTCTTTGGTTTCGTCTGAAAAAACATCATTTTGGCTATCAATTCTAAACTGACCTAAACACCTTTTACTTTGAAAGGCTCCTTAAGCTCGGTTGTCCGTTTGAATGATTGTTTTTTTTTAATCCATATAACTTTTTGCGATCTACGCGTTGCTAAACTGATGAAGATGGTTTATCTTCGATTTCGTCTGAAAAAAAACATTTTGGCTATCAATTCTAAACCGACCTAAACACCGTCTACTTTGAAAGGCTATAACCTTGTGCTCGGTTGTCCTGTTGTGATGATTTTTTTTTAATCCATATAACTTTTTGTGATCTACGCGCTGCCAAACTATCGAAGGTGGTTTGTCATCGATTTCATCTTAAAAAACATCATTTTGGCTATCAAATCTAAATCGACCTAAACACCCGTTACTTTGAAAGGTTATAACCTTGCGCTAGGTTGTCCGTTTGAGATGATTTTTTTTGAATCCATATAACTTTTTTGTGATTTACCCTCTGCCAAACTGTCGAAGGCTATTTTTCACTGATTTCGTCTGAAAAAACATCATTTTGGCTATCAATTCTAAACTAACCTAAACAACCTCTACTTTGAAAGGCTATAACCTTGCACTCGGTTGTCCGATTGAGATGATTTTTTTTGAAATCATATAACTTTTTGTGATCTAGGGCTGGCAAGCTGCCAAAGGAGGTTTGTCATTGATTTCGTCTGAAAAACATCATTTTTTAATCAATTCTAAATCGACCAAAACACCCTCTACTTTGAAAGGCTATAACCTTGCGCTCAGTTGTCCGTTTGAGATGATTTTTTTTTAATCCCGATAACTTTTTGTGATCTACACGCTGCCAAACTATCGATGGCAGTTTCCTCTGATTTCGTCTGAAAAAAATTATTTTGGCTATCAATTCTAAACCGATGTAAACACCCTCTAGTTTGAAACGCTATAACCTTGCGCTCGGTTGTCCGTTTGAAATGATTTCTTTTTTTGAATCCATATAACTTTTGGTGATCTACGCGTTGCCAGACAGCCGAAGGTGGTTTGTCGCCAATTTCGTCTGAAAAAAATCATTTTGGCTAACAATTCTAAACCGACCTAAACACCCTTTACTTTGAAAAGCTATAACCTTGCGCTCGGTTATCCGTTTGAGATGACTTTTTTTTTATTCCATGTAACTTTTTGTGATCTACGCACTGGAAAATTGTTGAAGGCAGTTTGTCACTAATTTCGCCTAAAAAAATCATTTTGGCTATCAATTCTAAACCGACCTAAACACCCTCTACTTTGAAAGGCTATAACATTCCGCTCGGTTGTCCATTTGAGATGATTTTTTTTATAAATCCATGTAACTTTTTTGTGATCTACGCACTGCCAAACTGCTAAAGGCTGTTTGTCACCGATTATCTCTGAAAAAACTCATTTTGGCTATCAATTCTAAACTAACCTAAACACTCTCTACTTTGAAAAGTTATGACCTTGCGCTCGGTTGTCCTTTTGAGATGATTTTTTTTTGAATTCATATAAATTTTTGTGATCGACCATTTGCAAGCCGTCTAAGGCGATTTGTCACTGATTTCGTCTTAAATAACATCATTTTGGTCATCAATTCTAAACCGACCTAAACACCTTCTACTTTAAAAGGCTATATCCTTGCGCTCAGTTGTCCGTTTGAGATGATTTCTTTTTTAATCCATATAACTTTTTGTGATCTACGCGATACCAAACCGTCGAAGGCGGTTTCTCTCCTATTTTGTTTGATAAAAATCATTTTGGCTATCAATTCTAAACCGACCCAAACACCCTCTACTTTGAAAGGCTATAACCTTGCGCTCGGTTGTCCATTTGAGATGATTTTTTTAATCCATATAACATTTTGTGATCTACGTGCTGCCAAATTGACGAAGGCGGTTTGTCTTCAATTTCATTAAAAAATATCATTTTGGCTATCAATTCTAACCGACCTAAACACCTTCTACCTTGAAAGGCTATAACCTTGCGCTCGGTTGTCTGTTTGAGATATTTTTTTTTGAATCCATATGACTTTTTGTGATCTATGCACTAGCAAGATACCAAAGGCGGTTTGTCACCGATTTTGTCTAAAAAAACATCATTTTGGCTATCAATTCTAAACCGACCTGAACACCCTCTATTTTGAAAGGCTACACCCTTGCGCTCGGTTGTCCGTTTGAGATTTTTTTTTTTGAATCCATATAAATTTTTTGTGATCTACGCGATGGAAAACTATCAAAGGTGGTTTGTCACTGATTTCTTCTAAAAAAAATCATTTTGGCTATCGATTCTAAACTGACCTAAACACCCTCTACATTGAAATGCTATAACCTTGCGCTCGATTGTCCGTTTGAGATGATTTTTTTTGAATTCATATAAATTTTTGTGATCAACGTGCTAAGAAGTTGTCGAAGGCGGTTTGTCACTGATTTCATCTAAAACAACATCATTTTGGCTATCAATTCTAAACCAACCTAAACACCCTATACTTTGAAAGGCTATAACCTTGCACTAGGTTGTCCGTTTCAGATTATTTTTTTTAATCCATATAACTTTTTGCAATCTACGCACTGCCAAACTATCGAAGGTGGTTTGTCTCCGATTTTGTCTGAAAAATTTGTTTCGGCTATCAATTCTAAACCGACCTAAACACCCTCTACTTTGAAAAGCTACAACCTTGCGGTCGGTTGTTCATTTGAGATGATTTTTTTTTAATCTATATAACTTTTTGCAATCTACACTCTACCAAACCTGTCGAAGGTGGTTTGTCTCTGGTTTCGTCTGAAAAATCATCATTTTGTCTATTAATTCAAAACTGACCTAAACACACTCTACTTTGAAAGGCTATAACCTTGCGCTCGGTTGTCCGTTTGAGATGATTTTATTCAATCCTTATAAATTTTTGTGGTCTACGCGCTGGAAGCTGTCGAAGATTTTTTGTCACTGATTTCATCTAAAAAAAATCATTTTGGCTATCAATTCTAATCCGACCTAAATGCCTTCTACATTGTAAGGCTCTAACCTTGGGCTCGGTTGTCTGTTTGCGATATTTTTTTTTGAATCCATATAACTTTTTGCGATCTACACACTGCCAAACCGCCAAAGGCAGTTTATCTCTAATTTTTTCTAGAAAAGCATCGTTTTGGGTATCAATTTTAAATCGACCTAAACACCTTTTACTTTGAAAGGCTATAACTATACGCTCGGTTGTCCGTTTGAGATGATTTTTTTTGGTATTCATATAACTTTTTATGATCTACACGCTGGCTAGCAGCCAAAGCCTGTTTGTCTCTGATTTCGTCGAAAAAAACATCATTTTGGCTATCAATTCTAAATCGACCTAAACACTCTCTCCTTTGAAAAGCTATAACTTTGCGCTCGGTTGTCCGTTTGAGATGTTATTTTTTTAATCCTTATAAATTTTTGCGATCTACGCGCTGCCAAACAGCCGAAGGCGGTTTGTCTCCGATTTTGTATGAAAAAAATTGTTTTGGCTATCAATTCTAAACCGACCCAAACACCTTCTACTTTGAAAGGCTATAACCTTGCGCTCGTTGTCCGTTTGAGATAAAAAAATTTTAATCCATATAACTTTTGGTGATCTACGCACTGCCAATTTTTCGAAGGTGGATTGTCTTCGATTTTGTCTACAAAAAATCGTTTTGGCTATCAATTCTAAATCGACCTAAACACCCTATACTTTAAAAGGCTATACCTTGCGCTCGGTTGTCTGTTTGTGATGAATTTTCTTGTATCCATATAACTTTTTATGATCTACGCGCTGGCAAGCTGCCAAAGGTGGTTTGTCACCGATTTTTTTTTTGGAAAAACATCATTTTGGCTATCAATTCCAAACCGATCTAAACATCCTCTACTTTGAAAGGCATAAACTTGCGCTCGATTGTCCGTTTGAGATGATTTGTTTTTTGAATCCATATCACTTTTTGTGATCTATATGCTGCCAAACTGTCGAAGATGATTTTTCACTGATTTCGTTTGAAAAAAACATCATTTTGGCTATCAATTCTAAACCGACCTAAACACCATCTACTTTGAAAGGCTATAACCTTACGATCGGTTGTCCGTTTGAGATGATTTGTTTTTTAAATCCATATAACTTTTTGTGATCCATACGCTGCCAAACTGTTGAAGATGGATTGTCACCGATTTCGTTTGAAAAAACATCATTTTGGCTATCAGTTCTAAACCAACCTAAACACTCTCTAATGTGAAAGGCTATAACCTTGCGCTCGGTTGTCCGTTTGAGATGATTTTATTTTGAATTCATATAACTTTTTGTGATCTACGCGCTGGCAAGCTATCGAAGGTGGTTTGTCACCGATTTCATCTAAAAAAACATCGTTTTGTTTATCAATTTTAACCGACGTAAACACCTTATACTTTGAAAGGCTATAACCTTGCGCTCGGTAGTCCATTTGAGATATATATTTTTTTGAATCCATAAACTTTTTATGATCTACGCGCTGCCAAACTGTCGAAGGAGGTTTGTCACCGATTTTGTCTGAAAAAACATCGTTTTGGCTATCAATTCTAAACCGACCTAAACACCATTTACTTTGAAAGGCTATAACCTTGCGTACGGTTGTCCGTTTGAGATGATTTTTTTTATTCCATGTAACTTATTGTAATCTACGCATTAGAAAAATGTCGAAGGCGATTTGTCACCGATTTTGTCTGAAAAAACATCGTTTTCGCTATCAATTCTAAACCGACCTAAACGCCCTCAAATTTGAAAGGCTATAACTTTTTGTGATCTACGTGCTGACAGGTTGTCGAAGGCGGTTTGTCACCGATTTCGTCCAAAAAAAATCATTTTGGCTATCAATTCTAAATTGACCTAAACACCCTCTACTTTGAAAGGCTATGACCTTGCGCTCGGTTGACCGTTTGAGATGATTTTTTTTGAATCCATACAACTTTTTGTGATCTACGCGCTGCCTAACTGCCGAAGACGGTTTGTCACTGATTTCGTATGAAGAAAACATCGTTTTGGCTATCAATTCTAAATTGACCTAAACACCCTTTACTTTAAAAGGCTATAACCTTGAGCTTGATTGTCCGTTTGAGATGATTTTCTTTTATTGCATATAAATTTTTATGATCTACACGCTGGCAAACTGTCGAAGGTGGTTTGTCACCGATTTCATCTGTAAAAACAATATTTTGGCTAACAATTCGAAGCTGACCAAAACTCCCTCTACTTTGAAAGGCTATAACCTTGTACTCGATTGTCCATTTTAGATGATTCTTTTTTTGAATCCATATAACATTTTTGTGATCTACGCTTTACCCAACTGCCGAATGCAGTTTGTCACTGATTTCGTCTGAAAACATCCTTTTGGCTATCAATTCTAAACTGACCTAAACACTCTTTACTTTGAAAGGCTATAACCTTGAGCTCGGTTGTCCGTTTGGGATAATTTTTTTTAATCCATATAAATTTTTGCGATCTACGCGCTGCCAAACTACTAAACATGGTTTGACTTCGATTTCGTATGAAAAAATATCCTATTGGCTATCAATTCTAAACCAACCTAAACACCCTCTACTTTGAAAGGCTATAACCTTGTGTTCGGTTGTCCGTTTGAGATGATTTTTTTTTTTCAATCCATATAACTTTTTGCTATCTAAGCACCACCAAATTTCTGAAGGAGGTTTGTCTCTGATTTCGTCAGAAAAAACATCATTTTGGCTATCAATTCTAAACCGACCTAAATGCCCTATACTTTGAAAGGCTATAACCTTGCGCTCGGTTGTCCGTTTGAGATATATATATTTTTTGAATCCATATAACATTTTTTGATCTATGCGCTGCCAAACTGTCGAAGGCGGTTTGTCATCGATTTCGTCTGAAAAAACATTGTTTTGACAATCAATTCTAAACCGACCTAAAACCATATACTCTGAAAGGCTATAACCTTGCACTCAGATGTCCGTTTGAGATAATTTTGTTTTAATCCATATAAATTTTTGTGATCTACACGCTAGCAAGCTACCGAAGGCAGTTTGTCATCGATTTCGTCTAAAAAAAATCATTTTTTGAATCAATTCTAAATCGACCAAAACACCCTCTACTTTGAAAGGCTATAAACTTGCGCTCTGTTGTCCATTTGAGATGATTTTTTTTAATCCATATAACTTTTTGCGATCTAAGAGCTGCAAAACTATCGAAGGCAGTTTGCGACCGCTGTTGTTTGAAAAAACATCATTTTGGCTATCAATTCTAAATCGACCTAAACACCCTCTAGTTTGAAACGCTATAACCTTGCGCTCGGTTGTCCATTTGAGATGATTTCTTTTTTGGAAACCCTATAACTTTTTGCGATCTACGTGCTGCCAAACTGCTGAAGGCGATTTGTCACCGATTTTGTTAAAAAAACATCGTTTTGGCTATCCATTCTAAACCGACCAAAACACCCTCTACTTTGAAAGGCTATAACCATGCGCTCGGTTGTCCGTTTGAGATGACTTTTTTTTTTTATTCCATGTAACTTTCTGTGATCTACGAACTGGCAAATTGTCGAAGACGGTTTGTCATCGATTTCATCTAGAAAAAAATCATTTTGGCTCTCAATTCTAAACCGACCTAAACACCCTCTACTTTGAAAGGCTATAACCTTACGCTCTGTTGTCCGTTTGAGATGATTGTTTTTTGAATGCACATAATTTTTTTGTGATCTAGACGCTGCCAAACTGTCGAAGATGGTTTGTCATCGATTTCGTTTGAAAAACCATCATTTTGTTTATCAATTCTAAACTGACCTAAACATACTCTACTTTGATAGGCTATAGACTTGCGCTCGGTTCTCCGTTTGAGATTTCTTTTTTAATTCATATAACTTTTTGTGATCTACGCGTTGGCAAGCTGCCGAAGGTTGTTTGTCACCGACTTCGTCTGAAAAAACATATTTTTGGCTATCAATTCTAAACCGACCTAAACACCCTCTGCTTTGAAAAGCTATAACCTTGAGCTTAGCTGTTCGTTTGAGATGATTTTTTTTTTGAATCCATATCTTTATACGATCTAGGCGCTGCCAAACTGGCAAAGGTGGTTTGTCTCCGATTTCGTCTGGAAAAATATCATTTTGGCTATCAATTCTAAACTGACCTAGCCCCTACTTTGAAAAGCTATAACCTTGCGCTCGGTTGTCCGTTTGAGATGATATTTTTTTAATCCATATAACTTTTTGCGATCTACGCGCTGCCAAACCGCCGAAGGCGGTTTTTCTCCGATTTCGTCTAAAATAACATCATTTTATCTATCAATTCTAAACTGAACTGAACACCCTCTACTTTGAAAGGCTATAAATTGCGCTCGGTTGTCCATTTGAGATGATTCTTTTTTTTTTGAATCTATATAACTTTTTTCTGATCTACGAGTTGCCAGACTGTCGAAGGCAGTTTGTCACCAATTTCATTTGAGAAAACATCGTTTTGGCTATCAATTTTAAACGACCTAAACACCCTCTACTTTGAAAAGAAATAACCTTGCATTCGGTTGTCCGTTTGAGATGATTTTTTTTAATCCATATAAATTTTTGTGATCTACGCGCTGGCAAGCTGCCGAAGGTGGTTTGTCACTAATTTTGTTTGAGAAAACATCATTTTGGCTTTCAATCCTAAACTGACCTAAACAGCTTCTACTTTGGAAGGCTATAACCTTGCGCTCGGTTGTCCGTTTGAGATGATTTTTTTCCAATCCATATAACTTTTTGCGATCTAAGCGCTGCCAAACTGTCGAAGATAGTTTTCCACCGATGTCGTTTGAAAAAACATCATTTTGGCCATCAATTCTAAATCGACCCAAACACCCACTAGTTTGAAACGCTATAACCTTGCGCTCAGTTGTCCATTTGAGATGATTTCTTTTTTGGAATCCATATAACTTTTTGCGATCAACGCGTTACCAAAATGCTGAAGGCAATTTGTCACCGATTTCGTATAAAAAAATCATTTTGGCTATCCATTCTAAACCGACCAAAACACCCTCTACTTTGAAAGGCTATAACCTTGCGCTCGATTGTTCGTTTGAGATGACTTTTTTTTTTATTCCATGTAACTTTTCGTGACCTACGAACTGGAAAATTGTCGAAGGCAGTTTCTCACCGATTTCATATGAAAAAACATCATTTTGGCTATCAATTCTAAACCGACCTAAACACCCTCTACTTTGAAAGGCTATAACGTTGCGCTCTGTTGTCCGTTTGAAATGATTTTTTTTTAATCCACATAATTTTTTTTGTGATCTACGCGCTGCCATACTGTCAAAGGTGGTTTATCATTGATTTCGTCTAAAAAACCATCATTTTGGTTATCAATTCTAAACTGACCTAAACATACTCTACTTTGAAAGGCTATAACCTTGCGCTCGGTTGTCCGTTTGAGATTTTTTTTTAATTCATATAACTTTTTGTGATCTATGCATTGGCAAGCTGCCGAAGGTTGTTTGTCACCTTCTTTGTCTGAAAAAACATATTTTTGGCTATCAATTCTAAACCGACCTAAACACCCTCTACTTTGAAAAGCTATAACTTTGTGCTCAGTTGTTCGTGTGAGATTTTTTTTTTTGAATCCTTATCTTTATGCGATCTAGTTGCTGCAACTGGCAAAGGCGGTTTGTCTCCGATTTCGTCTGGAAAAACATCATTTTGGCTATCAATTCTAAACCACCTAAACACCATCTACTTTGAAAAGCTATAACCTTGCGCTCGGTTGTCCGTTTGGGATGATATTTTTTTAATCCATGTAACTTTTTACGATCTAACCGCCGAAGGCAGTTTGTCTCCGATTTCGTCTAAAAAAACATCATTTTGGCTATCAATTCTAAACTGAACTAAACACCTTCTACTTTGAAAGGCTATAAACTTGCACTCGGTTGTCCATTTGAGATGAATTTTTTTTTAATCTATATAACTTTTTTCTGATCTACGAGTTGCCAGACTGCCGAAGGCGGTTTGTCACCGATTTCTTTTGGGAAAACATCGTTTTGGCTAACTATTCTAAACCGATCTAAACACCCTCTATTTTGAAAAGCTATAACCTTGCATCCGGTTGTACGTTTGAGATGAGTTTTTTTTTAATCCATATAAAATTTTGTGATCTACGCGCTAGCAAGCTGTCGAAGGTGGTTTGTCACTAATTTTGTTTGAAAAAACATCATTTTGGCTATCAATCCTAAACCAACCTAAACAGCTTTTACTTTGGAAGGCTATAATCTTACGCTCGGTTGTCCGTTTGAGATGATATTTTTTTATTCCATATAACCTTTTTGCAATCTACGCTCTGCCTAGCTGCCGAAGGCAGTTTGTCATCGATTTCGTCTGAATAAACATCGTTTTGGCTAACAATATTAAACCGGCCTAAACACCATTTACTTCAAAAAGCTATAACCTTGCGCTCGGTTGTCCGTTTGAGTTGATTTTTTTTATTCCATGTAACTTTTTGTGATCTACTCACTGGCAAATTGTCACCAATTTTGTCTAAAAAAACATCATTTTGGCTATTAATTCTAAACCGACCTAAACACCCTCTACTTTGAAAGGCTATAACCTTGCGTTCGTGTGTCTGTTTGAGATGATTTTTTTTTAATTCATATAACTTTTTGTGATCTAGCGCAGGCAAGCTGCCGAAGGCAGTTTATCATCGATTTCATCTTAAAAAATATCGTTTTGGTTATCAATTCTAAACCGATCTAAACACCCTCTACTTTGAAGGCTATAACCTTGCGCTCAGTAGTCCATTTGAGATTTTTTTTTTTTTGAATCCATGTAATTTTTTTTTGTGATCTACGCGCTACCAAACTACAAAAGGCGGTTTGTCATCGATTTTCTCTGAAAAAAATCGTTTTGGCAACCAATTCTAAACAAACCTAAACACCCTCAACTTTGATAGGATATACCCTGCGCTCGGTTGTCCGTTTAAAATAATTTTTTGTTTTTGAATTGATATAACTTTTTGTGATCTAGCATTGGCAAGCTGTCGAAGGTGGTTTATCACCGATTTCGTCTTAAAAACATCGTTTTGGTTATCAATTCTAAACCGACCTAAACACCCTCTACTTTGAAAGGCTATAACCTTGCGCTTGATTGTCCATTTGAGATGATTTTTGTTTTGAATCCATATAAATTTTTGCGATCTACGGGCTGCCAAACTGCCAAAGGCAGTTTGTCTTCGATTTCATCTGAAAAAACATTGTTTTGGTTATCAAATCTAAACCGACCTAAACACCCTCTACTTTGAAAGCCTATAACCTTGCGCGCGGTTGTCCGTTTGAGATGATTTTTTTTTTAATCCATATAACTTTTTGTGATCAACGTGTTGGCATGCTGCCGAAGGTGGTTTGTCACCGATTTCGTCTGAAAAAATCATTTTGGCTATCAATTCTAAACCGACTTAAACACCCTACTTTGAAAGGCTATAACCTTGCGCTCGGTTGTCCATTTGAGATTTTTTTTTTATTCCATGTAATTTTTTGTGATCTAGACGCTGGCAAACTGTCAAAGGCAGTTTGTCACTGATTTCGTCTAAAAAAATCATTTTGGATATCAATTCTAAACCGACCTAAACACCCTCTACTTTGAAAGGCTATAACCTTGCGCTCGGTTGTCCGTTTGAGATAATTTTTTTTTTTTGAATCCATATAACTTTTTTTGTGATCTACGTGCTGCCAAACTGTTGAAGGCGGTTTGTCACCGATTTCGTCTGAAAAATGATCATTTTGGCTATGAATTCTAAGCTGACCTAAACACCCTTTACTTTGAAAGGCTATAACATTGCGCTTGGTTGTCCGTTTGAGAAGATGTTTTTTTGAATTCATATAACTTTTTGTGATCTAGCGCTTGCAAGCTGTCGAAGGCAGTTTGTCACTGATTTCGTCTGAATAAACATCGTTTTGGTTATCAATTCTAAACCGACCTAAACACCCTCTACTTTTAAAGGCTATAACCTTGCACTTGGTTGTCCATTTGAGATATATATATATATATATTTTAATCCATATAACGTTTTGCGATCTACAAGCTGCCAAATAGCCGAAGACGGTTTGTCTTCAATTCATTTGAAAAAACATCATTTTGGCTATCAATTCTAAACCGACCTAAACACCCTATACTTTGAAAGGCTATAACCTTACGCTCGGTTGTCCATTTGAGATGATATTTTTTTATTCCATGTAGCTTTTTGTGATCTACACGCTGGAAAACTGTCGAAGGCGGTTTGTCACTGATTTCGTCTAAAAAACACATCATTTTCAATATCAATTCTAAATCGACCTAAACACCCTCTACTTTGAAAGTCTATAACCTTGCGCTCGATTGTCCGTTTGAGATGATTTTTTTTTAATCGATATAACTTTTTTGGGATCTACGTGCTGCCAAACTGTCGGAGGCAGTTTGTCACCGATTCCGTCTGAAAAAACATCATTTTGGCTATGAATTCTAAACTGACCTAAACACCCTCTACTTTGAAAGGCTATAACATTGCGCTTGGTTGTCCGTTTGAGAAAGTTTTTTTTTTTTTTGAATTCATATAACTTTTTGTGATGTAGCGCTTGCAAGTTGTCGTATGTGGTTTGTCACTGATTTCGTTTGAATAAACATCGTTTTGGTTATCAACTCTAAACCGACCTAAACAACCCCTACTTTGAAAGGTTATAACCTTGCGCTCGGTTGTCCGTTTGACATATACATTTTTTAATCCATATAACTTTTTGCGATCTACATGTTGCCAAACAGCCGAAGGCGATTTGTCTCTGATTTCTTCTGAAAAAACATTGTTTTGGCTATCAATTCTAAACCGACCTAAACACCCTCTATTTTTATAGGCTATAACCTTGCGCTCGATTGTCCGTTTGAGATGATTTTTTTAATACATATACTTTTTGAGATCTACGCGCTGCCAAACTATCGAAGACGGTTTGTCATTGATTTCGTCTGAAAAAAACATCATTTTGGCTATCAATTCTAAACCGACCTAAATATCCTATACTTAGAAAGGCTATAACCTTGCGCTTGGTTGTCCGTTTGAGATGATTTTTTTTGAATCCATATAACTTTTTGTAATCTACACGCTGGCAAGCTACTGAAGGCAGTTTGTCACCGATTTCTTCTGAAAAAACTTTGTTTTGGCTATCAATTCTAAACCGATCTAAACACCCTCTACTTCAAAAGGATATAACCTTACGCTCGATTGTCCATTTGAGATTATTTTTTTTTGAATCCATATAACTTTTTGTGATCTACGAGCTGTCAAACTGCTGAAGATGATTTGTCACCAATTTCGCTTGAGAAAACATCATTTTAGTTATCAATTCTAAACCGACCGAAACACCTTCTACTTTGAAAGGCTATTAACCTCGTTCTCGGTTGTCCATTTGAGATTTTTTTTTTTGAATCCATATAACTTTTTGTGATCTACGTGCTGCCAAACTATCCAAGGCTATTTGTCTCCGATTTCGTCTGAAAAAACATTGTTATGGCTATCAAATCTAAACCAACCTAAACACCATCTACTTTGTAAGGCTATAACCTTGTGCTCGATTTTCTGTTTGAGATGATTTTTTTAATGCATATAACTTTTTATGATCTACGCGCTGCCAAACTATCGAAGGTGGTTTGTCTTTGATTTCATCTGAAAAAACATTGTTTTGGCTATCAATTCTAAACCGACCTAAACACCCTCTATTTTGAAAGGTATAACTTTGCGCTCGGTTGTCCGTTTGAGAAGATTTTTTTTTTTGAATCCTTATAATTTTTTTTATCAATGTGCTGGCAAGCTATCGAAGGCGGTTTGTCACTGATTTCATCTAAAAAAACATCATTTTGGCTATCAATTCTAAACCGACCTAAATACCATCTACTTTGAAAGGCTATAACCTTGCGCTCGGTTGTCCATTTGAGATTTTTTTTTATTCTATGTAACTTTTTGTGATCTACGCGCTGGCAAACCGTCGAAGGCAGTTTGTTACCGATTTTGACTGAAAAACATTGTTTTGGCTATCAATTCTAAACTGACCTAAACACCCACTACTTTGAAAGGCTATAACCTTGCGCTCGGATATCCGTTTGAGATGATTTTTTTGATCCATATAACTCTTTTGCGATCTAAGCGCTACCAAACTGCCGAAGGCAGTTTGTCTCTGATTTCGTCTGAAAAAATATCATTTTGGCTATCAATTATAAACCAACCTAAACACCCTATACTTTGAAAGGCTATAACCTTGCGCTCAGTTGTCCGTTTGAGATGATTTTTTTTTTGAATCCATATCTTTTTGCGATCTAGGCGCTACCCAACCGCCAAAGATGGTTTCTCTTCGATTTCGTCTGAAAAAAAATCATTTTGGCTAACAATTCGAAACCGACCTAAACACCCTCTACTTTGAAAGGCTAGAAGCTTGCACTCAGTCGTACATTTAAAATATATATTTTTTTAATCCATGTAATGTTTTTGTGATCCACGCGTTGCCAAACTGTCGAAGGCGATTTGTCACCGATTTCGTCTGAAAAAACATCATTTTGGCTATCAATTCTAAACTAACCTAAACACCCTCAACTTTGAAAAGTTATAACCTTGCGCTCAGTTGTTAGTTTGAGAAGATTTTTTTTTTTTTGTATTCATATAACTTTTTGTGATCTAGAGCTGGAAAACTGCCGAAGGCGGTTTGTCACCGATTTCATCTGAAAAAACATCATTTTGGTTATCAATTATAAACCAACCTAAACACCCTCTACTTTGAAAGGCTATAACCTTGCGCTCGGTTGTCCGTTTGAGATGATTTTTTTTAATCCATATAAATTTTTGTGATCTACGCACTGCCAAACTACCGAAGGCTGTTTGTCACCGATTTTGTCTGAAAAAAATCATTTTGGTAATCAATTCTAAACCGACCTAATCACCTTTTACTTTGAAAGGCTATAACCTTGTACTCAATTGTCCGTCTGAGATGATTTTTTTTTTTTTTGAATCCATATAAATTTTTGCAATCTACACGCTGCCAAACAGCCGAAGGCAGTTTGTCTTATATTTCGTCTGAAAAAAACATTGTTTTGGATATCAAATCTAAACCGACCTAAACACCCTCTACTTTGAAAGGCTATAACCTTGAGCTCGGTTGTCTGTTTGAGATGATTTTTAATTTTAATCCATATAACTTTTTGTGATCTATGCGCTGCCAAACTATCGAAGGTGGTTTGTCTTTGATTTCTTTTGAAAAAACATCATTTTGGCTATCAATTCTAAACCGAACTAAACACCCTTTACTTTGAAAGGCCTTGCGCTCGATTGTCCGTTTGAGATGATTTTTTTTGAATCCATATAACTTTTTGTGATCAACGCACTGGAAAGCTGCCAAAAGCGGTTTTTCATCGATTTCGTCTGAAAAAACATCGTTTTGGCTATCAATTCTAAACTGACCTAAATACCCTCTACTTTGAAAGGCTATAACCTTGCGCTCGGTTGTCCATTTGATATGATTTTTTTTTAATCCATATAAATTTTTGCCATCTACGTGCTACCAAACTGCTGAAGGCGGTTTGTCTCCGATTTCGTCTGAAAAAACATCATTTTGGCTATCAATTCCAAACTAACCTAAACACCCTCTACTTTGAAATGCTATAACCTTGCGCTCGGTTGTCCGTTTGAGATGACTTTTTTTTGAATCCATATAACTTTGTTGTGATTTACGTGTTGCCAAATTGCCGAAGATGGTTTGTCACCGATTTCGTCTGAAAAAACATTATTTTGGCTATCAATTCTAAACTGACCTAAAGACCTCTACTTTGGAAGCTTATAACCTTGTGCTCGACTGTCCGTTTGAGAAGATTTTTTTTTTTTTGAATTCATATAACTTTTTGTGATCTAGCGTTGGCAAGCTGCCGAAGGCGGTTTGTCACCAATTTCGTCTGAAAAAACATCGTTTTGGTTATCAATTCTAAATCAACCTAAACGCCCTCTACGTTGAAAGGGTTTAACCTTGCGCTCGGTTGTCCGTTTGAGATTTTTTTTTTGAATCCATATACTTTTTGCGATCTACGCGCTGCCTAACTTTCGAAGGTGGTTTTTCTCTTATTTTATCTGAAAAAACATCGTTTTGGCTATCAATTCTAAACCGACCTAAACACCCTCTACTTTGAAAAGTAATACCTTGCGCCCAGTTGTCCATTTGAGAAGATTTTTTTTGAATCCTTATAAATTTTTGTGATCAACGCGCTGGCAAGCTGTCGAAGGCAGTTTGTCACCGATTTCGTCTGAAAAAACATCAATTTCTCTATCAATTCTAAACCGACCAAAAGACCCTCAACTTTGAAAAGCTATAACCTTGTGCTCTGTTGTCCGTTTGAGATTATATTTTTTTATTCCATGTAACTTTTTGTGATCTACGCGCTGGCAAATTGTCGAATGCGGTTTGTCACCGATTTCGTCTGAAAAAACATCACTTTGGCTATCAATTCTAAACCGACCTAAACACCCTATACTTTGAAAAGCTATAACCTTGCGCTCGATTTTTCGTTTAGGAAGATTTTTTTTTTGAATTCATATAAATTTTTGTGATCTAGCACTGGCAAGTTGCCAAAGGCGATTTGTCACCGATTTTGACTGAAAACAATCGTTTTGGTTATCAATTCTAAACCGACCTAAACACCCGCTACTTTGAATGGTTATAACCTTGCGCTTGGTTGTCCGTTTGAGTTTTTGTTTTTTTAATCCATTTAACTTTTTGTGATCTACGTGCTGCCAAACTGTCGTAGGCGATTTGTTTTCGATTTTGTCTGAAAAAATATTATTTTGGCTATCAAATCTAAACCGACCTAAACATCCTCTACTTCTAAAGGCTATAACCTTGTGCTCAGTTTTTCGTTTGTGATTATTTTTTTTAATTCATATAACTTTTTGCGATCTATGCGTTGCCAAACAGTCGAAGGCAGTTTCTCTCTAATTTCATATGAAAAACGTCGTTTTGGCTATCAATTCTAAACCGACCTAAAGACTCTCCACTTTGAAAAGATATAACCTTACGCTCGGTTGTCCGTTTGAGAAGATTTTGTTTGAATCCTCATATCTTTTTGTGATCAACACTCTGGCAAGCTGCCGAAGGCGGTTTGCCACCGATTTCATCTGAAAAAATGTCATTTTCTCTATCAATTCTAAATCGACCTAAACACCCTCTACTTTGAAAGGCTATAACCTTGCGCTCGGTTGTCCGTTTGAGATGCTTTTTTTTTTATTCCATGTAACTTTTTGTTTTCTACGAGCTGGCCAATTGTTGAAGGCGGTTTCTCACCGATTTTGTCTGAAAAAATATCGTTTTGACTATCAATTCTAAACATACCTAAACACCCTCTACTTTGAAAGGCTATAACCTTGCGCTCGGTTGTCCGTTTGAGATGATTTTTTTTTTTAATCGATATAACTTTTTTTGTGATCAACGCATAGCCAAACTTCCAAAGACGGTTTGTCATCGATTTCGTCTGAAAAAACATCATTTTGGCTATCAATTCTAAACTAACCTAAACACCCTAAACTTTGAAAAGCTATAACCTTGAGCTTGGTTTTCCGTTTGAGAAGATTATTTTTTTTGAATTCATATAACTTTTTGTGATCTAGCGCTGGCAAGCTGCCGAAGACGGTTTGTCACTGAATTCATCTGAAAAATATCGTTTTGGTTATCAATTCTAAACCGACCTAAACATCCTCTACTTTGAATTTCTATAACCTTGCGCTTCGTTGCCCGTTTGAGTTGATTTTTTTTTTTTTAATCCATATAACTTTTAGTGATCAACGTGCTGCCAAACTGTCGAAGGTAGTTTGTAACCGATTTCGCCAGAAAAATATCGTTTTGGTTATCAATTCTAAACTGACCTAAACACCCTCTACTTTGAAAGGCTATAACCTTGCGCTCGGTTGTCCGTCTGAGATTTTTATTTTTTTGAATCCATATAACTTTTTGCAATCTACGCGTTGCCAAATGGCCAAAGGCAGTTTGTCTCCGATTTCGTATGAAAAAAACATTGTTTTGGCTATCAAATCTAAACTGACCTAAACAACTTCTATATTGAAAGGCTATAACCTTGCGCTCGGTTGTCCTTTTTAGATGATTTTTAATTTTAATCCATATAAAATTTTGCGATCAACGCGGTGCCAAATTGCCAAAGATGGTTTGTCTCTGATTTCGTCTGAAAAAAAATATCGTTTTGGCTATCAATCCTAAACCGACCTAAACACCCTCTACTTTGAAAGGCTATAACCTTGCGCTCGATTGTCTGTTTGAGATGATTTTTTTTTTTAATCCATATAAATTTTTGTGATCAACGCGCTGGTAAGCTGTCGAAGGCAGTTTTTTATCGATTTCGTTTGATAAAACATCATTTTGGCTATCAATTCTAAACCGACCTAAACACCCTCTACTTTGAAAGGCTATAACCTTGCGCTCCGTTGTCCGTTTGAGATAATTTTTTTATTCCATGTAACTTTTTGTGATCTACGTGCTGGAAAACTGTCGAAGGCTGTTTGTCATCGATTTCGTCTGAAAAGACATCATTTTGGCTATCAATTCTAAACAGACCTAAACACCTTCTACTTTGAAAGGACCTTGCGCTCAGTTGTCCGTTTGAGATTTGTTTTTTTGAATCCATATAAAATTTTGTTATCTACGCGCTGCCAAACTGCTGAAGGCGGTTTGTTACCAATTTTGTTTGAAAGAACATAATTTTAGCTATCAATTCTAAACTGACCTAACCACTCTCTACTTTGAAAGGCTATAACCTTGCGCTCGGTTGTCCGTTGGAGAAGATTTTTTTTTTGAACTCATATAACTTTTTGTCATCCAGCGCTGGCAAGCTGCTGAGGGTGGTTTGTCACCAATTTCTTCTGAAAAAACATCGTTTTGGTTATCAATTCTAAACTGACCTAAACACCCTTTACTTTGAAAGGCTATAACTTTGCGCTCGGTTGTCCGTTCGAGATTTTTTTTTAATCCATATAACTTTTCGTGATGTACGCGCTGCCAAACAACCGAAGGCAGTTTGTCTCTGATTTCATCTGAAAACCCTCTTTTTGGCTATCAATTCTAAACCGACCTAAACATCATCTACTTTGAAAGGCTATAACCTTGCGCTCGGTTGTCCGTTTGAGATGACTTTTTTTTTTTAATCCATATAACTTTTTGTGATCTATACGTTGCCAAACCGTCGAAGGCGGTTTGTCACCGATTTTGTCTGAAAAAAATCATTTTGGCTATCAATTCTAAACTAACCTAAACACCCTTTACTTTGAATGACTATAAGCTTGCACTCGGTTGTCCGTTTGAGATGATTTTTTTTAATTCCATGCAACTTTTTGTGATCTACGCACTGGCAAACTGTCGAAGGCAGTTTGTCACTGATTTTTTTTTTAAAAAAACATCATTTTGGTTATCGATTCTAACCCGTCCTAAACACCCTATACTTTGGAAGGCTATAACCTTGCGCTCGGTTGTCCGTTTGAGATATATTTTTTTAATCCATATAACTTTTTTGTGATCTACGCGCTGCCAAACTGTCGAAGGCGATTTGTCATCGATTTCGTCTGACAAAACATCATTTTGGCTATCAATTCAAAACTGACCTAAACACCTTCTACTTTGAAAGGCTATAACCTTACGCTCGGTTGTCCGTTTGAGATGAATTTTTTTTCGAATCCATATAACTTTTTGTGATCTACGCGCTGCCAAACAGCCGAAGACGGTTTGTCACCGATTTTGTTTGAAAAAACATCGTTTTGGCTATCAATTCTAAACCGTCCTAATCATCCTTTACATTGAAAGGATATAACCTTGCGCTCGGCTGTCCATTTGAGATGATTTTTTTATGATTCCTTATAACTTTTTGTGATCTACGCGCTGGCAAGCTGTCGAAGGCGGTTTGTCACCGATTTTGTCCAAAAAATGTCATTTTTGCTATTAAGTTTGTCAACTTGACTAGTCGATCGGACCGACCGGACCATCCAGAAAGACCAGACCTACCGAATCTATCAAACTGTCCGGATCGATCGTACGGATCGGACCGTTAGTACCGTCCGGACCGTTCATACGGACAGGACCGACCCTGTCGTCCGGATCGACCGGACCGTCCGTACCGATTGGACAGACTTTATCGCTTGGATCGCCCGTATCATATGGATTGCCCAGACAGACTTGACCGTCCAAATCACTCGGATCGATTGGATGGATCAGACCTACCGAATCGATTGGACCGACAGGACCGACTGGATCGTTCAGACCGATCAGACCAACCTGACTGATCGGATCGACCGGACCGACCGTACCATCCGAACAAACCGTATCGTACCGTCTAGATTGACCGGACAGTCTGGACCGATTGGAACGACCGAACTGACCGGATAGACTAGACCACCCGGACTGATCGTACTTTGAAAGGCTATAGGCTAGGCTTTGCTAGATCGGACCGACCGCCAAGACTGACGGACTTGTCCATACTGACCATCTAGACCGTTCGAACCGCCCGAATCGTTCGTATTGACCGGATCTTCCGGTTGTCCGAATCGTTTGGACAGACCAAACCTTCCGGACCACCAAGACCAACCATACCTATCAAACCTTCTAGACAGACCAGATCGATCAGACCGACCAGATCGTTCGGACAGACGAAATCGACCAGACTACTCCGATCGCCTAGATCATCGGACCGTCCGTACTGCTTAGACCGTCCGAGCCGACTGGACTGTCCGGACTGCCAAGACCTTTCGGACTGCCAAGATCGTTCGGACCGATCGAAATGTTCGGACCGTCCGGACCGACCAGACCATCCGGACCGATAAGCTATCCGGATCGACCGGACCATCTTGAATGACCGGACTGTCCTGACTGCCCGAGCCGCTCAGATTTCCGAAACGCCCGAAAAGACAGGATCGTCCAAACTGATCGTACGGAACGGATCATCTGGATCGACCAGATTGATCTGATCATCCAGACCGACCGGATTGATCTGACCATCCGGATCGACCGGACCGATCTGACCATCCGGATCGACCGGATCGATGTGACTGTCCGAACCATCCGGACCATCCGCACTGATCAGATCGTCTAGACGGACCGTCCGGATCGATCGAACTTTATGGATCGCCTGGATCGCCCAAACCGTCCATTCCATCCGGATCGAACCAATTAGACTCACCGAACTGACCTGACCGATCGGACTGATCGGACCTCCCTGAACGATCGAATCGGCTGAATCGATCGGATCATCCAGATCGCTCGGACTGCCCGGACCGACCTGCTAGGCTTGCTTAAACTTGACCAGCCTTGGTGTCTCAACTTTGAAAGGCTGTAGGCTACAAGCTAGGCTTGGCTTGACCGATCGACTAGACTGACCGGACCACCCGTACTGACGGACCGACCGGACTAAACTGATCGACCGTATTGATCGGATCGATCGGACTGACCGGACCAACCAGACTAATCGGATCGCCTAGATCGCCAAGGTTGACCGGATCGACCGGCTATGCTAGGCTAGGCTTGGCTTGGCTAAACTTCATTAGCCTTGGGGTCTCAACTTTGAAAGGATATAATTTTGCGCTCGGTTGCCCATTTGAGATGATTATTTTTTGAATTCATATAACTTTTTGAGATCTATGCGCTGGCAAACCGTCGAAAATGGTTTGTCACCGATTTCATCTGAAAAAAGATCGTTTTGGCCATCAGATCTACACCGACATGAAAAATCAGACTGATCAGATCGTCCTTGGCTAAACCCTAAACCGTCGAAGGCTAGGCTAAGCTTGGCTAAACTTGTTTAACCTTGGTGTCTCAATTTAGAAAGCCTATAGGCTATAGGCTTGGCTTGGCTTGCCTGACCGGACAGACCGCACCACCCGGCTAGGCTAGGCTAAGCTTGACTTGGCTAAACTTGACTAGTCTTGGTGTCTATACTTTGAAATTTTATAGGCTATAGGCCAGGCTTGGCTAAAGCGGACCGACCGGACCACCTAGACTGCTAGGACAAGCCTTGGTATCTCAACTTTGAAAGGCTATAGGCTAGGCTTGCCTCGGCCGACCTAACCATCCTGACCGTCCGAACCTCCCAGACCGTCTGTACTGACCATCCGGGCCGTCCGAACTGTTAGGATCGTCCGTACTGAATGGATCGTCAGGATCGACCGAACCTACCGTACCGATCAGACCGCTCAGATCATCCGGACCATCCAGACCACCAAGACCAACTATACGATCGAATCGTCTGGACAGACCGGATCGATCGGACCGATCGGACCGTTCGAACAAACCGGACCGACTAGACCGCCCCTATTGCTCATACCGAATGGACAGACCGAATCGTCCGGATCACTCGAACTGCCCGGACCGACCGGACAGTCAGGACTGCCTGGACTAATCGGACCGTCCGAACCGTTTGGACCAATAAGATCGTCCGGATCAAACGGATCGTCCGGACCAATAGGACCATCCAGACCGCTCGGATTGCTCGGACCGACCTGCTAGGCTATAAGCTGTAGGCTATATGCTAGGCTTGGCTGAACTTGTCTAACCTTCGTGTCTCAACTTTGAAAGCCTCTAGGCTATAGGCTAGGCTTGTCCAGACCGCCCAGACCGATTGGACTGACCAGATCGATCGGACCCCTCGGACCGACCTGACTGATCGGATCGACCAGACCACCCGGAATGATCGAATCACCCGGACAGCCGAGATCGATCGGACCGTCTAGATCACTCGGACTGCTCGGACCGACCTACTAAGCTTGCCTAAACTTGACTAGTCTTGGTGTCTCAACTTTGAAAGGCTGTAGACTATAAGCTAGGCTTGGCTTGACCGATCGATCGGACTGACCGGACCACCCATACTGACCAAACCAACCGGACTGACCCGGTCTATCAGACAATCCGGACCGCCCGAACCGATCGGACCATATGGATCGCCCGTACCGCCAGTACCAACTGGACCGTCCGGACCGCTTGGACCGATTGGACTTTTCGGACCGCTCGTTCCGACCGTATCGCCCGGACTGATAGAACCATCCGGACCAATTGGACTATCCGGACCGTCCGAACTGACCTGACTAATCGGATAAAACAGATCGATCGGACCACCCAGAACGATCGGATCTCCCGAACAGCCCGGACCGACCGGGCCGTCCAGACCGCTCGGACTGCCCAGGCCAACCTGCTAGGCTATAAGCTGTAAGCTATAAGCTAGGCTTGGCTAAACTTGTCTAACCTTGGTGTCTCAACTTTGAAAGCCTATAGGTTATAGGCTAGGCTTGGCTTGCCCGTTCGGACCGACTAGACCGTCCAGATAGACCGGACCACTCGGACTGCCAAGACCATCCGAACTGTCCGGAACGCTCGAAATGATCGGACCATCCAGATTGCTCGGATCGATCGGACCGCTCCGACGGATCGACCAGACTGACAGGACCAATCGAACTAACCTAATAGATCAGACTAACCGGACCGATCCGACCACTCGGAATGATCGGATCTCCCGGATAACCCAGATCGATCGGACCGTCTAGACCGCTCGGACTACCCGGATCGACCTGCTAGGCTTGCCTAAACTTGACTAGCCTTGGTGTCTCAACTTTGAAAGGCTGTAGGCTAAAGCTAGGCCACCAATTTCTTCTAGAAAAACATCCTTTTGGCCATCAAATCTAAACCAACATGAAAAGTCAGATGGATTGGCTAGGCTAGGCTTTGGCTTGGCCTGGCTAAACTTGTCTAACCTTGGTGTCTCAACTTTGAAAGCTTATAGGCTATAGGCTAGGCTAGGCTTGGCTTGCCCGACCGGACTGCCCGTACCGCCCGGATCGATCGTACCGCCCGGACCGACTAGCTAGGCTAGGCTATGCTATGCTTGGCTAAACTTGACTAGGCTTGGTGTCTAAACTTTGAAATTCTATAGGTTGTAGGCTAGGCTTGGCTAGACCGAAGCGACCGGAACGTCTGGACCGACCGAACTGCACGGACCGTCATGACCGCACGGACCGATCGAACCACCTCTACCTCCAGGACAAGCCTTGGTGTCTCAACTTTGAAAGGCTATAGGCTAGGCTTGCCTCAGCCGATCTTACCATCCGAACCGTCCAAATCGCCCGGACTGTCCGTACTGACCATCCGGACCGTCCGAACCGCTCGAATCGTCCGTACTGACCGTTTTTCCTGGACTGACCGTACCAATTGGATCGCCCGAATCGTCCGGAAAGGCTGGACCGTCGAAACCGAGCAGACAAACTGTATCGATCGGACTGTCTGGATCGCCCAGACCGTCCAGATCGACCGAACCGTCCGGATAGCCCGAACCAACTAGACCGTCCTGACCGACCAGATCGACCGGACCATCCGGACCGACAGGATCGTCCGGACGGACCGGATTGATTGGACCGTCCGAACCGACCGATCGGACCGATCGAACCAAGACGGACCTGACCGACCGAACCTATCGGACCGTCCGGACCGTCCTGACTGTCCAAACCGACTGACCGAATCGATCGAACCGAACGGACCGTCCGGATCGACCTGGCTGTCCAGACCTATCGGATCGTTCAGACCGTCCGGACCAATTGGACTGTCAGGAACGCTCGGACCGTCCGGATCGCTCAGATTGACTGGACCGTCCGAATCGCCGGGACTGATCGGACCGACCAGATCGATCGGACCGTCCAGACCGCTCGGACTATCCAGAGTGCCCGAACGAACCTGGTAGGCTTGACTAAACTAGACTTGCCTTGGTGTCTCAACTTTGAAAGGCTATAGGCTAGGCTTGCCTAGACCGACCGGACTGACCGGGACCGATCAGACTGACTGAACTGACCGGATCAGCCGAAACGATCAGATTGCCCTGACCAATCGGACCGTCCAGACCGCTCGGATTGCCTGGAAGAACCTGCTAGGCTTGCCTAAACTTGATTAGCCTTGGTTTCTCAACTTTGAAAGGTTGTAGGCTATAAGCTAGGCTTGGCTTGACCGATTGACTGAACTGACTAGACCACCCATACTGATCGGACTAACCCGATCGACCGGACCGACCAAACCAAATGGATCGATCGGACCGCAAAGATTGACCGGGTCGACCGGCTATGCTAGGCTTGGCTTGGCTTGGCTAAACTTCACTAGTCTTGGGGTCTCAACTTTGAAAAGCTATAACTTTGCGCTCGGTTGACCGTTTGAGATGATTTTTTTTATTATTATTCATATAACTTTTTGAGATCTACGCGTTTAAAAAACTGCCAAAGGAGGTTTGTCACTGATTTCGTCTGAAAAAAATTGTTTTGGCCATCAAATCTAAACCGACATGAAAAATCGGACCATCCTGACCGACCGACTAGGCTAGGCTTGGCTAAACTTGTCTAACCTTGGTGTCTCAACTTTGAAAGCCTATAAGCTATAGGCTAGGCTTGGCTTGCCCAACCGGACAACCCGGACAGACCGGATTGTTCGGACCGTCGGCACCGCCCGAACCGACCAGCTAGGCTAGGCTAAGCTTGGCTTGGCTAAACTTGACTAGCCTTGGTGTCTAAACTTTGAAATTCTATATGTTATAAGCTAGGCTTGGCTAGACCGGACTGATCGGACTGTCCGGACTGTCCGGACAGTCAGGGATCTCCCAGATTGATCGGATCGCACTGACCGCCCGGTTTAATCGAACCGTCCGTACTGACCAAACCGACCGGATCGTCCGAACCGTCGGGATTACCTAGACTGCCCGGACAAGCCTTGGTGTCTCAACTTTGAAAGGCTATAGGCTTTAGGCTTGTCTTGGCTAGACCGGACCAACCGGACAATCCGGACAGACTAGATCGATCGGACGTTCCTGACAGCCTGGACCGACCGGATCATCCTGACCGTCCGCATCGTCCGAAAAGCTCGGACCGATCAAACAGTCAGGACCGACCGAATTGCCCGAACCGCCCGGACGACTGGACGGACAAGACTGCCATGACCGACCGGACCAACAGGATCGTACAGACCGACCGGATCGTCCGGATCGCCCGAACTGACCGGCCCATCCAGACCTCCCGAACTGACCGGACCGCCCGGACCACCCGGAACGATAGAATCTCTCGGACCGACCAGACCAACCGGATCGACCAGACCGCCAAGATTGACAGGATCGACCAGCTAAGCTTGACTTGGCTAGGCTAAACTTCACTAGCCTTGGGGTTTAAACTTTGAAAGGTTATAGCTTTGTGCTCGGTTGACCGTTTGAGATGATTTTGTTTTTTTTAATCCATATAACTTTTTGAGATCTACGCGTTGGCAAACACTGAGGCGGTTTGTCACTGGTTTCGTCTGAAAAAAATCATTTTGGCTATCAAATCTAAATCGACATGAAAAATCAGACCGATCGGACCGTCTGGACCGACCTACTAGGCTCGACTAGGCTTGGCTAAACTTGTCTAACCTTGGTGTCTCAACTTTGAAAGCCTACAAGCTATAGGCTAGGCTTGGCTTACACGACCGAACAACCCAAATGACCCGGACCGACAGAAAGGTCCGGAACGACCGGCTAGGCTAAGCTTGGCTTGGCTAAACTTGACTAGCCTTGATGTCTAAATTTTGAAATTCTATAGGCTATAGGCTAGGCTTGGCTAGACCGGACCGACCGGACTGCCAGGACCGTCAGGACAATCTTGACCGACCGGATCGCCCAGACCGTCTAGATCGACTGGACCATCTAGACTTTCTTGACTGATTGGATCGTTCGGACCGTCGGATTACCTAGACCAGCCAGACAAGCCTTAGGGTTTTTACTTTGAAAGACTATAGGCTTTAGGCTAGGCTTGGCTAGATCGGACCGATCAGACAGATCGGTCCAATAGGACGTTTCGGACAGCCCAGACTGACCAAACCATCCGGACTGACAGGACCGATCGGACCTCCCACACCGTCCGATCCATTCGAACCGACTGGATTGTACGAACCGACCGGACCGTCCGGACTGATCGGACCGCCCTGACCTCCATGACCGTCCGGATCGCCTTGTCCAAACGGACTGGCCAGATCAACCGGACCGATCGGATCGTCCTAACCGACCTGATCGACCAGACCGCCAGGACAAGCCATTGTGTCTCAACTTTGACAGGCTATAAGCTAGGCTTGCCTCGGCGAAACTGACCATCTACACCGTCCGAACCACCCGGACCGTCCGGACCGACCTGACTGTCCAGCCGTCCAGATCGATCGGACTGACTGGATGCTCGGACCGATCCGGATCGCTAGGACCGTCCAGATCAACCGGACTGCTCGGACCTACAGGACTGACCGGATCGATCGAACCGTCCGGATTGATCGAACCGTCCGGATCGATCAGACCGTCCGGACCGCCCGACCGCTCGGAATGCCCTAACCGCTCGGACAGCCCCAACCGATCGGACCGTCCGGACCGCTCAGATCGCTCGGATCTCTCGGACCACACGGACCGCTCGGACCGTTCGGACCGACCGGATCGCCCTAACCGCCAGGACGGACTGAACCATCCGGACTGACCTGCTAGGCTTGGCTAAACTTGACTCTCCTTGGTGTCTCAACTTTGAAAGGCTATAGGCTATAAGCTAGGCTTGGCTAGACCACCCGGACTGACCGGACCACCCGGACTGACCGGATCGACCGGACTGATCGGATCGATCGGACCACCTGGAATGACCGGATCGCCCGGACAGCATGGACCGACCAGACCGTCCAGACTGCCCAGACCGACCTGCTAGGCTTGCCTAAACTTGACTAGCCTTGGTATCTCAACTTTGAAAGGCTGTAGGCTATAAGCTAAGTTGGCTTGACCTACCCACCGGACTGACCGGACCAGTCAGATTGAGCGGACCGACAGGACAACCCAGAACGACAGGATCTCCCGTACCGACTAGACCAACTGGATATGCCGGACCGCCAAGATTGACCGGATCAATTGGCTATGCTAGGCTAGGCTAAACTTCACTAGCCTTGGGGTCTCAATTTTGAAAGGCTATAACTTTGCGCTCGGTTGACCGTTTGAGATGATTTTTTTTTAATCCATACAACTTTTTGTGATCTACGCATTGGCAAACCGCCGAAAGCAGTTTATCACCGATGTCGTCTGAAAAAACATCATTTTGGCTATCAAATCTAAACAGACATTAAAAATCAGACCGATCGGACCATCCGGACTAAACGACCGACAGACTGGACTGATCGAACCGGTCAAATCACCCGGAACGATCGGATCGCCCGAACAGCACGGACCAACCAGACCGTCCAAATCGCTCGAACTGCCCGGACCAACCTGCTAGGCTTGCCTAAACTTGACTAGCCTTGGTGTCTCAACTTTGAAAGGCTGTACGCTATAAACTAGGCTTGGCTAGACCGACCGACTAGACTGACCGGTCCACCCGGACTAATAGGACCACCCGAAACGACAGGATCTCCCAGACTGACCAGACCAACCGGATCGACCAAACCGCCAAGATTTACCGGATCGACCGGCTATACTAGGCTAGGCTTGGCTAAACTTCACTAGCCTTGGTGTCTAAACTTTGAAAGGCTATAACTTTGCGCTTAGTTGTCCGTTTGAGATGATTTTTTTTTTTTTTGAATTCATATAAATTTTTGAGATGTACGCGCTGGCAAACTGTCGAAGGCAGTTTGTCACCGATTTTGTCTTAAAAAACATCGTTTTGACTATCAATTCTAAAAGTACCTGAACACCCGAACCGCCTGGAGACACCAAGGCTAGGCTTGGCTTGGCTAAACTTGACTAACATTGGTGTCTCAACTTTGAAATACTATAGGTTATAGGCTATAGCTAGGCTTGACTTGACTGCTTGGACCGACCTAACCGTCATGACAAAGTAAACCGTCCAGACCGACCTGATGGCCTAGACCGCCCGGACTGTCCGAACCGGAAGGACTGCCCAGACTATCCGGATCGCCCGGACCGACTAGGCTATAAGCAAGGCTAGGCTTCACTAAACTTCACTAACCTTGGTGTCTATAACTTTGAGCTCGTTTGTTGAGATGATTTTTTTTTTTTTGAATCCATATAACTTTTTGAGATCCACGCGCTGGCAAACTGCCGAAAGCGGTTTGTCACCGATTTCTTCTGAATAAACATCATCTTGGCTATCAATTCTAAACCGACCTGGACACCCGGATCGATCAGACCGTCCGGACCTATCAGCTAACCTTGATGTCTCAACTTTGAAATGCTATTAACTAGGCTTGGTTTGACTAAATTTGACTAACCTTGGTGTCTCAACTTTGAAAGGTTATAGGCTAAGCTTGGCTTGATCGACCGGACTGCCAAGACCATCCGGACCATCCTGACTAACTAGACCGATCGGACCGACCTTACAGTTTATAATTGACCGGACCAACCGATCAGGACGATCCAATTCGTCCGATCGATCCAATCGTGCAAGCCAAGACTAGCCTATAGCTTAGTCAGGCCAAGCTTAGTCGTTAATTTACATATTTGTTAAATGAATTATGTTGATAGTTAAAACTACCATTACAAGTTAATAACCTTTAAAAGCAATTTAAATTATCGTTAAAAATAATAATTTACATAAATATTATAAATTATTTTTGTTCTTTCCTTTTGCAAATTGAATTTAAAGAGTACAACAAATTGAAGTCCAAGCTATTGATTGCCAACTTAAAATGATTTTATTTATATAAGATCATTTAAAAATATCCAAAACTAACAATAGACTACCATCATGTAATCAAAGTTAACAAAAAAAGTACACTTATAAGAATGTATAACATCCTAATTTTCGTAAGAGAACAGCCTAAAGTTGATCCAATTAAAAAACAAATCTAATGGAATAACTTCATTCACAAAGCTTCCATATTTTCTTAATTACTTGCACGTATTAATTCCAATGAACTTGATGCATCTGAAACCTGCTATATAAAAAATTTAACTCAAGTCAAATAAGCAAGCAAACCGAAATATATATTTCAAATAACACTTTTAACTTGAGTTAAATAAGCAAACTGTAAACAGATTTAGAACAAAATCAAATCAACAATGATAACAATACCAAAGAAAAATAATTGTTCACCGGATATCCATTTTTCTTGATCTAACATAAAGCTTAAACAAGGAGGAGCAGAAAGAGGGCAATTAATGAATTTATAGCTTCAAACTCTCCCACTTGTATATAACTACCCCAAAAAAAAAAAGCAAAAAGGGGGAAAAGTACAAGTTCTACACATACCTATTGGAGGAGGTGGTTCATGTTCTCTTGTTGCATGAAGTATGATTGTTCCAGAGAGCACAGTGATGAATCCAGATTAATCAGAAGCAATACTGTTCATATTTTGGCTTGTCCAGTCCTGTTAAAAGAACAAGATAACAACATTTAGTTTGTGCCCATCAGTTCCTCTAGTCACTATTAGGCATCAGAACCAAATTCAAGAGGGATGAATTAAATAATTTACCTTAAACATGATTAGAATAGCGATAATGGTCAGAGTTTTGAACATCACATAATATACTGGAGAAACAATTACAGCATCAAACTTATCCAATGCCTACAACAAAGAGGTATACACATCAGTCAATCAAAAAAGCCAACCAGCCATCTATTTGAAAGATATGTCTCTGTAAACATTGTGCCTGACATGAGAAAGAAATTGGCTTGGCTTGGCTTGGCTTGGCTTGGCTTGGCTTGGCTTGGCTTGGCTTGGCTTGGCTTGGCTTGGCTTGGCTTGGCTTGGCTTGGCTTGGCTTGGCTTGGCTTGGCTTGGCTTGGCTTGGCTTGGCTTGGCTTGGCTTGGCTTGGCTTGGCTTGGCTTGGCTTGGCTTGGCTTGGCTTGGCTTGGCTTGGCTTGGCTTGGCTTGGCTTGGCTTGGCTTGGCTTGGCTTGGCTTGGCTTGGCTTGGCTTGGCTTGGCTTGGCTTGGCTTGGCTTGGCTTGGCTTGGCTTGGCTTGGCTTGGCTTGGCTTGGCTTGGCTTGGCTTGGCTTGGCTTGGCTTGGCTTGGCTTGGCTTGGCTTGGCTTGGCTTGGCTTGGCTTGGCTTGGCTTGGCTTGGCTTGGCTTGGCTTGGCTTGGCTTGGCTTGGCTTGGCTTGGCTTGGCTTGGCTTGGCTTGGCTTGGCTTGGCTTGGCTTGGCTTGGCTTGGCTTGGCTTGGCTTGGCTTGGCTTGGCTTGGCTTGGCTTGGCTTGGCTTGGCTTGGCTTGGCTTGGCTTGGCTTGGCTTGGCTTGGCTTGGCTTGGCTTGGCTTGGCTTGGCTTGGCTTGGCTTGGCTTGGCTTGGCTTGGCTTGGCTTGGCTTGGCTTGGCTTGGCTTGGCTTGGCTTGGCTTGGCTTGGCTTGGCTTGGCTTGGCTTGGCTTGGCTTGGCTTGGCTTGGCTTGGCTTGGCTTGGCTTGGCTTGGCTTGGCTTGGCTTGGCTTGGCTTGGCTTGGCTTGGCTTGGCTTGGCTTGGCTTGGCTTGGCTTGGCTTGGCTTGGCTTGGCTTGGCTTGGCTTGGCTTGGCTTGGCTTGGCTTGGCTTGGCTTGGCTTGGCTTGGCTTGGCTTGGCTTGGCTTGGCTTGGCTTGGCTTGGCTTGGCTTGGCTTGGCTTGGCTTGGCTTGGCTTGGCTTGGCTTGGCTTGGCTTGGCTTGGCTTGGCTTGGCTTGGCTTGGCTTGGCTTGGCTTGGCTTGGCTTGGCTTGGCTTGGCTTGGCTTGGCTTGGCTTGGCTTGGCTTGGCTTGGCTTGGCTTGGCTTGGCTTGGCTTGGCTTGGCTTGGCTTGGCTTGGCTTGGCTTGGCTTGGCTTGGCTTGGCTTGGCTTGGCTTGGCTTGGCTTGGCTTGGCTTGGCTTGGCTTGGCTTGGCTTGGCTTGGCTTGGCTTGGCTTGGCTTGGCTTGGCTTGGCTTGGCTTGGCTTGGCTTGGCTTGGCTTGGCTTGGCTTGGCTTGGCTTGGCTTGGCTTGGCTTGGCTTGGCTTGGCTTGGCTTGGCTTGGCTTGGCTTGGCTTGGCTTGGCTTGGCTTGGCTTGGCTTGGCTTGGCTTGGCTTGGCTTGGCTTGGCTTGGCTTGGCTTGGCTTGGCTTGGCTTTTGATTTTTATATTTATATTTATTTTCATTTTAATTTTAATTTCTATTTTTTTATTTTCCATTCATTTATAATTTTCCTGTTTAATTTAATTATTGATTTAATTATTTTGTTATTATTTTTTTTGAGTTTTAATTTTCGTTTTGATTTGATTTTTATTTTTATCGTTATATTTAAGTTATTATTATTTTTTATTCTTTATTTATAATTTTGATTTTGATTTTATTTTTATATTTATATTTATTTTCAATTAAATCTTTATAGTTATTTCTATTTTTATTTTTATTTTTTTGTTTTCCATTTATTTTTAATTTTTTTGTTTAATTTAATTCTTGATTTAATTATATTTTGTTTTTATTTTTTTCGAGTTTTAGTTTTAGTTTTCGTTTTGATTTTATTTTTATTTTTATTTTTATCGTTATTATTATTTTTTATTCTTTATTTTAAGTTTAATTTAATTTTTATGTTGAAACATCAGTCAAATACAAAATTGAAAAGATATGTCTGTGTAAACATCAGTCAATTATTTTTTATTCTTTATTTGATTTGATTGACTGATGTTTACATAGACATATCTTTCAATTTTTATTTTTATTTTTATCGTTATATTTTTTATTCTTTATTTTCTGATAACATGACAGAGGCAAAAGCATAGATGCTGACACATTACTCTAAAACACAATTGAATGCCAAAATCATATAGGCAAATACAAGAATGAAAATAAATTTAAAAAGCAACATAATTCTGGTAGACATACTATTTCATATCCACTAACTTAAAATTTTGCAAATGCTTTGTGAAACATCCGATAATTTATCCTAAGAAGGATTCCAGACATGAAGATATGTTTCAAATGACTGAGAAACATGTATAAGAAGTGGAAATGCGGAATATTTGTCTATTCAACAAAAAGTTTACCATCATGGCAGCGGCAGCTGGTTTGAGCAGATGCACAACATCAGAAAATTCACAAAGTCCACATAGTTGCCTATGTCCAATCAAAAAGAACTTTACATCAGTATCCTTTTCACAACAGTAAACGTGGTGTTTACTATAATTTTAGAGACACACCAGAGGCATACATACATTTTTATTTATAAATTATTAATAAAAAACTACCAGAGAGAGAACAGGATAATAGCAAATAAGAGTACCAGAAAAAATGAAGGAAAGATGGAAAAAGATGTTGGCTAACTTTATCTCACTTCATAATAATTTATTTAAGGACATTTATGGTATTTAATGATTCAAGACAAATATGTTAGAATGTAGTTGATCCATGCCTCAAATGGAATTTTTTCATATTCAGCTAAGCAATGCAGGTTTGACATCCGTAAGAAACCACTCGATATCTATGAAAAAGGATATTCATAGAATGCTCAATAATGAACCCAAGGTAGATAGACAACTCTAAATAGGATAATGGCAGGCATCAGTCATCACCTGGACAAATAAACTTATGTAAAGCACCCAAAACTCTAAACTTTATTGCACCTGAGGCCAGACAGATCAAGGTCCTAGAGACCTTCAACCTGTGGTTTCAGTGAGGAAATGGCTGCAAAATGAGTTCATCCTGGAAGCAATTTTGAAGTAATTTCACAGAAGCTTAAATTCTGCTGAATTAAAAGAAAATAAAAAATTAATTATTACATGCCCATTGATCAAATTAGCAAGTCCAACCCAAAGCAACTGGATTAACCATTCATGTAACTTGCACTGCAATATTCGCAGTCCTAGTCATAGAATTATAGTGATTCCTTACAAACCTTCGAGAATAACATTTTAGTCATAGAGCTAACAGTTTGTACAGAACTCATGTACATAGAATTATAGGATATGGTTGGAAAAGACCATATTCTTCTCACTTTCAGCAGTGAATTTAAAAGTAATGGATGGTGCATATGTATATATTACATGCAACTGGATGTACAAATAACATGGAACCAGTAACATGTTCAATAAGAGAAAAGATAATGTATTGAAAAGTATTTATTAACTTAGCATACAAACACAAACTAGAGTTAAGCATATTCTATATCCAATAATCATAAGGCATAGTTTCAAAAATAGAAAATAAGGACATGGTATGCAATTAAATGGTTTCTTGAATACTTAAGTTATATTGCACTTAGAAGTAAAATTTGCAACAAAAAGCTCGAACTGTCATAAGCAAACCCCAATAGCTTGGATGGGTTCAACTGCAACAACCATGTTTACATCTGTAACAAGCTGTTGCAAGCAGAAACAAAACTTAGGCAAATCAAGTTTACTGCTGCTATAAACTGCTTTGCTGCTAGGTGCAGCTTGTTCACTTAGGTGCAGCTAACATTTTTACTTCTTTGAATGAATACAAATCTCATTTATCCGAAAAAACAGTGAAAGATGATTAAAATCTGCAACTGTCATCAGATATTAACTACAATACAATTCAAATGAATAATTGAGAAATCAGATTTGGTAACAATGAGCACTGTTTAACAGCTTGGTGATTCTCAACAAGTAGAAAAGTAGGGTGTAGATGAGCTACAAGCACAAGTAAATGCATGCTTTTATATTAAAAACTCATCTTCCTGTGAACAACATCTCGCATGTTAAACTCATGATATTACGTCAACAAACAAATATCCAAGTTCCAAGAGAAACTAATGACAAGGCCCTGACTTAAATGTCAAAAACTAAATAGCTGCAATGATAATCATTTTAAGCAGAATTTATCACAAATTGACATCTTTTTTTTACCAAGGAAATGCAATCAGGTGCACTAAAAACTAAATGTGGAACATATTACTATGGTCAATTCAATATGAAGACTGATCAAGAGTAACAAATAGCAAGTGGAATCAAACTCAAAGCAAAGGCAAACCTGGTATTCCTAGCAACTGTCAATGAAGCCACCACCTATGCAGAGAAAACATATATAGGACCATAAGCATGCAAGAAATACTCATTTCCAATCAGATGTCCTGATTTCTCATACCTGAAATTTTATAATAAATCCTCCAAAATTTTTACATATTTCAAGGTAGAATATGAATCATCAAAGACTACATGAAAAATTCATACCATTTCAATTTAGGGTCATTGCTCAGGTTCCCTTCTTCATGCACCCAATGTAAGTCAGAGAAGCAGCCGATCTGATGAA